>JANRMT010062837.1:19254059-19270298 GCA_026402145.1 Polypterus bichir lapradei | reverse complement strand
TATATATATATATATATATATATATATCACACATACATAGATACACATATATATACACACACACATGCACACATACATACAGTATATATGTATTTTGACAATTATTCATACTCACATTTCATGTTGTTCTTATTTATTGCAACATTTCACAGTACTTTTGTGTATTCAGTTAAGTTTATCAGAATCATTCCTTCATAAGTCAGTTAGCAGTCTCTATTGATACAAATAAATTTACATAACAGATTAATGCTGCCTCACTTGAGGACCACTAGTGGTCCATGGACAACAGTTTAACAATCACTGCTTTAGAAAACACATTTTGAACATGAGAGTCTGTCCATCTTAAAATCCAGAGTATTTTCTTATGCAATTAAAGGAAAAGCCTTTAATTACAAGTGTTTGTCACATTTCACCTAACTCACTGATATCAGCCTATACCAAAGTACACTGGGGAATACCTAATATACACTAAGGCAGCTGGTCAGCCAGGGTCAAACAAGGTATATAATAACTTGTCTTTTTCGTAGTCGTATTTTGTCTGGAATCTGTTTAGACTAGAATTCTGTTTATCCCTTCAGGTCCAATATGGGCTTAGCTTAATATATTCATAACGCACCACTCACTTATTAATAAATGTTATTTTAGACCCCTCTCTTGCAGATACCATCCAAGCACAGACACCCCCTCCCACCCCTAAACCACCTCTTTACCCATTTAGAACGCTTGTCAACAATGGCATGTGCACAGTCTCCAGTTCCAGCTTCAATGCTTCCTTTTTCTTTGTGTTACAGTAATGTACCATCCCATCTGAGGTCAAACCTTCCTTCAGAAAGTGTGACTCACGGTGATAAGCAACCTGCACACGGAATACAAAGCCGTCCTGCAAAACAACAACGCTTAGTATTGTAAAAGCTCAAATAACATGGTTAGACAACTCACATAATTGGAACTTGTTTACAAGTAATAATCACATACTACATAAAAGTATAAAAGTTGAAACACTGTAGGTGTAATGATGCTAAAAACACAAATTTAAGATCGGTGGGGGGCATTCCATCAAGTGTGCTTATAAAATCGAGATTTAGCCAAATATGCCTTGCTTGTATATAAAACTCATTTTCCAATCAGGGCTCACTTGGTTCCAAAAATGCAAAGTGTTTCTCGTTAACTCAAAGTGGGCTTCAGCAATCCATGATTATGCACACATTCATGAGATTTAAGTAGCACTTATAACACTATTTTACTGATAACATTTTTCAGGGCTCAAAAAGCACAGTTTGGCGCAATATCGACAGATTGAGTAACAGTGACTTTTAGTATGCGATACTATTATTATGTATTACAGCATTAATTGGTTAAAGAGTTTTATTGTATTGTCATAAAATATGCAACAGAGACAGTGGCAGACATCCATCAGGGCTCAAAAAGCACAGAAGATATTGCACTATCGGCAGATTGAGTACCAGTGCCTTTTAGTGTCAAACCATTGTGAGGTAGATTGTATTATGGGACAGCTTTTAAAAGTTAGTTTTATTTAATTGTCATCCATCCATTATCCAACCCGCTATATCCTAACTACAGGGTCGCGGGGGTCTGCTGGAGTCAATCCCAGCCAACACAGGGCGCAAGGCAGGATACTCCAGAGTTTCCACAATATAAATTATATTAAATTATATATTGTACATTTAGAAATCAAAGAAAGCTGCAGCTTCTGTCACTGGTGCGATGTCCCAATGTCGCTGAAGACGAAAAAAATTCAAAATGTTACAAACAGCTTGCACAGTGGTCAGACATTTGCTTCTGTGAGTAGATTTTGAAATGTATGGTTTCAAGTAATTCCATATAAAGTAGGTTTTTGCAATTCTGTGGTTGTCAGTAAAATACCAAGGAGTCTGTGCTGTCCTTTCACTCTTTATTACATACACCCTCATTCACTGGATTTTCAAGAAATAGTAATTCCACTGATTATTTCACAGGGTTGCTGAAAAAAAACTAAACAAGTACTGGACCAGACTTCGAATTTTATAATGAGCGTCTCTGTTTTACTGGTATATCCTCAGTTACACAGCACATTATATTTTTAATATTTAACTATGACTATTTTACTATAACTAATATAAAATAATAACGAGGTTAAGTGCATTTATTTAATGAGGATTGCAATTGAATCTATTAACACTAAAATTCCTGAAGCCTACGAAAAAACTTAAATCCCTTCGCACCCCTCCATCAGCGTCCTTATCTGCGTGTGATGTAGCTGGAGTTGTATAGGGTAAATAATACAGTATATTGTTATTTGGAATGCATGCATTTCATGTGTGTTTCTTGTCTACAAAGATCTGGGTAAGTGTAGGATGAAAGGAAATGTGAGAAATGCAAGAAATGCCTGAACACACACCGAAAGCAGAAACTTTTTACATGTTATACTAATAATGATAAGAACTGTGAAATGTGTGAAGAGCTAAGTCCAAATATCAAATAAACACATGTGCTTTTATTCAAGAATATAACCAAGGGGAAAAAAAAGACTTTTCAATTTACTTGTGGCAGTCCATGAGTTAAAAACTCAAGCTCAAATATCAATCGACAGGGAGTTTACATGTATTCTTGAATGGTGCAGAGGTAAGAATTGCTGCCTTATAACCCGAAGGTCCCAGGTTTGAGACTTGGCACTCCGTGTTATGAGTAGTGAGCTGCTATTATTAGAATTTCTACAATATAATAAAATCATACATTTGAATTGAGTCTGTAAAACCCGGTGTAAATTTTGGTTACTTGTAAAGGTTAGCGCTTGTTTTTTTATTATTCAGTTTTATTCTCTCAGTGAAGTTCACATGGTACAACGAACTTGCATCTCCCTATTTGTGTTGATGGCATTTATCTCCATTCTTTTCAGAAGAGCAGCGCTGTGGCTGATGCCTGCTCAGAACTGTTTGTTGTACTGGCAATCAAAGATACAATGTCCCGTGACTGCTATCAAACTGGACAAAGGCAGGACCATAGCAACAGACAGCTACTTCACACCGCTTTTGCTGGCTAATAGCCTGCTGTAACGCAACGCAACGCAACTCTGCTTGGCACCTTAAGTAAAATGGGACTTCCACCTGCAGCTAAAGTCACTTCAGTACACGAGCAATTCGCCACGCTAGTGTTTAGATCTGACAGCACCGTGCTGACGGTGTATGCACCCAAAAGTCTGTAATGGCTGGTGTAAAGTTAGAATTAGGTACTTTTTATAATTATTATTAGGTACTGGCAGCCCCCGGGATAAGTACGAGATAGGGATTGTAGGTATGTTCTTAAGTTGAATTTGTATGTAAGTTGTAACAGGTACATTATTTTAATAAATGCTATTGTTGACCGACTGTAACCAAGTGCTCTGCCAATGAATGATGGAGTTTCACCTCTCTCTGACCTTTTTATTATTTCTACTTTATTTTTCATGGTGATGGTTTTTCTCTTCTTGACTGTATCACCAGCACTTGCATCAGATTTGTGTTTCAGAGACATTGTTGAAGGGTGAAGACAAAAGGTTAAGATGAGCTCTTCTCCACAGCACTCTACAAGCTATCACAGCAGGAAGGCACCCCTCGTCAGCACGTCTGGTGTACTGACGAGAGACAATTTCCGGTTATGTATTTAACAGTACAAGCAGGCTTGCTATTATGAATGAATGGGGGCGGTTCACCACCCGCACACCACACAGTCACCTCCAGTTGCAGTACAGTATTCTGTCTGCAGCGTCCACCCACAGAGAACAAACAGGGTGCGGTCAAAGGCAGGTAGTGAATCACCCCATCAAGCCTATGTCTCGCACACGAGAGGTAGCTGTGCCCTGGGTGACTATGGACCCCGGGTCACCGCTTGCTGCGCACCCAGCTGCCCATTGAAAATGAATGGGAGCCAGAGCCGACCGAGGGACACTACACTGCGCAAGCAGCGAAATCTCCTCCGTCCAGCCACCGCTTGCAGTGTCCCCAAGCTGATGATGACAGAGCGGCAGTTACTGAGGAGCAAGCGTCACATCCCCCAGACAGATGAATGAGCAGCTGCGGCCCCATTCGTAAGTCGTATGTTTGTAACTTGGGGACTACCTGTACTTTTGATATTAACATTATGGAACACACTTTTTACTCTTTTTATTATTACTGTATCTTTTCTAAATGTCTCTCGCTGACAAAAAGGCAATAGGGATGAATTGCATAATTATTTAAATGTGGTATTTTATTAATTCTTGTCATTTTTTACATAAACAGTATAGCTTTGAATGTTTTACTTCTTTGAAACGAATGTTGAATTAAGTTATACAACTGTATAACTGAGAATGCAGCAACATCATATTTGCTAAAAACATCATGTTACTTAAAAAAAAAAAAAAAAAAAAAAAGTGGTAATGAATGACATTATCTGAATAGTGTTCATTTTAAATGGATATTTTAGGTTATAATGTTATTACTATTTTGTAATGAACATGCAAGATTAATTTTAATGAGAATTCTGCAACATTAGATATGCTACATGAAAAAAACTTAATTTTTCTTTCTCATTGAATGGGAATTTCATGAACTCACAATCCACATTATACTAAGCTTCACTTTAACCTGGTAAGGACCAGGCTAAGGCATAACGCTCAGATGTCTCTGTTGCTAAGTGTGACTTGCCCTAATCCTCTTTGGTGGAACCGAAACAGGCATAAATAATCGCTGCATCTGGATTTAAACAAGGCTTACTTGCTAAGTTCTACTTTGTGGAATACCCCCCATAATTCATAAACAGCATTTTTTTTAGCAATGCAAGAGTGGCACAGTTTAGATAATCTGGTTAAAAGTTTAAAAATAGAACTCAAAAAATACGTTGAACCAAAGCACAAAAATAAGATTTATTCAGACAAAAGCTTGTATTAATGGCAACATATATTTTAGTCAAATATAAGAAAGGCTGTAAAGAACTTATTTATACCTTGTAAACATCTAAAGCATTAACAGCAGAACGACAGATTAGGCCATACTGTTGCCTTAGGAGCTGAGCTAGTCGAATATGGAATGCTGACTTGATCCGGCGGATTGCTTCCTTATTCTGTGGCCATTTCCCACTGCCCTCCATATGGCAGATTACTGTAAATAATAGGAGGAGGAAAAAAACCTGGGTGATTCCACTAGGTCATCATAAGTAGGTAAAACAGCTACCCAAAACAAGAAATAGAGAAATAAATTAGTCATTTAACATTCATCAGCAAATGAAATGAATGAATGAAAAATTTGTTTTTTTGAAATACATCTTGTAATGTCAACATGTGTAAATAAAACAGAGTTAGTTTCAGCACTGAATCCAGTGGTATACCAAGTCTAACTTTGATGCAAATATTGTCCTATGCCTTCTGATGCAACAGCTACTGCTCTGTAACCAATTTAAATTTACTAAGGGGACTGGTGGAAGGTGAGATATGATATGAAAGTGGTAAAGACCTGGTAGCCATTTGTTACATGTCTATGTTATTCACATTATTGTTAGAAGAAAATTCTAAAGTCATTGCTACTAATATTAAGTAGCATATGTCAGTTACTACAGATTTTTCATTTTTACAAATTGTCATTTTTCAGTTTAAAAAAACAAACAAAAAATGAAAGTATATTTAATAATTTCATCTATAAATCTAGAAAAGTGATCAGTCCATATTTTGTACTTTGACATAAATACAGGGAGACGGGTGTCATCCCAAATAACTGGAAAACGGGAGTTGATGTCCCAATCTGGAAAGGAAAAGGTGCTTGCCTGGACTGCAGCAACTCGGTGCCGGGTAAGGTCCTCGCTAGGGTCATCTGCAAAAGGATCCCTGATCACTTACTTACCTACCAGCAACCAAAGCAGTCTGGTTTTATGCCTAAGAAGTCTACCATCGAACATCTTCCTGGCAGAGGGTTCTCCTAGTTTCTTTGGAGCCTTTGTCAATTTTTGCAAAATGTTAGACTCAGTTGGTTGATGTGCCATGTAATTGTTTCCTTACAAAGGGAAGTAGATCGCATTTCTTAATTTTTGTTGTAGAAAAGACAGTGACTTGGTAATGTTTATTATCACTTTACTCGGATTTGATGTAATTCTTAAATTAGCACAAAATCACAAAATTCAGGTGTTCAACATCCCATAAAGCAACAATGAAATTAATCCACATTTCAATAAGGAGGGAAAAAAAAATCAGAATGTCTTCATTCTTTTTTGCTGCTATTTACTTTAATATAGCAGGGTTGGGTTGGGTTGGGTTATGGGGTTGTAGGGTGGGTGCTGAGCATGGGGTTTTACTTTATTGTACCACCTGTCAAAATGGCTTACATTCCCCTTTAAAGTGGTTGTTTTGAATTTCAATAAAATTTGATTTACATAAATAAATAAATAAATAAAGCAGTACTAAGTCAACCGACAATAGGATCAACTCAATCACGATTACAGTGGGAAGCAAAATGAAGGACCTGTGGCTCTACCCATTATGTCACAACTTTACAAGAAGAATAAAGTCAATGGTAAATTGACCAATAAAAAAATCTAGAAACATAAGAACCAATTCACACCTTCCTCTATGGCTCTGATAAAAGTAATTACAAAACTCTTTTGTAAAAAAAAAATCTTTAATAGATATTATAATTTATATCAAATGTTCCCAAACTTTTACAGCTCTATGGCCCATTGACTAACCATAAAAACATCTTGCTGATTCAAGGACCAGACCATACTGAAAAAGATGAACACAACTGCAACAGTAATCAAAACTGATAATCTAAGAAAATGCGCATAAGAAAACTACAAACATAGAAGAAATCACTTCACAACAATGGCTGTGTTTTGTATGATATATCACACACTTAACAGTAGATTTTTCAAACATCAGGAGTGGTCTCCCCTAGACTTTCTCCTATACTCAGATATAGGGATGGATGTGTGAGGAGTAAGGAATAGCAAGGTAAATTCATTTATTTTTGCTGTGCACTTAAGACATTTGTGTGTGAAATCTAAAGATGATTATGAGAAGACAGATGAGAGTTTCAACTTTTATTCCTTGGAATTTACATCTAGAGATGTTAAACAACATAGAACACAGCACATTTTGTCTCAAACAACCCAGCTTTTCAAGTGAGCAAAAGTATTGGAACATGACAAGCGGTGTTTCATTTAAAATTATCAGTTTAATCATTAAGTAGCCTGGATATCTACTCTCAACTTAAGCTTTGGCTTTCAGATGTGAAGACTGAATTTGTAGTTAAAAAGGATAGACCATCATGAAGACCAGAGAGATATCTATGGGAGAAAAGCATGCCAATCTGAAGCTGAGAAAAGGGGGAAAATCCATCAGAGGTATTTCAAAAACATTGAGCATAGCCAGTAACACAATTTGGAATGTCCTGAAACAGAAGGAAACCACTGGTGTACTGAGGAACAGGCATCGGAACCAGTCATCCAAAGAAAACAACAACTGAGTACACACAAATGATGAAAGCAATAAAATAAACAAAATAAGACTGTAACATCATGAATAACCTCCAAAGAAAATGCCACACTCCACTGTTCCAAGGAGACTTGGAGAACAACAATACAGGGGCTACACTGCAAGATACAAACCACTCATCAGCAGGAAAAAAATGGAAAGCTAGACTGGAATTTGGAAGAAAAAAAAAATAGTACAAAGATGAACCACAACAAAATTTTATGGACTGATGAGACAAAGATTAACCTCTGCCAAAGTAATGAAAAGGCCCAAATATGGAGAAAGAATGGATCTGCTCATGATCCTAAACATATAAGCTCAGCTGTGAAGCATGGTGGGGTAAAACATGGAAGGTTTTGAACTGGCAATGTCAATCACCAGATCATGCATTTCACCTCCTGAAGAGAGACTGAAGTAAGAAACCCCACAAAACTGACAACAACTAAAGGATGCTGTGGTAAAAGCCTGGAAAGGCATAACCAATGAAGAGACAAGAAATCTGGTGGAGTCTATGGGTCATAGGCTTTATACCATTATTGCAAGCAAGGGATATGCAACCAAGTGTTTTTGACTTTAATTTAGTTGAAAACATTCTGTTCCAATACTTTTGCTCACTTGAAAAACTAGGTGGTTCGATACAAAATGTGCTATGTTCTATGTTGTTTAACAAGTCTAGGTGTAAATACCATGGAATAAAAGCTGAAACTCTGATCTCTCTTCCCATATCAATCCTCTGATCTCACAAACAAATGTCTTAAAACAAATTAATTGGCTTGCTGTTCCAGTACTTTTGGAGGGACTGTATGTCTTGTTTAACTGTTTTTCCTTTGCAGCTTCTTTTTTTAATCTAATTATTATAACTTGCACATAAGCTTAAATTAAGTAACCCAGCAAAAGGAAAGGACAATGTGATGTCCTGGGACCACTGAGAGATTAAGGGTATAGATTTTTAGAAAACCTTACTTGGCAGAAAGTAAAGAAACAAGACAGGCTTTGAGAGAGGAGAAATTGAACAAAAAAGAGAGAAGAGAGGATCATAGGGTAAAGGAGAAATAATGGAGACACCATGTGTCCTAAGCGCTGAACAAAGCAGTAGGTAGTAGAAAACATTGGAAAAATGAATGTCAGAGTGAGACAGAAAGTTTTGGAATGATTAGCGATCAGAATCCCCAAACAGATCATTCATTGCATTGATGTCACACTACCTCCAAGCAGGCAGGCAACTTGGGAAAACACCTAAAAGCAACGTATGATTATTAAAGATTTGTGAGTGAATATGCCATTTGTTGAGGTTTCCTGGCTTCTTTATGTTTTACTGCAGGTTTGTATAGAACATGTTATAATTCACCCTGGGCACAGATTGGAGGTGTTCAGTTTTAAATTGGGACATATAACTTGAGTTTAATTTGTAGGAGCTTATAATTGCCGATTTAAGGGAGAGTCAAGTTGGAGGGAAAGAAGGGCATACCCAGTACCAAACTGGACTTAACAAACAAGCTCTGCTTAAAATGAAAAAATTCATAATTTACTGTTATACTTGAAGTTCACAATTCCCCTGTTAAAACACTATATTCTATGTCTTTCCACATTTACCCATTGTCAAAATGGTTGCTGCACAACCTAATCCAACTGAGCACAAAGTCTTTACTCTGTAACTAAGATCATGTTTGTTTCCAAGGTCAGGCATCTATCTAAAAGAAAGAAAAAAAAAGATTTTTTTTCCCCAAACAGTTATACATTTGTCTTTGCATGCAGTTGTGATTGCTTGATACAGCACTTACATTGAGAGTTTGCAAATAAGCATGCCCCACTATTCTAGCATTTGCTTTCTTATCAAACTGCTGTGCAGGACAGTCTGATTTTTGAAATGTCCAGTCTGTCAGCTTTCAAAAAAGAACAGAGTTGAGGCTATCCAAGCATACAGACTTGTCTCCGCATTGCAGAGACTGTCAATAAACAAATAGAAGCCATCCTGCTCTGTTAGTCCTCAACTCAATAATATAATTCCTTCTCCCAAAATCTAACTCCAATGCTGTTATGCTGGCTTTTGAGCAAATCACACTTCACATGCAAAATGACTATTTGGACTTGTCAAATGAACAGTTCTTTCTTTATGTGCACCAAAGAGATCTTCATAAGTTACACATCCTTACAATGCAAATATGTTTTTATTTTTACATAGAGCTGTAATAAAGTCTTGTATTTATGCTTTTTTTTGTTGGAACACACAACGCTTGTGTATTATGTGGTCCTAACTGGCATTATATAAGCTATGATAGTCGCTCAACCAGCTTTGTGACTTGCCTGGCTGAACGTGTTGCGATTAAAATAAAATACTACAGAGGTACAAGAAAGAAAGCTTAGACTTACGCTGGCTGATGTCTTTCAGTGAATTAAAATCACACTGACTCAGTTCATGAGCAAAAGCCAGATCTGTTGGATCCTAAACACCATTCTATTCAGGACAATTACCATTTTAAAGAGCAATAAAATGTTCCAATATTATGGATTCATAATTGGTGCCCTTATGTTGTTTGTTATTAAATTCTACTTCTTTTGTGATGATCATCTTGTTTTCAAGCGTACTGTTTTAGTTTATTCTTCTTCACCTGCTCTTTTGCATTTGCCTTCAAAATCTGCTAATGTAAGAGGTTAGTGTTGGTCTCAATACAAGTGGGTATCTAGGAGATATGTAAATTTAAATATTCCAGTAGCCTATCAAACAGGTACTTTTTCTTTTAGCCATTATAATATGTGCAGATCAAATTGGTAAAGTATTTAAATGCCAAAAAATGTAAAAAAATAAATAAAGCTGGATAAGCCTATGGCAAGCACACTCCTGATTGTATAATAATAAAAATCTAAATGTAATAGAACATATTATAAGCAAATGTATGCAGATAAATATATTTCAGTTTGCTTGATATCATAATTAATTGATAACTAATGAATTTATTTATTCATTAATCTCCACACAAATGCATAATATACAACTTTGTTGTCAGTGAATTTAATTCTTCATGTTTAAGTCAGCATGACTAATATAAACAGAACAATTAAATACCTGTGTTCACAGCACCTTCAGTTAAGACAACGACAGAGTGACAAATATCAAGTCTCTGTCTTTTGTGTTCATTACAAAGAAAAAAACACTGTCATTTAACTTGTTTAAATGTTAATTTAAAACATATTCAAGTGAAATCATCATGAACTTAGTTTTTGTTTCCCCTGTGTAGATTATTACTAGGAAACCGTAATACTTAAAGACTACAGCAATATGTACCAATAATTGGTCAACTTTTCTGCCCACATATCAATATCGATATTGGTATCAGTCGGGACCTAGTAAACTCAAACTAATAGTGTGAACATGAAAGCCAATAGATTATACACAAATACATGATTAATGTCAAGTTTGCACATATGAACATGTGGAATGTACATTACTCCATGCAGAATTAGTCAATACCCAACTTTAAAGTGAGAATTGTTCTAGAAGCTGAAATGTGTATTATTTTGATGAAGAATTACTTATAAAAATAAAGATGTCTATAACTTGTATTAAAAGAAACGTTCTTGAATATACTATGAGTACATCCGCATGGGGGCAAATATTCTAATAATCGTTCTGACAACTGCTTAAAAAAAATCCTAATGCACAAATCACAATCAGTGCAGTATAGATTAAGAACAATAAGAGATCAATTTCAATTAGAATGAAAGATTTATTATCTGTCATCCTTTGTAAAACCTACTGAAACAAGTCTGCTGTTGTATTATCCTGTCAATACCCGAATAAAAAGAGATGGGCTATTTTTTGCCATGATATGATCCACTCTTACACACAGCAAGACTTCACTCTTGTGAGGTCAAACTATTATATTTGTTAACTATCCAAACATGCATATTTCTGTGAGAGAAAACAAGAGTACCTAGGGAAACACAAAGATGGAATCAAAGGGACTGATAAATCTTTTTATTAGGCGTTACAATTAGCTATATATATATATATATATATATATATATATATATAAAAAAAAAGGTGCAAAAAGAAAACAAGCTGCTAAACCAGTGTTTCCCAAACTTGGTTCTGGGGACCCCCTGTGACTGCTGGTTTTTGTTCCAACCAGCTTTTTTTTTAAATTGGGCTTCTGAGCTAATTAAGTGATGTCCCCAGGGGGTCCCCAGAACCAAGTTTGAGAAACACTGAGCTAAACAGTCAAACATCTCAAAGAAATTGCAAATATAAAATTGTAAAGGAAACTTAACTCTTGGAATGAGTATTGTGAGTTTTCTGATTAGAAATTACCTGGAAAAGTCTCTATAAGCTTGAATAAAATTCTTGAACAGATGTTCCAGCTTTTAAATAAACCTCATATTTAATATAGTGGCAAAGTACAGTAGGTTTTAGATTACTTCGGTGGCTTGGTATGGTCAAAGTGTCTTATAACCATGTTTGACTTGGTCTTTCCATCTGACTATAACTTTTTGGTGACAAACTTAACTGTTTGAAAGGGGCATCAAGAAAAGCAACAGTCTGAACGAGACAGTTTAAAAACTGACTTATACTGATCCCTCGGGCTAATTGTAAAATATCTGTTTAGTTATAAACCAATACCTTGCAAGGCCGGGATGTATGCTGGGCATGGTTTTTCCTCAAGAGGCAAGAGTGAGTTGTCTAATTTCTCTTTTTGGAAAAAAGATAAGTCCGGGTTCATCGGCAAAGGGGGGAAAACCTAAAGCCAAAAAAAAAAAAAGGGGGGGGGGGATAAATATTAGTAATGGTAACTGAAAGTCTAATTCACAAAATAATATGCGACAGCCATTTTTAAACATAAAAAAGAACAGATTTATGATCTTCTGTTAATCTTTTAATTCGTCATTACTGATGGAGATAGTCTAAAACAATGCAAATGAGGTTTAGTAAGTACAGATCAATTTGCTGTAAAAATAAAAAACTGAAGTAATAACTTCACTCACACACACACACACAGTGTATACATATACAGTATGTTGAGTACATTAGTATATCTGAAAAAACTGAAAATATGTACCATATTGTTCATTTTTTTTGTTTTTTCAAAAGGGCCCAGATAATAAATTTGTGGTATAAAAGTATATTGAATTCAGACAGGGTTGTAAAGTGTTTTTGGATTAGCCTGATGCTAAAATCACTAGGTCCACTGATTTTTTTTTTTTTTTTTAATTATTTAGAAGAGCTAACCTAAAAAAATAACAAAATCTGAAGATAATTTCACATAATATTAGTAGCAATTGCTATATTAGTTTAATATTAAACAACAAAAGATTAAAGATTCTTGGTCTAGTAAAACTGGAACAAATCATGTTACACCTATTATATACCATCTTATCAATATAAAACTCATGAAAAAATAGAGTTTAATTTCCAAACTGAATCCTGCTACCTTGTCTTTTAGACACAGTTCCAACTTGTTCATTGTAAAATTAATTTGTACTAGGTCTATTCCTTAGGTATACAACAGAGCACATCCTATAACCAAGCCTGTAATCTTAATCAGATTGTTGATTCAGTGGGCCTCCACAGTATAGAAATTCATTCTGGCTGTCAGAGAGTTACAGAATATGTAAAGCATCTCAACACCAATAATAATAATAACGAATGCCGTCTCCTAAGGAAAAAATAATCTGCTCTGCCCTTTCTTATATAGTACTTCTATGTTTCTAGACAAGTTCTGTCAGTCGTAAATGCAGACCCCTTAGTATTTCTAGCAATGAATCACTTCCACATTTACCCTCTGAACAGTGACCAGACGAGAAGGCTACAGGGTGCAGCAAATATCAATAAAACTCTGTCTTATCTCCCTTATCAATACACACTATTAATGCAAAGTCATCTAAAAACTCCTGGTGTTGTATTTATAGAAATATGAGCAATAAATTAAAATCATTTGCCTTAATGCTAGGAGTATCAAGAATAAAACAAGTGAGTTGGAGTATGATATTAAAGCAGAAACTGGATCACATCTGAGAAATGGGGATGAGCATAACAGGTGAACCCGTTTTTTTTAGGGAAGAAAGGCAAAATGAAAACAGTGGTGGAGCCACGATTATATAAAACAATACTTAAATACATGTCTTATTCAACTGGATGATACACACAACTTAGTAAGGATTTTTGGATTTGACTAACAAGCATTAGGGATAAAGGCCTGTTATTGAAACCGTATTCTAGATCTACCAAAACAGGCAACAGCTTCAATTTTAATAATCCATACATTACATTATGGAGGAAATAGGCTTCAAATCTTTAATTACCCAAATATGAAGTGAAATAACCTTGCAAATGGCAGATCACAAAAACAGGAGTTTTTGGCCATAATCAAACATCTATTTTCTAATGCAGAATGTTAAAGCACCCATAAGAGGTGTGTGACAGGGTGTGTCGCAGGGCGTCTTTGGGAATTTTTTTTTTTTAATAATTTTTAATGATTTCTTTTCATTCTTACCTGGCAGCTTAATCAATTTTGGCAGGCATATGCACCTTCTAAAAGCAGTAGTTGCTCTTTAGCACCATGGTGACTTAAAGAGCAGCAGCTTGAGGCAGACACCGGCCATAGAAATTTTTAAGAGGCAAGTGCTGAAAGGGATGAGCAGGAGGACAAGATTGAGAAAGCTGACTGAAACTAGTTTTGGGCTAGGATGTACCTGGCGAAGCCAGCTGAGACAACTTCCATAAGTGCTGCGGAAATTTAAGTACAGTAAGGGTGGTGTTTGTGGATGAGGCCTTAAGAACAGAGAGGATTTAAAAAGACTTGAGCAGATTTAAGAGAGAGCAGAGGAGATGGAGAAGTGCTACAGAAAGTGTAAGACTCTGAAAGCATGGTTGATCTGCAAGTACTGGCTGAGGGTCTGGAGACAGAAGGAAAGATCTGGGGGCTCATGTATAAATGTTGTGTATGCCCATTTCCATGCTTACTTCGAGATGTATAAAAACTAAACTAGGCATAAAGAAGCGCACATTTTCATAGGAGCCTCAGTCATGCATATGAATGTCTCTGCTTGGTTTTGCAAACGGGTGGCACCAGCGTCAAAGCAGTACTACTGTTTCTGTGCGGTTTCCCTTTCTTTTTCATATTTGAATCTATGAAGTGGGCTTTATCAAATACACTGAAATTAATTGTATATCGTTTACAGATTGAAAGTACTTGATTGTAATCAACCTGTAACAATATAATGGTGCATGGAATGGCTAAACTATTCCAACTACCATGAATGCTTTAGTGTTGTTAGAAGACTCCGCAAATGGAAGAATGAGAAGAGAGTGCTTATTTACAAATCATACTGATATCTTGTCCCATGATGATAACTGCCTTCCAAGTAGGTTTAGAATTCCAAGAGCTATCCACTTGGAGCTGTGTGCGGCTGATGTATAGCTGATATTGTAATGATGAGATGCATTCAAGTATGTACATTACGTTTTACAGATAAATTGTTAACTTCATTTAAATAATGTATGCCATTAGTAATTAAACATGTGGGGGCACAGTGACGGGGCAGAAGCGCCGTTGCCTCACAGTAAGGGGGTCATGTCCCGGGGTCCCCCTGCCTGAAGTTTATACGTTTTTCTGGTGGGTTTCCTCTGCATGCTTCAGTTTCCTTCCAAAAGCATGCAGGTTAGCGGATTTTGATGTTAAATTGATGCTACTAGTGTATGTGTGTGCTCGTTTTCACCGTGCTGTAAGCTGGCACCTCATCTTGAGACTGTTCCTGCCTCACACTAGATGCTTTCTGGGAGTGGCGCAACTCTGGATGGATGGAATAATTAAACATGTATAATGAAGATTTTTCAGTGTTCTTTAAAAGTTTTGAAGAATCGGCATTCTAAGCTTACAGCTGATTTGACATTTATTATAGATGCTTATTGTAAGGCAATTGGTTACATGGAGAAAGAAAATGGAAGGACAGGAAATGGGGGTTAGTACATTTGACAGACAGTACTGCTGCAATAAATTATTCAATGCAGGATCACACCCATTCCAGCAGGAATGTGCGAGGCAGAATAGTCCCCTGATAAGGCACCAGCTCATTGCTACCACTGCGCCACCGTGCCCCCACATGTTTAATATATTTAATCATGAAAATTATATCAATTGTAGATCTTAGATTTCTAAAATGCTCAGAGAACTGCAATATCATGAATGTAATATATTCTATGTGGTGATCACTGCCTGCACGCTCCAGTCAGCAGAAGAGAAAGCCCAGTTAAAAAGCACATAGCGATTAACGACTTGAGTTAGGGAACACTTAGAATGCGAAGCATTTAATGTGCTACTTAATTACTATGCGTTTTGAGAAACTCTACTAAAATAAACATTGATTTTAAGATGAGGTTTACAACGTTCTATTCAATTGACAAAATAAACAGATTAAATCTTAAATTTCGAGATTACAGTCGACATTTTGACTTTAATCTCGAAATAGACCTTCAAAGGCAAATCTGATCACAACCTGATTCATCTTATTCCCAGCTCTTAGCCTGTTATTAGAGGGCAACCCGTTACCCCCAGAATAATGAAAACAGGGAAACTGGAAGCTGAAATGGCTCTGAATGACTACTTCTAAATAACAGACTGGGAAATGATGCATAAGTCAAATGGGAAAAATAAACAGCGTGAACGTGACTGAGAGAATAGAACTGAAAAAAAAAAGATAACTGTTACCATAAAGTACCATAAATTTACACCTGATCTGGCGTTGTTCATTTTCAAATAACATTGCATTAG
>JANRMT010062837.1:19228588-19253659 GCA_026402145.1 Polypterus bichir lapradei | reverse complement strand
GAGATAATATTTTCTGATTGGTACTATTCAGGTCATACAATGATTTCTTCAAAATGTCACATATATTTGTCTCTTCATTTTCCCCCGATGCTGTGTTGACATCATGCACCAGAAAGCGTGAGCTTACGCAGTGCGAGCAGGATCACGTGGGTGGCTGGTTGCTGTGTGCTGCAACATGCTTGAGCTGAAGGCGATGAACGCACATGTACTGTGCAAGGCATGCACAGGTCCACTGAGAAAAGAACAGTGTTCTTTGCTCTCCTTGCAGTGGAACTTCGTCGACGCTTCTTAGAAGAAAAGGCTTTGGAAAAAGAAAAAGAGGATGCAACATTGACAGGCTTCTGTTCTAAGACCGCTGCATCCCCAAGGAAAACAAACTCAGTCAGTGTCAGGTGCCCCTTCAATGTAATAGGGAGCAACAGCATAGAGAGAAGTGTGTACATTGCAACAGGTACACATGTCGTAAATGTAGGAAGGACGGTCCTTGGGTGTATGGGAACTGTTAACATTTGAATTTGATGATTGTATATAGTGCGGAACTGACCTCTCTGTATTATTCTTTCCTCTGCATGTCCTGGAGTACAAAAGAAACACCACCATGCACCAAAATGTGGAGACTGGGCAAGATAGGTGGAAAAAAAAAAACAAAAAAAAAAAACACGGTCACTGATTACAACCGCAAGATGATATGCGAATGAATATGAATAATATGAATAATGTTGCATCAGTGCCACAATGTTTTCCAAAATGTACTATACAGGTCATAAAATGAATTATTCCTAATCTTTGACATCGTGGACCATAAGGTGCATACTAATTCAGTGTGAGCAGGAACACTCAATAAAACTGAATAAAAAAAATTCAGGTGACAATGAGATACCAAGAAGGCATGATACACCAGCATTGTTTGTCAGCTTTTATCCCTCCAGATCACATAATTTCCAGTTCCGTTGTCTCAAAACACCACTAAGATTAACAGTTATTCCCAGGCTGCTTGTGCTTATTGACACATTTACAAGACAAAAGATGCCGACGGAGAGGTTTGAAGGGATTTAAGGTGGGCTGGGTTTACATGTTTTTTCGTAGGCTTTGGTAATTCTACTGTTAATGTAATCGTAAATGCATTTTGTGCCGAGTCCTGTCTTTTGTAGTGTTGTCCTGTTTAAATGGTCAATGTGTATGTAAATATGCTCCCCTGGAACCGGAGGGGGGGGTCGGGGTCCGGTTTGGGGTTGATAACACTGTGGAACCATGTCCCCTCACAATAATTGGTCCTGTCAATTCCATCACCTGCATCTGATCATTTGCTATTTAAATGGAAGGACACCTTTGTCTACCTGCCACTTTCAATGCCCGACAACAACAGCTTTTTACCAAACCCCAGGGTTCTGGATCACTCCACATACCGGACACGGTGAGACTGTTTCTTGTTGTTTGGGGAGAGGAGCAAGCCATTATTTTCATCTGTGTACCTTCCTTAGGACTATTTTTCCAGCTGAACCAGGTTCACAAACATTATCCATTTTCTGTTAAATCTTCTGGACTTTTATGTGCGTTTCATACTTTCAGTGTGCCTTATTGAGTTTATGATCTGTGCGGGGTCAAGGGGGTATTGTATATTAACTTTGTGCTGCACTTTTTTTTTTATTATTACTTTCCGCCAGACACTTTTGGGGTTGAATGTTATGTCTGGGTTGGTTGGCGTATGATATATATGTTGTTTGGAGTTTGTTGATTTTTTTCTTTATCAAAATATACTCACTTTATTATTTTACATACTGTTTGTTGGCTTATTTTTGATTGTCGTTTGGGGGAAGTTTATTTGGAAGAAGTACGGCTTGTCGGATCTAACGTCCTCAGCTTGCCAGGCCACAGGTCTTGGTGGTGTAGCTGCCGGTTTGGGAGAATGAGTCAGCCGTGACAAGTGTACAGTTCTGTCTCATTGAAACACATAACTAAACTCCATAGGAGCTCCATGCCACAATTACTAAAACTAAAACTGAAACTAATAGATATAGAAAAAAAATAGAAATGTCTTTGTGAAATAAAAACTAAATTAAAACTAAAAATAAACAATGAAGGAAAACTAAAACTAAACTGCATTTCAAAGTAAGGCCTGAAAAAATATAGAAATAAAAACTAATATAAAAAAGAAAAACTATAACCACCTTGTTCTGCTGGTTATGGGGCAGTATTGATAAAGAGAATGTGAGAAAGTATAGAAGTCAGATGGAGAACTTGTGGGAACTGTGTGCAACTTAATATCAGCAAAACCAAGAAACTGGTTGTTGATTTTTGCTGCACCACAGATTCTCTAAATCTGGTCACTATTCAAGGAGCGGATGTAGAGGTGCTTTACTCCTGCAAGTACTTGGGGGGTCCACATTAATGACAGGTTGGACTGGTCTTATGACACAGAAGAACTACATAAGAAAGGACAGAACAGGCTCCTTTTCCTAAGGAGATTGCATTCCTTTAACCCTGAGAAGTGACATCCTTCATATCTTCTATAACTCTGTGATGGCCACTGCAATTTTCTATGCTGTGGTGTGCTTGGCTGATAACATCACTTCAACAGAGGCCCACCCAATTTAACGAGCTAATTAAAAAGGCAAGCTCAGTTACATAACACACTCTTGACCCCTTGGAGGGAGTAGCAAAGGAGAGAATTAAAACAAAACTGAGCACCATTATGAACAATGGTGCACATTCTCTCTCTCAGACACAAACATATAGGACTTTAAGCCAACAAATGATCTATTATTAATCTATATAGTATAACTCTCTTATGCGGAGTTTCCTTTCCTTATCATAACAGTTTTAAAGAATTCACACTAAATGCATGTAAACTTCTGACTTCAACTGCAAGTTCAACTTTAAAAATATTAACACTTATCCTTCAAGTTTACAGCCCACCAATTACTTTATTGTGAACATTTAATATAAAATGCAATTTTGTAATCAATTCATTATTCCCTATAATTTAGCCTAATCATCTTATTTGGCTCTTGAACAGGATGCATTGTGAATTCAAAATGATTTTGACCTGAGTGTGTCGCAGAGAAGAGTGAGCTGCCTGAACAGATGTTATGGTAAGGGGCAAGCCTTCCAGGTTCCACAGCTTACGATTCAGATCATCAAATGCATGGGTGATTTTCAAGCTCTCTTCCTCGCCTGTTTTGCATGGCTAGAGAGAGAGAAAAAAAAAAAATCAGGTCTAACAAAACAATATTGGTGAAAAACAATAATGCTGAAACATTTTATTTACATGGGACTATTTATTAACTTACAACTGTTAAACAATTAATAAAGCTAGGAAATCCTGTTTAGGGTTAATATTTGCAATATTTTACACTTTATGTAACATATTTCTCATGCTTTACAAGAAATAGCTGAAGTCAAAACTTAAGTAAACTTAAATATATTGATCTGAAAATTAATGTCCTTACTATACACTCACCTAAAGGATTATTAGGAACACCTGTTCAATTTCTCATTAATGCAATTATCTAATCAACCAATCACATGGCAGTTGCTTCAATGCATTTAGGGGTGTGGTCCTGGTCAAGACAATCTCCTGAACTCCAAACTGAATGTCAGAATGGGAAAGAAAGGTGATTTAAGCAATTTTAAGCGTGGCATGGTTGTTGGTAGTGATGGGCGGAGTGAAGCCTCATGAAGCATCAAAACGTTTAAAGCAATTGTGTCGGAAATCGTATCGAAGCTTCGAAGCATTTGACACTCACCTCTCTAGTGACCCCTCCTGGCCATTTTCATTAACATTACACAAACTCATGATCCACTTCAATGATGTCTGTTATAACTCTTATTGCTTTTATTTTTTCGCTGCTACAGACTGACAACGAAGAGAAGGGTTCATCAGCAACTTCTAGTGTCTGATGTGTAAAAAATATAAATATATATATAACTAACGGCGACAAGCAGAATGCACTATACGATAGCAAGAGTTAAACAAAATAAGACGCCTCACGCATGGATTCCCGGCTCTTTCAATTAGTATTTACTTTTGCACTGTATCATTATAATCGCTCCTGTTATTAGTATTAGAATTAACCTTCATTTTTTCTTGAGATCACATTTAATAGCCTTAAATGTTTTCTTTGGTTTGACTTAATTAAAATGGAGTAGACGGAAAATAAAGGTTTATCCCTGTACTTTGCCATGATATAGGTAAGCACATTTGAGAAAGAAAAGGTGAAATCCTTAAATCAGCTGTTATTATTCGATCAAGTATTGAAATATTTCATTTATTAATACTTTACAATATTTTGTGGAGCACGAAAGTAAAGAATTAGCTGCAAAAAAATGTCGCCGTCAATGGCTCAACTAACTAAGGTGGTTGCTTTTCAAATTCTGAGCGTAGTGCTAGCCCGAGTTCGATCCGACTTAAAGACTCATCAAAATTAACAATAATAAAAAAATGATCAGAATTGAAATCTTTATAACCAATTTGAACTAAATAATTTTGAGAGATACTGTGGAAGGATCGCATAAGAGATCTGTTCGGGAATCACCAAAATCGCCATCAAAATGCGATGTCTAATTGCGGATGGCAGCTCACGTATTTACATTAATCCATTTCTATCCATTGCCATTTGACGTCCATGAACCCCTCCATTGAATAAGGCAGTGGTTCTCAACCTGTGGGGCGCGAAGTAACAAAAAGGGGGGCGCGAAGATGTTAAAAAAAAAAGAAAACATCTGTGGGAACCAAAACAAATTAACTTAAACTACATTCTGATAATAGAACAATAAATACTGCATAGAGTTAGATAAATGTCGATAAACGTTAAGTAGGTATAATCAAATATGCATCTACATTTCAAAAAGTGGGGGGGGGGGGGGGGCGCGATTAAAACTGTTATGAAAACTCGGGTCGCAAATACTTAAAGGTTGAGAAACGCTGGAATACAGTAAGGTGATAACAAACCCATTGTGGTAGATCAGGTTGAATTTGCTCTGCTGCACCAAACATTCAAAGGTGTCAATCCGGAGCACATCAGAGAGGCTGAGAGACACGGCGCAGATCAGTCACCGGCACACAGACACACACGGGACACTCCAATGTGAGCAGTGCACATATCAAGGTCGGCATTAAAGATTGAGTGCTGAGGCAACAAAAAGCAGCGGGATAAACACATCTGGACCTGCTGTTGAAAAAAACATTTGCTTTTAACAGCAGCATCCCTTCCTCGTGAATACATCTTCAAGGTCCGGACAGGTGATCAGTAAAAAGTTTTTCAGTCACAGCACAGTGCAATAATAAAACATTTCCTTAAACATATAGTTGTCCAGTCTGTATCATTCCTAAGCAATCTTCCAGTAATAGAGGCGCAATCCCAGTTACTAACACATTAACACTCAAAGTAAGAACAAATTCCACCTTATCAATTTAATATTTAAAAATTTAAACCGCTAAACCCGCCATCAACAACTACAAAAACAGTTGAAATCGTTACTCAAATATTTTTTTTTTTTGTTATAGACATAAAACAAGATGCACGTTTCCATTTGATATATCTTTACTAGTGTTCTCGCCTTGCTCGCTTCCGGTCCACGCTGGAATTTGCTGTTTAATAAAAAAAAAAAAAAAAAAAATCAGACTCTTTTGGGTCATAATTCAAAGGGGGTGGACGTGGGACCCGAACCCACGTATGCTTTATTATGAAGCGGTAACGCTACCGAGGCACCACTACTATTTTCAGGAAGATGGTATATAATGTATGTGTTTTAATGTATACATGTATGTATGTACTGAAGGCGACAACAATTATATATAGATGTATACTATATGACATACCGTCAGTGTTGCATGAAAACGTTGCATGAGGCGAAGAATGGATATTTATGAGAGTATTATAGTGAGAGATGTGTCGTCACCCGTATTGCTAAAGCTCTTCATTGCAGCATTATGCATTCAACAAGTCGGCGTTTGTATGATGTATAATTTATAACTTTATTTTTTGCCACAACGTATTATCGGGCACGATCATTTAACATGTATTGATCATCTACAAACTTTCATTTCAATGGGAATTCTGTTGAGTTTTTTAACTCTGTTGATGCCATATGTACTTCAAACGGGAGCTCGTTGAACAAATAATGAGTCAAAGCTTTGCGCAAGAGTACTGAGATTGCGTCATGACGGGCTTTGAACGGGTCTCTGAAGCCTCAGACATGCGTACTAGTGAGATGATGACGGGGATACTGAAGCCTCAGACATGCGTACTACTGAGATCATGACGGTGCTACTGAAGCCTCAGACATGCGTACTACTGAGATCATGACGGGGCTACTGAAGCCTCAGACATGCGTAGCACTGAGATCATGACGAGGCTCCGAAGCCTCAGACATGCGTAGAAATGAGATTGCGTCATGACGAGCCTTGAACGAGCTACTGAAGCCTCAGACATGCGTACTACTGAGATGATGACGGGGCTACTGAAGCCTCAGACATGCGTAGAAATGAGATTGCGTCATAACGGGCTTTGAACGGGGCTACTGAAGCCTCAGACATGCGTACTACTGAGATGATGACGGGGCTACTGAAGCCTCAGACATGCGTAGTACTGAGATTGCATCATGACGGGCACCGAAGCCTCAGACAATCTTGACGGGGCTCCGAAGCCTCAGACATGCGTAGTACTGAGATTGCGTCATGACGAGCCTTGAACGGGGCGCCGAAGCCTCAGACATGCGTACTAGTGAGATGATGATGGGGCTACTGAAGCCTCAGACATGCGTACTACTGAGATCATGACGGTGCTACTGAAGCCTCAGACATGCGTACTACTGAGATGATGACGGGGCTACTGAAGCCTCAGACATGCGTAGTACCGAGATTGGATCATGACAGGGCTTCGAGCAGACA
The DNA here is from genome assembly GCA_026402145.1 of Polypterus bichir lapradei. Taxonomy (NCBI): domain Eukaryota; kingdom Metazoa; phylum Chordata; class Cladistia; order Polypteriformes; family Polypteridae; genus Polypterus; species Polypterus bichir. The sequence continues at coordinate 19,246,767 of JANRMT010062837.1, read as the reverse complement.
TGGTCACTGGTTACTGAATCTTTGTGAAGCCTCAGCACACTGAAAGGCATTGACCTCTATATTTTGAGAGTCTATCTGACACTTAACTCTCTAGTTATATTTTGTAATTCGTATTGACATTACACATTTCAGTTGATATGGTTAAGCTACAATTCAGGTAGTTGCTGAGAATTATTGTTCTTGTGGATTGCTGTGATTTCCTTTGTCTGATACAGAGTGTCAAAGATATATTGTCATATATTAACTTTATATATATATATGAAAAGATTAGGTAAATCGTTCAACCTTTTTATGGAACACTTAATTTTGTTCAAAACCGTACGTCATATAGTATACATCTATAAATATAATTTTTTCGTCTTCATTAGGAAAATACAACAAAGATACTCTCGTATCAATTAAACCATTTTAACGTGCATATGTCAAACAACATATTTCATCCGCCACAGTAAGAACAGTAGTAGTAGTTCAGTTGTGCAGAGCTCGTTAATTATCCGGATTAGGTGGCTCAGTGGTGTTGTCGCTCAGGTTCGCGTCGCTGATCCTGCTCTTGTGAAAGTTTTTTTTCTATTCCTCCATTTAACAAGCTTGGACGGATAGCGAGCGAATTGAGCTATCGAGGGAAGGTTAGGCCACCGTAGTCGGACAGGGGGCACACGCCCCTAATTATATTGTGTATGTAAAGAGTTTCAATGTAAAACATAAAAAAACTTCATATTTGTGTGTTTGGAGACCCTGGTGTCGTACTGAATTTGTATTGTAGAAAAACAAACTACTGTCCAGCATGCCTAAATGTGTCTTTTCGTGTCTGATCGCTATACGGCACTTCCAACTTGGGACAATTCGCTATAAACAGTTTCAGCCAACCAGCGCCTTCTAAACATGCAGAACGACAGTGTGAACCTTTATTGTAGCGGCGCAGCATCTTCATTTCAGTCAGTCATTGTCCTGTTAGACTATTTACTGTTAAGTGCTGCTTGAGCTGCCGTTTATAGTACAACAGGTGGCATACGTAGTTCTTAAATCGATATTGAAATGCACACACAAGTCTCCTAAATTATTTATTGAAATACCTACATTTACAGTGTCCGTTTTAGGAAGTCGTAGTTTTTACTTGTTCCCGTTATTAGGAATTATAATTTCTCAGTGTCACATATTATTCGTTACTACTCGCGAGTCCCGCTTCATTGAGATTCTGTTTTATATTCTGTATAAGCAAACTTTTTAAAAGGAGCGTTGATTAAATTGACTATAGCAGACTTGTCATCTTCTTAAAATGACTTTATTGATTTGATATTGACAATTAATCATAAGGCCAAACATCAAGGAGGATTTGAGTTTCCATGCACTACGCTGTTTCTTTTTTTTCGTGACATCGTGTCAGTAGAGAGTGCGTCACGTTAACAATGCATTCTGTCCTAAATGACAGCGCACACGCTTTTTTATATTTCCTAAAGGCCAATCTGTCTCAATTTCTTCATTAATATATTTTGACAGTGTATTTTAGTGAGAATGATTATAAACATATTACCTATGTTCATTTCCCATGTAGATATGTAACGTTTGGTGAGTATAAATAAAAAGTAACAACACATATAATAGTTATGTTGCATTGTTTATGATTAACAAAATTCATCGTTTATCGGAAATGTTCTACTTATACAGTCGATTTATTCCACTTCTGATGGTGTACCTTGTCGGTATTCTCCATTGCATTTGCCCCCGAGTGTAACGTGTGCCAGTGTAACCGAGGGATGGCAGACGAACTCACGTAATGGGTGACAAGGAACATTCTCATCCTGATGCCCAGGCTCTTGTCATAAATATTCCCATCTTGTGCTTTGTCTCGTTCCTGCAAGTTTACTATTATCATTGGACATGTAGAGGAAATGTGTTTTATTTTATGTCTATGAAAGGAAGGACAGTAAAGCCTTGAATGAAACTGAGTGTTGATGCTTTGGGTAACAAGACAGGTTAAGGAGCAGGGAACGTTAAATGTGACAGTGACTGCGGGGGATTGTGTAACTGGAAGATGGTTTAAGAATACAGAAACGACAAAATCTTAGTGTTTCAGTAATTCTATTTACGTCAATTATTTACTCTGTTGTGCTGCACTTCGGAAGAATACTTATTTACCCCCGCGCGCAGCCTTTGATAAGTTGAATTCACAAGTAAAGGATGTTGCTGACAAAGTCAGATGCTTTTTTGAAAGTTTGGCTCCAGATGTGCTTATTCAGCTTTCAGCACCTTGTTGAATCAATGCAACGTAGAATTAAGGCAGTTCTGAAGGCGAAAAGGGGTCAAACACCGTATTAGTATGGTGTTCCTAATAATCCTTTAGGTGAGTGTACATTACTCACTGCATAAGATGATTTATATTGTATTGAAATTGTATTTATATTGTATGCCTTTAAATGGAAACAAGGCAAATCTGTCCACAACCTGACCGATCTTATTCCAACTAGACACCTGTTTAGAAGACAACCTGTTACCACAACAATAGTGAGGAAGTGGAGCCTGGAGACTGAAATGATACTATACAAAAGGGACTAATTTTACTACAAAGAAAAGTGAAAATATTAGTAGTGATGTATGGATGGATGGATGGATTCTAAAAAAGGAAGGAATTATTAATGCAAGCTAAGGAAAGATGTTATCAGCAAAACATATAAATGTACCATCCACTTAAGATTGCTGGGTTTCCACTGGCAAAATAAATGGTGCATTTAATGAAGTAACCTTTATGCAACAGTTGGCAGTATCCAAGTGCTTTATTTACTTTTATTGTCTAAGATTTGCCTCCTTACTCTCATGTCTGGTTGATTAATTGCAGTGGCTTTTGATATTATGCTGGCTATAAATCTCACATATGCAAATTGAAGGTTTGTGCATGCATCTGCTGTACACTGCATGCTGGAAATATAAGAAATGGTAGATTTGTAAAAGAGGCATAAGGTAAATCATTTTTTCCTTGTTACTTCAGTAGATGCACCTCAAACTGTCTTTAACACTAGAATTACCAGAGCCTACAAAAAAACTCGTAAATCCGTCCCACCTTAAATCGCTTCTTAAATCCCTTCATACCTCTCTGCCAGCATCCTTTATCCTCTAAATGTGCTGATAAAGAGAAGCTACAAGCAGCCGTCTATTCCATCCCCCCACCAATTTAGAACGTGCACGAACTTCTCCCAGCTCATGCCTTGATTGATTATCTAGGAGTGAAGTGGAGTTTTAGAGTGGAAATAATAGATTGTTATTTGGAACACACGCATTTCATTTCTGTTCCGTTTCTACAGTAATCTGTGTAAACACATTAAAACAGAAACATTTTTTATATTCTAGTAGTAGATGACAAAATGTAGGCATAAACTATATAATGTATGAAGCCTGAAGTCCAAATATCAAAGAAACACTTTCACAAAAGGTACAAATATAACACAACAATTGCGCTTTTATTCAAAAATATAACTGAAGATAAAAAAGCCGCCTTAACATGCAACATTGACACCTGTTTATTATGACCGCCTCCGTGGCGTAATAGAATCAGCTGCTGACTGGGAATCAAAAGGTCGCGAATTTGATCCTGCACCACTTTGTTTTGAGAAGTAAATTGCTCTTATTCTTACTATTTTAGAATAAAAACATACATTTGATTTCAGTCTGTAACAGTCGGTGTAATTTATAATACTTGTAAAGGTTAGCTTTTTTTTATTTTTTTTTATTTTTTTACTGGGGCACTAGTGTTTATTGATGATGTGACACAGGACAGAAGAAGCTGAATGAATTCTGAGGTGTTCAGAGACATACTGTCTGCTCAAATCCAGCTAAATGCAGTCAAATTGATTGGGTGGCGTTTCATGATACAGATGGACAATGACCCAAAACATACAGCCAAAGCAACCCAGGAGTTTATTAAAGCAAAGAAGTGGAAAATTCTTGAATGGCCAAGTCAGTTGCCTGATCTTAACCCAATTGAGCATGCATTTCACTTGTTGAAGACTAAACTTCAGATAGATAGGCCCACAAACAAACAGCAACTGAAAGCCGCTGCAGTAAAGGCCTGGCAGAACATTAAAAAGGAGGAAACCCAGCATCTGGTGATGTCCATGAGTTCAAGACTTCAGGCTGTCATTGCCAGCAAAGGGTTTTCAACCAAGTATTAGAAATGAACATTTTATTTCCAGTTATTTAATTTGTCCAATTACTTTTGAGCCCCTGAAATGAAGGGATTGTGTTAAAAAAAATGCTTTAGTTGCCTCACATTTTTATGCAATCGTTTTGTTCACCCCACTGAATTAAAGCTGAAAGTCTGCACTTCAACTGCATCGGAGTTGTTTCATTTAAAATTCATTGTGGTAATGTACAGAACCAAATTTAGAAAAAAGTTGTCTCTGTTCAAATATTCATGGACCTAACTGTATAATTTTGTTTTTAAAATCATTACCTTTTTATTCCAGAAACAAAGTCTTCCAGCATCCCTGAGACCCACATTGAAAACTAAATGCCCAATACTTTCAATATTTGGTTACACCAGCACTAACAGTAATAATTGCTACTTCCTATAACTTAATATCTATCTTTACCCTATAACATTACAGAAATGTATTAATTAAGCCACACTGGTAGGTTTATGAACATGAACTGCTCGTTTCAAGTACTGCCACTGCATCTCTATTGGGTTTATGTCTGGACTTTGACTAAGCCAGCGCAAAAACATTTTTACCCTTGTACAGCACTTTGCTTCAGTTTCTGCTGTTGTAAACGTGCTTTATAAATAAATTTGACGACTAGGCCACTGCAAAATGTTCATTTCTTCTGAACCAATCAAGTTGTAGACTTGGTACATTGCCCTGCTGCACAACACAATTTTCCTACAGCTTCAGGACATGGACAGATTCTTCTTAAGAATATTCTGCAGTGAGTGAGGCATGCCAAAAGCCTATTGCCCACAATTCCGCAGCGAGAGAGAACCACCATCAACTCAGTTGTGATAATGTGATGCTCGGCAGACAAAGCGTATACGGACTACTCGTACTGCAAGACCTTGCTCGTTTATCAAGTCAAAATTTATTAAACATTTTAGCTCGTTTTGCAAAACACTTTCAAATCAAGGTTCTATTGTACATGAAAAATGAGAGTCAACTCCTGCTGAAGCTTAACTATCACTTCACTGAGTGAAGAACAAGCACGTTTTAACCAAAGGTAAAGTGAGACTTCTTGTACATGCACAAGCTGCCTTGTTCTAATGTTATTTTCTATCAGCTGTCCTATTTGGAGGGCAAGTGCATATGCAGTATTATACTGTCAGTGTACAGTATATCTTGTCACTGTAAGTAGTTTGCACTGTTCAAACATACATGTTACCTACTGTAGTTATTGGCTTCAAAAGCTTTGTTGTGAAAAACAGATTTAGAACTTGTTATTTGTGTATCTTTTGTAAAGATGTTATTTATTTTTACTCATTTTTTATTTTATTATTTGAAAATAACAGAATTTGCACATTATTTTATATTTTAGTCTGTCTTATTAAAACATTTCTAAAAAATAAGTCATTTATTATGATCAGTTACTTAGTACTTGAGTAGTCTTTTCACCAAATACTTTTTTACTCTTACTTGAGTAATTTTTTAGATGACTACTTTTTACTTCTACTTGAGTATATTATTTTGAAGTAACACTACTTTACTTGAGTACAATTTTTGGCTATTCTACCCACCTCTGCTTTAAATGGATAGTAAACACTAGAACAACAAAAAGGAAGCTCACTGGCTAACTACACTCATTCTTACCTTTCGTCCTACTTGCAGAATTCTGTCCAGTAAACCACCAACATAATTTACCGAGGACTCTGGGATATCAGCATGCCTGCAAAAGACAATACCAAGAAAGATCACTATGATTGTTAAACATACATCAAAGTTTAGATTGTAGGGATGAATCAATAAAAAAAAAAGTCATGTTTGAGGTCACGTTGAGTAAACATTCATACCCACAGTACATAGAATCTCAATTTATATAAATTAAAGTTATGCAATTCAACTTTACACAAACTGGTAGAGGAACATAAAGAGAAAGAGAATGTCAAAATTAAAATGAACTTATGTGCAGTGATATGCTTTTTTAATTATATGGTGCTTGAAAGGTCTTTCATAGTCTTGCTCTGTCTTACACACTGCTACATATGGTACTACAGTAAAGAGGGATATGTGCATCTCCCATATTGCCACTGTCTAAAACTCACTGTGGCACAAAAAGGGAAGATGCAAATCTTGCTCATTCTCATGTGCCATTGTGTAAGAAGTGCATTTTTCTATACTCACAGCCTGTCTCACTCACCTTGATGGTGCAGTGGTGTGGACAGTTAGGGAGACATCTAGCTCCTGTAGTCTCCCTTTCTAACATACAACCATACACAGTGATGAAAAAGTAAAATGGACATTTATTGTACCCTTGCTCTTTCACAGTTACAGTTTCACTGCTGTTTCAGTTTCATCTAGTGTTAACTACACTGAAAATATTTATGATTATAACAAACTTCACATACCATACAGGTGCCGGTCATAAAATTAGAATATCAAGAAAAAGTTGATTTCAGTAATTCCATTCAAAAAGTGAAACTTGTATATTAGATTTATTCATTACACACAGACTGATGTATTTCAAATGTTTATTTCTTTTAATTTTGATGATTATAACTGACAACTAATGAAAGTCCCAAATTCAGTATCTCGGAAAATTAGAATATTGTGAAAAGGTTCAATATTGAAGGCACCTGGTGCCACACTCTAATCAGCTAATTAACTCAAAACACCTGCAAAAGCCTTTAAATGGTCTCTCAGTCTAGTTCTGTAGGCTACACAATCATGGGGAAGACTGCTGACTTGACAGTTGTCCAAAAGACAACCATTGACACCTTGCACAAGGAGGGCAAGACACAAAAGGTCATTGCTAAAGAGGCTGGCTGTTCACAGAGCTCTGTGTCCAAGCACATTAATAGAGAGGCGAAGGGAAGGACAAGATGTGGTAGAAAAAAGTGTACAAGCAATAGGGATAACCGCACCCTGGAGAGGATTGTGAAACAAAACCCATTCAAAACTGTGGAGGAGATTCACAAAGAGTGGACTGCAGCTGGAGTCAGAGCTTCAAGAACCACCACGCACAGACGTATGCAAGACATGGGTTTCAGCAGTCGCATTCCTTGTGTCAAGCCACTCTTGAACAAGAGACAGCGTCAGAAGCGTCTCGCCTGGGCTAAAGACAAAACTGCTGCTGAGTGGTTCAAAGTTATGTTCTCTGATGAAAGTAAATTTTGCATTTCCTTTGGAAATCAAGGTCCCAGAGTCTGGAGGAAGAGAAGAGAGGCACAGAATCCACGTTGCTTGAGGTCCAGTGTAAAGTTTCCACAGTCAGTGATGGTTTGGGGTGCCATGTCATCTGCTGGTGTTGGTCCATTGTGTTTTCTGAGGTCCAAGGTCAACGCAACCATCTACCAGGAAGTTTTAGAGCACTTCATGCTTCCTGCTGCTGACGAACTTTATGGAGATGTAAATTTCATTTTCCAACAGAACCTGGCACCTGCACACAGTGCCAAAGCTACCAGTACCTGGTTTAAGGACCATGGTATCCCTGTACTTGATTGGCCAGCAAACTCACCTGACCTTAACCCCATATAAAATCTATGGGGTATTGTGAAGAGGAAGATGCAATACGCCAGACCCAACAATTCAGAAGAGCTGAAGGCCACTATCAGAGCAACATGGGCTCTCGTAACACCTGAGCAGTGCCACAGACTGATCGACTCCATGCCACGCCGCATTGCTGCAGTAATCCAGGCCAAAGGAGCCCCAACTAAATATTGAGTGCTGTACATGCTCATACTTTTCATGTTCATACCTTTCAGTTGGCCAACATTTCTAAAAATCCTTTTTTTGCATTGGTCTTAATTTATATTCTAATTTTCCGAGATACTGAATTTGGGACTTTCATTAGTTGTCAGTTATAATCATCAAAATTAAAAGAAACAAACATTTGAAATAAATCAGTCTGTGTGTAATGAATGAATCTAATATACAAGTTTCACTTTTTGAATGGAATTACTGAAATAAATCAACTTTGTCATGATATTCTAATTTTATGACCGGCACCTATAGATGTACATGTTGTTTTCCTGGAATTGAACTTTAGTCCAGAATTGTTTTTATATATTTAAAAAAAAAAAAAAAAAAAAAGCACACATTATTAAAATAATCTCTCATAATCTAATTTAAGAAACTAAGATCAACAGCTCTTTCCAAAGAAAAAAATGAAATTAAATTATGTAGTACAGATTATCATTGTCTTTTTTCCTTGGACTGGCACACAAGACTTTCCCTGTAATCCCTTTAACATTAAACCCCCTCACTGAAACAAATTGTAACTCATTAGGCAACTAAGAGAGGAATTTCTCTTTGGAACTAACAGACTGGCCCTTTTTATCAGTATGCAACATCGTGATTTCTCCATTTGATAAGGCAAGTACCAATCACAATGAAATTATACTCTGGCTACCACATCTCACACATTGATTTATCAAGTCTTGGACTATCTGATCACTTGCTTAGCAAGGATAGTGACCAAAAGTCAACAATGACAACCATAACGAACAAAGCTGTACATCAATTACTAATCAAAAGGTTCTATTTATGAAACTGAGTGAAAATTTTAGACCACCAAAAAAAATTATTTTTAAGTTAGTTAAATGGGCAGTTAGTGTGTATTTGCTCATGAAAACATTGTAACAGAATAAATAAAAGAAACTGTGAATCGATAGAATAAAAATAACAATAATTTGTTTTCTCCAAACATATATGCATATGTGGTAAGCTTGGCTTCCGAAAACACCCTAAGGGCTCGTTTGTACGCTCAGAATGCATACACGCACAGCATTCATTTGACACGTCCTCTGAGCAGATCCTCAGAAATTAACGTGACGTGTGCGCGAGTTGCAGTACCAGCAAAATGTCGGAGGGCGCAGTGTGATAAAAGTTGGAATGTGATGTCAGAGTCTCTGTTTACTATCTATATGTGACAGAAAGCCGCTTTGCGGATCCTACGAGATCAATGTGTGCGCTTCAATGTTTGATGAATGGTTCGATGTGGTGAAGCAAAATGCCGACATACAGATGCATTCATGGTGCTTTTATATTCAAGCATCGCATATTCCCGATTGTAATGACACGATACATTTTAAAAGTCTCACATACAATCTTTTGTGCCGTCTTTTTTTTCTGGGGCTTCCTCCTGACCTGACAGCAGCAGCAAACAGCAATAGATCACCAAACAGAACACATTAAATATATGATATTCTAACTCTCTGCACATTTAGAATCCTTAAAGTTATACTTGATATCACTTTCATGATGAAATGCATTAAAGTATGCATGTTACATTTTACATATAAATCATTAATTTCATTTAAATAATGAATACTGTTAATAATTACACACATGGGGGTGACACGGTGGCAGAGTGGTAGTACTGCCGTCTCGCAGGGAGTCATGTCACTGGTATTCCCTGCCTAGAGTTTGCATGATTTCCTGCTGGGTTTCCACAGTGTGCTCCTGTTGTTTCCTTCCAAAGATATGCAGACTTGGTGACACTAAAATGACGCCAGTGCATGTGAGTGCTTGTATTCACCTCGCGATGAGCTGATGCCCCGTCCAGGGATTGTTTCTGCTTTGTGCCCAATGCTTGCTGGAATGGACACATCCTTTTCAGATATATTGCGGTAATGTGTCATCGGAATTTAATGGGTGTTCCAGGCAATTCACAACACAGCGAAGCTGAACCTGTTCTCACCGTGATGATATCTCGCACTGCCACCTGCTGGATTCCTCCAGATTTACGTAAAGTATGCGTGCTAGTATAAACAGTACAACACTTGCAAAGCAGGAGCGTCCGCTGGAGCATGCGTCACGTGAAGTATAAACCTGGCCTAAAGGACATGCAATGTTGTTCATAAATTCTAAAAGCATTACACTTGATTGAAATTAATGAAGCCATGATTAGCTGAAAAAGATGTGTCATATGTTAGTGGTGCAAATAAACAGATATATTGGTTCGTAACCACAAAACAGAAGAGAAAGTTAAAAATGGCAGTGTTCGACAGACTTGAAATACAATTACATCAACAAGGGTTAAAAGTGAGGAATAGCACACCAATGTGGATTTTCAAAATATGTGTTAACGTTATCAACATTTGAAGAAGCTAAGGAATTCAAAAGTGCAAGGGCTGTAGACCCAAAAACTGTCTGCATTTGATGAAATTACTTTCATGAGGGACAGAAGAAAATCCAGTGAAACACTCAGCATCTGGAAGAATCACCAAAGCTCTTCATTAGAAGAAGTTTTAAAAAAATAGTCTTGTAGGGCATATTTCAGCTAAGAAGTAATTCTTGCAGAAAGGTAACAGAGTAGAATGCAGTATGTGAAAGAACATAAAGAAAAGAACAATAACCAGTAGTTGCCAATTTTACAAACAGATGATACACTGATGTCTATCTGCAACTCACTGTAAAGGGTGCTGGTGGCTTTGTCACAATATGAGTGTTTTTTCAGCCAACAGTGAATGGAAAAAAGAAAAAAAAAAAAAAAAAAATCGACAGTATGATGACTGCTGAAAAATATTAACAGATTTTTGATTTATCATGATGCACCTTTGGGAAACAACAGCTTGTCAAAAAAAATTGTAATGGCTCCTAACACAACTACGATTTCATCTGAAGCCTGCAGATGAAAAACCTAAGAGTATTAGATTGCCATAGCTAAATCTATGTAGAATCACTTGGAGAAGGGGAAAAAAAAGAAAAAAGCACACAAACAAAAAATAATGTTATGGGAAATCCTGAAAGCAAGCTGGAAGAATTTCCCAAATGACTTTAAAAAAATAACACCAAGACAAATTGCTTCAGTGTGGCATTCTATGGGAAGATACAATAAATACCTCTTTATTTAAAAAAAAAAATCACTATATCAATGTTAAAAATAAATTCTTGATAACTTAGTGTTCTGTACAAACATTTAATATGTGCACCCTGGAAACCATTGTTCATTGCTTCCCTTATAACCAAATGTTAGCATAATCTCTATACTTTGTTTGCTTCCACTCAGCATTGGTTCACCCTATACTCTTTGTAGCAAAATGTCCATTTCCTAGGGTGTTTGCAGCAAAAACTTCAGAATCCGCTATAGGGGGAATTATAGTGTCAAATTACAAAACTGAAAGACAGTATGTAATGGAGTTAGACCTGTGTGGCACACCGAGTCTAGCCTCACTAAGGTAGGCAAGGTGCACAAGCAGGGGAAATCAAATGTAAAAGTAATGCATTGAATTGCTAAAGAAAAGGAGTTAACTAATCACTAACGCTTAGCAGACTTACTTTATCCTAACAGGTCAGGATTACCAGGTAAAAGCTTGAAAGACTGCAGTACAGACTAATACTACCCTTGTGCTACTAAACAGAGAGACTTCTACAGTAAAACACAAAATGTGCTCTCCTTCACTTGTGTGACAGTGATCTGTACTTGAGCCCTAAATAAAGCATCACCTCCAGCCCTCCAGAGATGACTGGATCTACAAAACATAAGCATCATTTCTGCTTTGTACTTTTGATCTTGAGAATTATACTGCTTGTAACTTCATAGTTAAGGTAAAGCCAGTGAATGTGTTACCATGTGTATTTCTGGTTACTGGAGTTACCTGACAATGATATATGTCTTGTGAAAAATCTTCCCTCCCCACACCCCCCCCCCCCAAACATTGTTATTTCACTGAATCAATTATCCAGTGGAAATGGTTTGTGGTACAGAAAACCCAATTTCAGAAATTGATTCAGCACACATAAACCTATAAAGTACACCAATTTTTACACAGGAGGATTTTATTTCAAACTAGTGATTATTTCCTATAATGTGCCATTGGCTGCCTTGAAAAGCACAATAAAATTAATAGTTTTATTACTCATTTGTTTATATTTTAATACCAAAATATACTCTGAATTTTCAGTGTGGATGTACACTTATAAACAAGCTACGTTCACAGACTACAAGACAAAAACACTTTAAACACAATAAAAGTCTAACAGTGTATAAAATAAATTCTATTGGACGAAACAGACTGTTGCTTCATTGATTGAGATGGAAACTTGTTGCTGTTCTAGTAGAAGCTCAAGTGTAACGCACACTACTGAGCATTTCTGAAGCCCTGCATTCTTGTGCATGTCTGCTGCAGTAGTCCACATACTGCAAAATGACACAGCTTTCCTCACACATATTGAATGGCTGAGTCTATCCTACCTTTATATTATTTGCTTCCATTACTGTAGAATCTTAGCAGATTACCGTACTCAGTTTTATTTTTTTCAACTTACAGCTGCAAGAGGTGTTTGACAATTTTCTCAGTAATGAGGCGTTTTTCAAACAGAGAATCACCATCCCAGATCACAGCCTCACAAAGTGAGCCATCTTGGAAGCGACGCAGCTCAGCCTTATTGCCCCAAAACCTACGAAATTCTGTGGCCTAAGAGAACAAAGTAAATGAGTTATATAAAAAAAGATACATACAATATACAGTATTGCTACAGGAGGAAAAAAGTAAACCCAATACAATCCATAGCAAAGGAACCACACAAGGAAGAACCAACCTGTACACTGTCAGCAGCTGGACCTTTCTCTAATATATTAGTACTATGTTCTGTGTTCAAGAGTATACCAAAGGATAACAGCCCCATATCTTTGTGTTGAGGTGGATCTGTATAGATTGACCACTAAAAGCAAAGAAACAGAAACAAACATTAGAAATGATTTTACTTCATAGCCATCACATATACAGTATACATACATAAATACTGCACACATAGTAACATATTGAATGGATTCAGTTTGACACCCCAATAATTAACTGCATTCAACCTTGTTACTATTCTTATAATAGTCCACAACATTCTCTTTTCACTAGTGAGATATTAAAATGACAAAAAAAGTCTTGTAATTGAAGATCAGCCAGCAAAATAAGACCACCCTGTAAGAGCCATTTTCCTAGTTCTATAAAATGTATGAATGTTTATTAAATGATAATACATAAAATATGGGAGGTTCTTATAACCCCCGTGAATAGAATTGAGTTGGTATTTTCCTGTCATTTCTTAACAGTTTTGAGTAAACAATGTTCTCCAGTTAGTATCTAGCCTTGCCTTGTGTAAGGTACAGAGGCATACGGTTTTTTAACCGTGTTCTTGTTTGTGCTCGCGTTCGTGCTTGCGCACGTGACCGTGCCTGGGCGCATGTCTATGTGCCAACGGCCTACGGGCCTTTTGAGTGTGAAGTAACACGTAAAATAAAAGATTTAAGAGTTGAACTGTATGTTTAAAGTATACAGAAGAAGAAATAAATAACCTTTAAGTGTAGAAATAACCAAAGTTCTTAAGAAAAGCTAAGTTTATAGAAGATACATTTTTTCTTGCCTTTATTCTATGTGTGTAACTATTTTTCCTTTTATGCTTGTATGGATTATTTGCTTTTAACTTTCACTAAATATTTTAAAACGAACTTCTGGATTGTGAGACTTCTTTGACACGCGTCTTACCCGTGCCTGACTTCGCCTTATACATCGGCGGCTACACTAAATTTAAAAACCTGCCTGAAGTTTTGAAACCTGCTTAAGTTCTGAACCTGCCTAGGACTAAAAGTTTGAAATTGCCTTGGATTATAAAAGAAAGCAAGCCTTCATTTTCAACACCTGAGATCGACTGCGACGAAAGAAAACAACGACGACTTGAAAAGGACTCAACAGGTACCTTTAATCTTTGTCTTTGATCGGAATTGGACATATTTGAGAATTGCTAGTGCTCTTCACGAGACTGTATAAATCTGTATAAATTACAAAGGATTTTAAGCACAGTACCTTATGAGATCGCCATGGCATCTGAATCCGGGAGCCAGAGAATATTTCGAACCCCCAATGAAAGTATCAGTGGTGTAAGCGGAAGTCACGACGATCATGATGTTTCAATGGAGGATCATCTTGTTGATGACATAAAGCCGTCCAATTCATTAACAACTAAACTTCAAACCGAAATGGACTACAAATACAAACAATTATCTAATGTGATGAAGACTGTGAAGGATTTAAAAAAAAATGAATTTAATTGTGAAACTATAAAATTGATCATCAAGAACTCATTCTTTAACCAGAGAATGGAATATAAAAGGTTAAATGACAAACTCTTATCCCTCCAGAGCAATGAAGATACACGGAAAATGCTACAAAAGGACTTTGATGCTAAAATGGAAATTTGTAATAAATTTACGGGATGTACAATGAATTGGGTTTTTGAAGTATGTCAAAATATAAGCTTCAACCAGCTTTTTCGGCTAACCAATTCAAGGATTACAGAACAACGAATGACATTCCTGACGTCTCTCCAGAAGATAGTATCTCACAGGTTTCCATTCAAAGTAAAAGTCATATAAGTTCGGCTGCTAATTCAGCCAAAGCCTCCCAAATCTCTGCAAAATCTAAACGTAGTGCAAGTTCAGCCGGGACTTCTATTAGCGCCATCAGATCTCAAGAGGCAGCACACGCCGTGCTGTTGGCTAAAGCGGAGAATCAAAGAAAGCAACAGGCTCTAGATATGGAAGAAATGCAGTTAAAAGCTAAGAGAAAAGCTGAGGAAATGCAGATAAAAGCTAAAAGAGATCAATTAGAATTGGAGGCAGCTATTGCAGAATCCGACGCAAAATTAAAAGCACTTAAAGGGCGCAATCGCAGTCCAAATAGACTGAGTCAGAAACCAGATGTGAAATTGAAGAAGTCGTCAGATGCGAATAGTTACAACATTACAAATACAAATGAAAGTAAAAATAAACCCCAGCAACCGTTTTATCAGCAACAAAATGAAGCGCTTCTTCAACAATTGCATCATGAACAACGTTACGATCAACAGAAACAGCAACAAAACAAAGCACAAGCACCTAATGTACCCCATGTAAAGGTACCAGTATTTGAAGGCGATCCATTGACTTATATAAATTTTATAAGAGCATTTGATCGAATCACCGACCAAGAAGTGAGTGATCCTGGTAACAAACTAGAGTATTTGGACAATTCACCAAAGGCAAACCTAGAAACATTGCTCTGAATAACGCACACTTGCCGCCAGAAGGATATAGAAATACCAGAAGAATGTTAGAAAAATTTTACGGAAACCACGTTCATATAGGAGATGCTTACATGAAGAAAGTAAGGAAGTGGCCACAATTGAAATCAGGAGATATTGATAGCTTAAAGACATACACGCTCTTCATTGGTAATTGTAAAAGTGTTATGTCAGGCTTAAAGGACGGACACGAATTCGAAAACAATTTAAATATCCGCATTATGTCATGAAGCTTCCCCAAGAACTACGAGAGCTCTGGCAAAATAAAGCAACAGAGATCGAAAGTAAAGAAAGAAGACCACCAGGTCTCGCTGACTTATATAGTTTCTTAGAGGAACGACTCATAGCTTCCCTGGATCCAATGTATGGTGCTTCCTATTCAAGCTATACCTTCAAAAGGGAAAAAGAAAAGACTGATCACGAAAAATATCCTGCGAAAGGCAGAATGAGAAAGGACAACTTCGTCTCAAATTTTGCCGCTACTGTTGAAAAGGAAAATAAAAAGGAGACAACTGAGCGTATACACGGTAAGCACTGTTTTTTCTGTGACAAAAGGTATGATCTTAATGACTAAAACGCAATTCAGAAATTAACTTATGAAGGTAAAATTGACTTTTTAAAATCCAAGGGCTTATGCTTTAAATGTCTAAAACAAGGACATCTTAGCAAAAATTGTGAAGAAAAAATTAAATGTAGCATATGCTCTCATTTTCATCCAGCTATTTTACATATAAATAAAGAAAAGGACTCTGATGATAAAGCTAAATTCTTTAAAGAAGAGAGTTCTAAATAGAAACCAAAAAGCGCATCTTCTACGAATGCGCCCATAACACCGAAAGAGTCTTGTATGGCTACCGGGGCCGGACATAGTGTCATAGCTGCGGTTCCAGTTAAAGTCAAATCCAAAGGGAATGAAAAATATATTGAAACATCTGCTCTAACAGACCCATGTAGCTCAGCCACATTTTGCACAGAGAGCTTAAGAGAACGATTAAACCTCTCAGGAAGAAAAACACACCCAATCACTTATTGCTAATGGGCACTCAACCTGAAATGCCACCTGAACTTGTTTCAAAAAACGAATCATATCCAAGAATGATACTTCAGGAACGTCAAAAATGGCTTGCACCAAGAAGAAATTTTGAACCGGGAGACATTGTTCTAATTGTGGATAAAGCTACACCTCGCAATTCCTGGGTAATGAGTCGAGTCATCAAGACAACGCCAGATGCCAAAGGTGCAGTAAGAAGAGTTTGTGTGCAAACCAAAAACAGTACAGTACACTGGACAGACCTGTGAACAAACTGTGCCTGATCCAGGAGGGATCAAATAATTAAAATGAGTCATTTTCTTTTTGCATGCCTAATTTTAAAGTTTTTTTATTACTCTTATTAAGTAAAGTTAAGTAATTGATTTCTGCCCTAGCATAAACAATTAGGGGCCGGATGTGTAAGAGCCATTTTCCTAGTTCTATAAAATGTATGAATATTTATTAAATGATAATGCATAAAATATGGGAGGTTCCTATAACCCCAGTGAATAGAATTGAGTTGGTATTTTCCTGTCATTTCTTAACAGTTTTGAGTAAACAATGTTCTCCAGTTAGTGTCTAGCCTTGCCTTGTGTAAGGTACAGAGGCATACGTTTTTTAACCGTGTTCTTATTTGTGCTCGCGCACGTGACCGTGCCTGGGCGCATGTCTATGTGCCAACGGCCTACGGGCCTTTTGAGTGTGAAGTAACATGTAAAATAAAAGATTTAAGAGTTGAACCGTATGTTTAAAGCATACAGAAGAAGAAATAAATAACCTTTAAGTATAGAAACAACCAAAGCTTCTTAAGAAAAGCTAAGTTTATAGAAGATACATTTTTTCTTTTTTTTGCCTTTATTCTATGTGTGTAACTATTTTTCCTTTTATTCTTGTATGGATTATTTGCTTTTAACTTTCACTAAATATTTTAAAACGAACTTTTGGACTGTGAGATTTCTTTGACACGCGTCTTACCCGTGCCTGACTTCGCCTTAGGCCGGAGTTATACTTCACGCGACGCGACGCATGCTGCAGAGGACGCTCCTGCTACGCAAGCGTTGTAGTGTTTATACTTGCGCGTGTACTTTACGTAAATCTGGAGGAATCCACCAGGTGGCAGTGCGAGATATTATCACGGTGAGAACATGTTCAGCTTCTCTGTGTTGTGAATTGCCTAAAACACCTATTAAATTCCGATAATACCTTACCGCAATATCTCTGAAAAGGATGTTTATTGATTAAATCCATAAATCCAGGGATGTGTCCATTCCAGCAAGCATTGGGCACGACTGAGAAACAATCCCTGGACAAGGTCTCCGCTCATCACAAGGTGAATACAAGCACTCGCATACACTAGCGTCATTTTAGCGGCACCAAATCCCCAAATCTGCATATCTTTGGAAGGAAACCGGAGCACAGTGTGGAATACAAGCAGGATATACCAGCAACATAACTCTCTGTGAGACAGCAGTGCTATCGCTCCGCCGCCGTGTCACCCCCATGTGTGTAATTATTCCCCCCATGTGTGTAATTATTAACAGTATTCATTATTTAAACAAAATTATATGTAAAATGTAACATTCACACTTTAATGCATTTAATCATGAAAGTGATATCAAGTACAAATCTAAAGATTCTAAATGTGCAGAGAGTTGAAATATCATACATTTAATTTTTCTGTGTGGTGATATATTGCTGCTTGCCGCAGCTGTCAGGTCCAAGAAGCTCGCAGCGATTAAAATCTGGGATGACGTTTACAACCGTCTGCTTTAATGATAAAGTAAACTACGAGGTTAAAGTGGGCAATTTGAGATTAACGCCGAAATTTCCACTTTAATCACAAAATACACGTTTTCACCGTGTCCTTTATTTTTTTCTCAGTGGCTCAAATACAGCGATATACATTATGTTGCTGTTAGGTTAAAAAAAAAAAAAAAAAAAAAAAAAAAAAAAAA
>JANRMT010062837.1:19212217-19228488 GCA_026402145.1 Polypterus bichir lapradei | reverse complement strand
AAAAAAAAAAAAAAAAAAAAAAAAAAAAAAAAAAAAAGACGGCACAAAGATGTTATGTGAGACTTTTAAAACGCATCGTGTCATTACAATCGGGAATATGCGACGCTTGAATATAAAATCACCACAAATGCATCTGTATGTCAGCATTTTGCTTCACCACATCAAACCATTCACCAAACAGCAAAGCACGCACATCGATCCCCGTAGGATCTGCATAGAGGCTTTCTTTCACATGTAGATAGTTAACAGAGACTCTGACATCACATTCCGACTTTTAGCACACTGCACCCCCCGACTTTTTGCTGGTACTGCAACTCGCGCACGCGTCGCGTTAATTTCCGAGGAACTGCTCAGAGGGCGCATGAAATGAACGCTGGGGACACGTGGCAGCCATGATGCGGGCGCGTACGCAGTTCTGAGCGTGAAGTATAAATGAGCCCTTATACATCGGCGGCTACACACCCATTATAAAAAGAGTGCCAAGTACGGTTTAGTACCCTTACTAATAATTTTCATTAAGATGTTTATGGTTAGATTCAGTGCATAAAAAAGTCAGTTTGTTTTCAACAATTCTAAAGGATAATCCATAACATGCCTGTAACTTAAAATCTGAGGAATCTCATATTGTTCAGAGCAGGTTTTACACCACCAGTAATAAAAAAAAAATTCTGAAAGACAGCACAACCTTTTAAACCAATTAATGGCAAATATAGATCTACAAAAAACAACTTTATTTACAATGAGTTGAAGCAATACATTGTGAAGGCTTCCCATTGGGGCAAAGGCCCAGGCATTACACAAAGGGTATGTGTCAATTAGCTTTGAAATATTTGAAAGAAAGTTTTGAATTATGAAAAACAAGGAAAAAATATATATATATATATATATAAAAAATACTTTTTAAAAACCAAGCTTATATTAAGTTAAAAAGTGTACAAAAAAGTAAAAAATACATCTCTCATACATCACTTGTAAAATAAAAGCGTAGGCGCTTTTGCTAAGATTTTGAGAAGTGTCTTTTGAATATTGATTGATGAAAAGCGCCTACGCTTTTATTTTACGAGTGATGTATGAGAGATGTATTTTTTACTTTTTAGTACACTTTTTAAACTTAATATAAGTGTGGTTTTCAAAAAGTTTTTTTTATATATTGTATATACAGTATATTATTTTCAACTTTTTCGTCTTGGGTTTGTTTTAGTATAATTTTGTAATCAATATTTTAACACTTCATTTAATATTTCTATCCGTTACTAGCACCATCTATTGGTGAAATCTTTAACTATTCTTCACATGAAAATTTCATTTCTTAATTATCATGGATTAATTGATCAATTAGTGAAACTGATTATTGATTCATGTATTGTTGTTGAAAGTGAGTAAGTGTACAAAGTTTCAAGTCATTTAGACAATAGGACGTGGGTTAAATATCGATTACAAGATTTCTACCAGACAACAAGGGTGAAGTTAAAATAAGCGTAGTTAAAAAAAGTTCAACAGCTAATCGTTTGCTGCTCAGTTCAGAGCTAGCAAACCCAGCCAGACCTACACACACTGCAGATGTAGTTGCCTCATTTAGAGATGCATACTCAAGCAATTTTTCTTGTTCCATTTTGTGAGATATATCAAGATTGCAGTGTGCAATGAATCAGAAATTTCGAATGCTCTGACAATAATCGACGTATGTTAAGCATGAGATTGTTAGATAAAGAAAGTTGGTTGCACACAGATTCATCACCAGAGTTCATTACAATAAAGAGCTAAAATGGTACTTTGATACTGTTGTGACCATAAACCTTTAGTGGGAAGGCATAATTCAGAATTAAGTAGGCTAATGAACTCCCAAGCACAGCCTGAAGACTTTCCGATCGCATGTTAAAAACTTTGCAATGCTGTTACATTTTAAATATATGTTATTGATGGACCAATTAACATTGTGATGTTTATCATGACATTGTAACAATAACTTGTTCTGCGACACTACGCTACATCAGTACTGATAACCTGATTAAAACTAAATGATTGCATGCTACACATCTGCTTAATCTGTTACTGCAATGGTACCTTCAGCAAACAAATATCTGTTCAAAATAAGGCTGAAATCCCCACCTTCTTTGGCATATAACATTTTTTCCAGTATAAATACTGCCTGAATTTGAAGCAGGTAGTGGGGGGTGGTTATTTAAGCTTGAAAAATACTCCATGGCTCTAATTTTCAAACTACTTAGCTATATCTTTCATAAGCACGTATCATGGAATTCCCCATCTCCCCAAGGTTGGCAAGCCGCTTGACTCCCAGGTTCTGCAGTACTCCAAATCCACTGATAAGGCTGAAAAAGGTGGGACACCTAGCATTACAACTTTAGGAGGGCAGTCACCCCATTAAGGTAGGTGCCTATGGGCTATATAAACAGAGAGTGAAACTGGACCATCTACTTCATGGTGACATTCTAACATGGTAAGGAAAACGGACCATCTTAATTACAAAATGGAATGTGAGAAGTCTTGCGGGCAAAGAGAATGAAAACAAAAAAACTAAAGGACTGAAAAACTATCAATGAAAAAATTTAGGTATACAGAATATAGGACTGGGGGAGAGTTATTGTCTACGATCCAAACAAGTCTGAAAGTATACATATCAAGAATCGGTTCTTTCAGATGTGCTAAGTATGGATGGAAGATGTAAATGGATACATGTTCCTGATTGGCAACCTGAACGGTTGATTGGGGAACAAGCCAAATGATCTCCAGAAAGTTATTTGATTATAGGGTAATAAAAATCTGAATACAATTGGCACTACAATTTTCTACTGCAAATGAATTGACAACATTAGTTTTCCTCATAAAGTTACATATCTATTACTGACTAAATTACAGTGAATGAAGGATATTTTAGGAAGTGTAACAGATACAAGTCAAGATTGCTGCAGAGAAAAGAGAAAAAAAAACAGAAAACCTGAAAGTCAAACAGGAAGATTAAAACTGGGAAGTGAAAGTCTACTGAAATCTGAAGAATGCAGAAACATAGTTGAGCACAAGGTTAAAGAAGCTGAGGGAAACGGTGAAACTGACAACCTAGAAGAGGTACAGAATTGTTTGGAACCTTGCTTTTTAAAACTATGGATCATGACCCATTTTGGTTTGTGTGATATTGTGGAAGACTAATGTTCTCTTCATTCCCTTGTACTAATTCATGTCTGAGAAGTAAGCTTTACAAAATCATGTAATAGCATGCTTTGTTTTAGCAAACAGAAAAATATTTGTGCAAAGGACTCAAGGTCTGAGCATTCCACACAGGAGTCTGCCTTATCACGTTTTCCCTTAGCTTACATCTGAACGCCATAACAAAAGGAGCCAAGAAATCAAGTTTTACAAGGGACATTAAAGGGGCTCAAGGATTGTGTATAATAAATATGTTGACTGTTGCATTTTATAATGATATTAAATCACGCATTCTAGGGGTATAAAATGGGACCCCACCCAACAGATGGGGTTCAGAAGAGCCCTGACGCTGTCATGTATATTTGATTGTCTGCTTTTCTGAAACTCTTCTCACCGTGACTCTGAAAAAATAAAGCTGCTTTATAACCGCACCTGCTGTCTGGTCTGAGTTTTCGTCCACAATATCTAAACTTGGGTCACGCAGAGTCATGAATTACTATAGTACTGAATGAGAAAGGGTCACAAACAGTTTGCAGAAAGCCTTGCAATGATTGGCCACTTGACTGATCAAAACCAACCCCCCAGACAGTAATTGACGGAGATACTCCAAGGGGAACCAGTGGATGTCAATCAGTGGCAATTCCACGAGGGAGATGGATCCCCTGGATTAAAGTCTATAGTAAATGTGTGTCGTGATGACAAAGAGAATGCAAAATTGAGCTGCTGGGAAAAAAAAGAAGTTTAATAAGCACTGTTTTAGAAACATTCGTGTGGCAAGGTAAAATTTGGAAGTAGAAAAAAGATGACAAGCTGGTTTGGCAAGGAAGTCAAATGAAAGTTTTAGATAAAGACAACATTGTGGTGGATATATTTTAAAAGGAAATCAACTACAGATTATAAAAAATATAAGCAGACGAGAACAAAAGCAAAAAGGGTAGTCACTCAAGATAAAAGGATGAGATGAGCTGACTCCAGGGGCAAAGCCTGCAGGGAGAAGACCCAAGGAAATGAGGCTGACTTGGCAGGAAAGTGTGAGAATGCTGTTACAGGAGAGATGCATCAACTGGACACAAATCACAAGCCATGAAACTTACAGCATACAGATTGGCCTTTAAATATAGCAAGGGACCTGCTTTGGAGATGGAGTTTATTTACTTCACAGTGTGATCGCTAGGGCAACATTGCAGCAACCTTAATCCCCCAGACACCAGTCCAAGTATAAACAAAAGGTTTACAGTATGTAAGCAAAACACCTTGTACAACATAAACCAACACAATTCATCTTCTTTCTCTTATATTTTCCCCCACTCTTACTCAATGAGATTTATCCACAGCCACCCAATTCTAGGCTCATGGATGTCAGGTTGGGTATCTTGGAGCCAGGAGGGCTTACATTTGGAAGTCCTATAAAGTAGGAATTATGAATACCATCAAATCCAACTGGTGGCCTCCACAAAACCCAACAGGACTGCCCCATGGGACTACCTGTCCCAGCATGCCCTAAAGGCATCCATGTGGAAACCCTAACCCAAGGACGATGCCATCTAGAGCAGTGGTCCCCAACCTTTTTGACACTAAGGACCGCTTTACTAGAAGCAACTTTTTCCAGGGAGCGGTGGTGTGGGTGGGGGGAGGATTTTTAGGGTCGGATTCATAGGGCAGTTTTATACACAATTTACATTAAATTTCTATTATTATTAAGTTATAATATAGTAATAGAAATTATACAGCTTACCATAATGCAGAATCAGTGGGAGCCCTGAACTTTTTTTCCTGCAACCAGAAGATCCCATCTGGGGACAATGGAAGACAGTGACACGCGAAGTGTGTTGCTTATGTTCAGTCTACTCCATAGTCTAGTTTTGGTTGCTGTCACTGCAGAAAACGCTGCCTCACAAAGATAGGATGTTGGAAATGGAAGCAGCTTCAATAATTTCTTTCGTGTTAATTTTAATCTCCTCCTGCCTACAAGTTATGCTGACGAGAATTTTTCTCAGCATTTCCTTGCGATAATACACTTTCAGGGTGTGAATGATGCCCAAACCCAATGGCTGAAGCACTGCTGTGCAATTGGGTGGGAGGAATTCAACGTGAACATTATCTTAATGTGGAAGTATGTTGTGGGCAGCACAGTTATCAATCAGAAGCCGAATGATCCTCTTCTTCTTCTTCATATTGTGAGGTTTCTGAACTATTTTGGGATCCCTCCACCCAATGGGAACATCACAGTGAAGTGCATCCCGAAGTGCAATTGCAGCATCTGTGTAAGATTGTTTGTCCATTGCCGGGACAGGGAAACAGCAGGCTCACAGCATGTTGTCCCGTTGACAGAGGTCCCAAGAAATTTTAAAAACCAAACATTTCCTTGAATGAGTGCCGAATTAAGAGGAATGTTTCTTGGAAGGAGAATCACTGAACCACATAAAAATGCCGAAGGTTTACCTTCCAACAAGACAATGACCCTAAGCACACAGCTAAAATAATGAAGGAGTGGCTTCACAACAACTCTGTGACTGTTCTTGAATGGCCCAGCCAGAGCCCTGACTTAAACCCAATTGAGCATTTCTGGAGAGACCTAAAAATGGAGATCCTACTGTGCTGGGCCCTTGAGCAAGGCCCTTAACCTTCAATTGCTCCAGGGGCGCTGTACAATGGCTGACCCTGTGCTCGGACCCCAAGGGGTAGGCAAAAACTAATAAATTCCTAATACGAGAAATTGTATAAGGCGAAATAAAGAACAAAAGAAAATGTATATATGTGTGTGTGTGTATGTATGTATGTATGTATGCATGTATGTGTGTATATATACACACACACACACACACACACAAAGGGTGGTCCAGATCTAATTATGCAATTATGAAAAGGCGAACACATCACACCCGCTCTTCGACTGACAACCGTTTCCATGTGATTTTGGAATGCAGGGCAGGTGCTGCCATCTATCGGCAACAAAAAGAATTTTTTGTGAATTCTCTATGTAATAAACTTAAGTGATTGCATAATTAGATCTGGACCACCATATATATGTGTGTATGTATGTAGTAAAATAACAATCTCAATGCACGGAAAAAAAATCTAGGCAGTGCGGCATAAATACTAATAATTTAATTACAATTATACCTTTAGATGAACAATGTATTACATCTATAAAAACAGATTATAGATTTAATAAAAAATACACACAGAGCGGCGCTAACAAAAAACAACTTAGTTTCTATTCCAAATACCCATAAGACACATAGAATTCAGCTCTGCTCCTCCAAAACATTAAATATGGCACTAATAAATGTTAGAGCATTAACCAACAAGACGTTTTTCATCAACGATCTTATTAGTGATGGAAAAATTGATTTTATTGCACCAAGTGAAACGTGGCTTAGCTCCAATGGTGCGGCTGTTTTAATCAAATCTGGGCCTCTGAATTACAGTTTTACTCATGCAGATCGCCAGGGAAAGTGGCGGTTTAGCAAACATTTACTAGAGCCGGTTAAAGTGTAAAGATGCCAGTTTTGGTAAATTCAACTCCTTGGAGTATCTTGCCGTTGTTATTCATGGAGATTCTCACTTTCTAGTATTATCCGTGTATAGACCTCCTAAATTTAATGCGTCTTTCTTTGAGGGATTCTCAGACTTAGTGTCAATTATAATTACGAACTATGACATACTCATAATAGTCGGCGACTTTAACTTTCATATCGATAATCAGTGTGACCAAAAAGTAAAAGAATTCATGAACCTCCTGGACTCTATTGATTTGAGACAGCTTGTTTATCAGCCTACACATAAAGCAGGTCATACGTTAGACTTAGTAATTACCAAAGGACTAAAAGTTGATGTGAAGCAGATCATTGATATTAGTCTATCAGACCATTTTCTTTTACTATTTAATACAGAAATATTGATAGAAAACATTCATGAGAAGCATATTGTTAAAAAACGCTTCTTTGATTCATCAGCAGCTTTAAAACTTACAAACATTCTAAGCAATCAGACCATTTATAGTGCTAACTACAATAGCGAGGATAATTTAAATAGTAAGGTGGAAAAATATAATACTAAGGTGAGAGCTGCTGTTGACATAGTCACACCTGAAAAGACAGTTAAAAAATCTTCTAGCATTGTTATACCATGGAAGACCCAAAGAGTGTCTGATTTAAACAGAACATGTCATAGAGCTGAGCGTAAATGGAGGAAAACTGAACTAACTATCTACTATGAGATATTGAAGGTTAAAATAACAGAATACAATAACACAGTCCCACCTTGAGAGGCGCTGCTATTTCTCTAAGATTATAAACAACAATGCTAGTAATCCCATAATCTTATTCTCTACAATTGATCGTCTGCTAAACCCAGGTAATGCAAAGGAATGCCTCCAAAATTCTTCCAGTGAAACCTGTGAGGCTATTGCTGTATTTTTCAATCAAAAAATTAATGATATTAGAAATAAAATAGTATATCTCCCCAACACTGTGGATCCTCCTAAGCCTCAGTACTCTGTTATAAACAAATTAAATTCTTTCACGAGGATAGATTTACCTTATTTACATAGAATAATTTCTCAACTGAGACCCTCCACCTTCGTCCTTGACCCAATACCAACAAGTTTTTTCAAAGAAGCATCTGGCATGCTAATTGATAGTATTCTTGACATAGTAAATTCGTCATTAGATACAGGGGTCTTCCCAGACTGTCTTAAGACTGCTGTAGTTAAACCCCTACTCAAGAAAAATAATCTTGACCCCTCTGCTTTTGAAAATTTTAGACCCAATTCTAACCTGCCTTTCTTAAGTAAAATTCTAAAAAAGGCAGTCATTATGCAGCTAAATGACCACCTCAATAAACATGCTATTCTTGATAAGTTTCAGTCGGGTTTTAGAACAAATCACAGTACAGAAACTACACTCAAAGTAGTAAATGACTTGCAGGTAAATGCAGACAGAGGCCATTTATTGGTTCTCATCCTCTTAGATCTGATTGTCGCACTTGACACCATTGATCACAACATTCTTAGAAATCGCCTTAGTCAATGGGTGGGCCTCTCCGGTAGTGTCTTAAATTGGTTTCAATCCTACCTGGCAGGTAGAAAATTCTTTGTTAATTGTGGTCATTCCAACTCAAAGACACATGATATTCTATATGGTGCTCCACAAGGACATGCACCGTCCTTCGTATGTAAGAGCCAGATTGAGTGTTATTTACCTTTATTTATTTATTTACTTCCTAAACCAGATCACTAGGACAGCATTTTTGCACCACCACCACCTGATCAAGGCACTGTGATGTTCCTACATTGATGGATTAAAAGCCAGAAGTCTACATGATCGTCATCATCAAGTCCTTCTACGAGAACCCTAAATACAAAGAGGACTGTTTCATTTATGTTAGGTAGAATGCCCAGTGGGGGCTGGGCGATCTCATGGTCTGGAACCCCTGAAGATTTTATTTTTTCTCTCCAGCCATCTGGAGTTTTTTTTTTTTTTTTTTGGTTTTTCTGTCCTCCCTGGCCATTGGACCTTACTCTTATTCTATGTTAATTAGTGTTGTCTTATTTTAATTCTTACTTAGTCTTTTTTTTCTCTTTTCTTCATCATGTAAAGCACTTTGAGCTACATTATTTGTATGAAAATGTGCTACATTATTATTAATGTGCTATATAAATAAATGTTGTTGTGATGTGTGTATAAACACACACACACACACATATATATATATATTTATTGTTATTTTGATTTTTCACTACATTAGTCTTTGTCAATAATGTACATAAGAGCATGCAGTGTTGGTCTATCAATTAAGTATCATTTAAAAACAAATGGTCGTATTTCAATTCAACATTATTGCCCTTGTACATGAAAAAATAATGTGGTAAATGAAAACCAACAATGAAAAAATAATAAACTATAAAGAAAGAGCGAGCAATAAACGTGTGAACTCTAAGGGGCAGTCAATAGGCAGTTCAGAGTTCCAGAACATAGTTGCTTTTGAGTTGAAGGCTGAAGAAGAAGGATGCAGTGCCTTCATGATGGAAGGAGTTAAAACTTATAGCAGGTGTGTGTAGAATCATGGGTCATACAGATTTTCTGAGCAAGCAACATTTTGTGTAGATGTTCTTCACAGCTTGAAGAGGGATGCCAATGATATACTCTGCAGTTTCAACAATCCTCTGCATAGCTTTTTGATCAGCAACCGTCTAGTTGCCAAACCACACAGTTATGCAACTGTTTAAGATCCTCTCTACTGCGAATGGATAAAAATTTTACATTTAACATTCGATCTGGCTTTTATGTAAGTAACATATAAATATTAATGTTTTGGGCACATGCACCGTCCTTTGTATGTAATAGCCAGATCGAGTGTGATTTACCTTTATTTATTTACTTACTTACTTCCTACAGTCACAAGTAGAGTGCAGAGCTTCCCATGTACATATACAAAGTACAGCGATGGCAAAAGTGCATTTTTGATCCGATGTAGAACCGTCGTCATGACTTGAGTTTACCTCTGTTATAGCACGTCTATGTGAAAACAGCATTGTCAAATGCGGGTGGGGGGAGTTGGGATCGTGAACGCGGCTAAGAGAATAAAAAAAAAAACAAAGCTAACCTTTACAAGTATAAATTACAAAGGCTGTTACAGACTGGAATCAAACGTATGTTTCTATTCTAAAATAGTAGGAATACAAGCAGCTTACTTCTCAAAACGGACTCGTCCGGGATCGAACCCGTGAAGCTTTGATTACCAGTCAACAGTTGATACCGTTGTGCCACCAAAGCTGTCGTAGCAAATGCGTGTCAATGTCGCACCCTAACGTGGCTTCTTTTTCTGTAGTTATATTTTTGAATGGAAGCGCATTTGTTCCGTTATATTTGTACCTTTTGTGAAAGTGTTTATTTGATATTTGGAATTCAGGCTTCACACATTATACACTTCATGTCTACATTTTGTCAATTATTACTAAAACACGAAAAACGTTTGTGTTTTACTGATGCGTTTACATAGATCGTTGTAGACACGGAACACACATGAAATGCAAGTGTTCCAAATAACAATATAGTATTTATAAAGGGTGTCATTTTGCTTGACTTCTCACTCTATACAACTCTAAGCAACTGACACGCAGGTAAACAGACTTGAGCTGAGAAAACTGTGTGCCGGTGGGGGATGTGATAGCAGGCTGCTTGCTGTTTGCTGCTTATCAATACATTTAAAGGACAAAAGACACTGACGGAGAGATGCGAAGCATTTTATGGTGGGACGGATCTATGATTTTTTTCGTAGGCTCTGGTAATTCTACTGTTAATCACAGGGACATCACAATTCAACACATATTAGCTCCTTAATCCATCCATCCATTATCCAACCTGCTGAATCTGAACACAGGGTCACGGGGTTCTGCTGGAGCCAATCCCAGCCAACACAGGGCAGAAGGCAGGAACCAATCCCGGGCAGGGTGCCAACCCACCGCAGCCTTAATACATTGTCTGCTTTAATGATAAAATTATTCATGTGAAAACGGTACTATGAACATTGATGAGAAAGACCAACTATAACTCTATCCTAAAAAACATGTTGAAACAGTCTCTACAGATTTAAATTAGGTAGTTTACCTCAAGAAAGTTAAAAGAAATCTCAAGCACTAGCAGAAGTATAAAACCATTATAGTACTACACATTCGGGACTTTTAAACATACAGATTTACGCCTAGATTCTTATTTACACAACCCTCTTTACCAGATATGCAGAATCTGCTTCACATAAACAGACAGTAATATTGAGATCACTACACCATTACCTCCTGAGTCTGTGGTAATACTGGTATCAGTAAACCAATTCTTTCCCCAAGGCCTCTCTGCAAGATTGACAGGATATAGGGCAAAGCAGCAGCCACATAATTCCCATTATGGTCCATAATTTCACTGAACAGTTTCATTTTATTGCAAGCTCTTTGAAGCCTTGACATGCAGGAGATGCTGTAAAGAAAGAATAAAATAATAAGCCAAACCTACTCAATCAACACAGACAAACAGCCATTTATAATAACAACAACATTTATTTATATAGCACATAGTGCTTCATAAGATGACAAAAGATAGTTACAAGAAAACAAAAAAATTAAAAAAAAAAAAAAAAAAAGATTAGGCAATATACATTAAAGAATAACTAACAATAAAACAAGGTATGGTCAGCTGGCTGGAGGACTGCAGAGGAAAAACAAAATCTGCAATATAACTTAAGTAAATAACTGATTTAAAAAACATTCAGCTAGGAGGGGTATCCAATAGTGCACAGGGTGGAATAAAGTACAGGAGTGGTCAGGAAATAAATTCCCCAGGAGAAACACTTTTGGCCACAAACCAAAAATTTCACTGACTAAACTTACCGTTGGCAGTGATGTTGCATACAGCTTTGCATCATTCACTATTTTGGCAGCATCTCGAGCAAACAGAAAAATATTTCCAGACAGGTTGCCAGGGTGTCACAGACAAATGTATACATAAATTCACACTCCCTGCAAACAATAGTTGCAAAACAAAAATGGCCATTGATTTGTACAGTGGTTTGTTTGCCGAAGCTTGCTAAGAGGTGCAATTCCACCTAAAGGATTAACCAAACATCTTTTTCACTAGGCCACAGTGGAATTCCGTGAATTTTTCTCCTTTTATCATAGTTTACCACAATACTCTAGATTTCTCAACTTCACCAAAAAAAGTGTGAAAACTGCATTATACAGATCATGTATGTGTTTTGCAAAACTTCTACAGTATCTGAAAATAACAATGTTTGATGATACACTGTCCATGCCCGCTAGTAGTTCATAGCCAGACGGCATTCAAGATGCCCCTAAACACAAATAAAGCACAAAGTATTTTGAAACTAAAGTAAACAATGTTTATTATAGGAAGAGTCATAATCTAGTATTTGTTGCTGAGATAAAGAACAAAAATCCGTAATAGGTAAATAATCCATAAAAATAATATGCAACAATCAAGCAAAACAAAATAGTTGTATCTGATTAAAAGACAAAATCAATAAATAACTGAAAACTTTCATGCACAGTAGTTACAGGCAAGAGCTCGGAAAATGCACCAAGCTGTCAAAAAAGATAGTAAAAAAAGAAAAAAAAGTTGGATAAAACTGATCCAATGGCTCTGCAGCAGCCAAAACCTTTCATCTTTCACCCCACTGCTGAAGCTCTCCCAAAGTCATCCTGGCTTAAAGTTGAAAAATACCTTTAAAACAGCCAACAGCATGGGGGAAAAACACTTTCTAAAAGATGGACTATCCACTTATAATCACTTTATTCCTACACATAAACCAATTTTACCTACATTTCACACAACTCAAACAACCACAAAACACAAAATCCACAAACAAGTAAAACATTTACCATCTCAGCAATGTGACTGCTCTCCCCCTTTCCCATTTCATTACTCTTGACTGTTGCAAAATCAACTGCTTACCGGCTTTTAGCAGCATAAAGAGAGTAAGTAGCTGCATGTGCACAGAATAAAAACTGCCTATCAACTGACCGCTAAAGCAGCTAGTTCGCTAAGAAAAGGACTCCGTCAAGCCGGCAAGTGAAGGCACTGTATAAAATCTAAAAGTTTGTATTAGAATTATGCACTAATATTAAGCGTCTTGTAAGAATTCATTTAACGTTACAATTTTTAAAGTACTGCACCTGTCAACTCTACGCTGCATTATATTTGGTTAAAGACTGGCTGCTACTGGTTCTTCTGGCTCACCGTAGCTGGCGAAGGATCCAGTGACTGTTCTATTAGCGTCACACAATGGTTTTCAAATTTATAAAATGCAAAATTATTTTCAATCACCTTGAAAATAATATCAATAAAAGTTACAGTTGTGACCTCTGTGTACAGAAAAAGCTGATGTATCTCAGTAAATAATGGAGGTTGTATAATATAAAAAAAAAAAGGGGGTCTGGAAAGAGTAAAGTGACTGCAAGTGTTAGCTTTACACAAAGGCTGTTAAATTAGCTCAGAGTGATAAACCATGCATTGTGCTTTTTGTCCAACATACATTAAGGAGCACTTTGTGCTTTCACCTTAAATTTAAATTGCCGAAATGGAAAGGCATTTTCTGCGTGTTTGTATATTCTCACCAACATTCATGCTTCCAAAAACAGTGTTGTGAAAAAAAAAGATAAAGAATACTTCTGTTTCTGATTTACTGTCAGTATAAATACCTTCTGTAAATGAAATAGTGACCTTTAAGAGAATACATATTAGTTTAAGA
This sequence comes from Polypterus bichir lapradei, assembly GCA_026402145.1. Lineage (NCBI taxonomy): Eukaryota > Metazoa > Chordata > Cladistia > Polypteriformes > Polypteridae > Polypterus > Polypterus bichir. The sequence continues at coordinate 19,215,063 of JANRMT010062837.1, read as the reverse complement.
ATACATACTGGTTTAACACTAGAATCCCTGAAGCCTACGAAAAAACTGGTAATCTTGGCCCACCTTAAATCCATTCGCACCTCTCCATCAGCATCTTTTGTTTTGTAAATGTGTAATCAGCACAAGCAGCAAACAGCCTGCTGTCCCATCCCCCACCTTGACGGAGCTCAACTAGGGCAAAAAGTTCTCCCAGCTCAAGCCAAGGCTCCTTATCTGTGTGTGAGGTTCCTGGAGTTGTATAGGGTAAATAATACAGAATATCGTTATTTGGAATACATGCATTTCATATATGTTCCTTGTCTACAAAGATCTGGGTAAGTGTAGGATGACAGGAAATGTTGAACACATACCTAAAGCAGAAACTTTTTCCGTGATATACTAATAATGACAAGAAGTGTATATAATGTGTGAAGAGTTCAGTCCAAATATCAAATAAACATGTGTGCTTTTATTCAAGAATATAACCAAAGGGAAAAAAAGCCATTGATTTACATGTTGCTGTCAGTGAGTTTAAAAACCCAAGCCCAAATGTCAGTTGGAAGGGTTGTTTATATACACAGTATATAAATGTATTCTTGAACGGTGCAGAGGTAAGAACCGCTGCCTTATAACCCAAAGGTCTTGGGTTTGAGACCAGGTGCTCTGCGTTTTGAGTAGGGAGCTACTGCTATTATTATTATCTATACTAATAAACGGCAAAGCCCGGACTGACTGACTGCCTGACTGACTTCCCGTGTAGGTAGAAGGCTGAAATTTGGCAGGCTCATTCCTTAGAGCTTACTTACACAAGTTAAGCAGGTTTCATTTCGAAATTCCACGCGTAACAGTCATAACTGGAACCTACTTACATACATATATACGGCCATAGCCTGCAGCTCGGTCGCCGTGTGAGGCGAAGTTGCGTCCCGCATCATCACGTCTCCCACGTAATTGAGTGCCTGCTCATATAAGGCCGTCCGTCAGCAGCAATCCAATAGACACGTTGCCGGTAAATATTCGTGGGTGAAGGACTGTGCTTATGCAAATGAATAGGAAAGCAAGGTGTAAAGCTTAAGTTTAAATTAAGTTCATAGACACACTGCTGCTGGCGTTTGTTATGCCTAAGACGAATACGATATTCACGAGACACAAGTTTAATGAGAGGACGCAGGGTATAAACAAGACTTTCGATCACTTTGTAACAGAGTTAAAATTGCTGGTGAAGGACTGTGCTTATGCAAACGAAGATGAGATGGTCAGGGATAGAATAGTGTTTGGCACAAACTCCGCAAAAGTGCGAGAGAAACTTTTAAGTGCCAGGTCTGAGCTAACATTAAATGAAGCCGTGGACATCACAAGATTGCACGAGATAGCACAAGCAAAGCTGAGAACCTTCGATGCATGTACTCCGAGCGGCTCATGTGAACTGACTGTGAACGCAGTATGCAGACAAAAATCAAGAGCTCCAAAGAGCGCTGAACAGAAAATGCATTACACAATTGAGACGGCAGCAATAGAATATGAAGCGACTGACGCGTACACGCATATTCATAAGTTCACCTACTGCGGAAACAAATCACACTGTGGAAAAAGTCAATGTCCAGCTAAAGGAAGACAGTGTAAAAAAAATGTGGTAAATTGCACCAATTCGCTAAAGTTTGCAGGACTGGGAAAGGTAAACCCGTGCATGCAGTGTGTGATGTCTCAGATAAAGAGGAAGACGAGCTGTTTATTGATGCAGTAAGAAAGGAACAACCCTCTGAAGCTGAACAAGCCTTTGCAGACATATCAATAGGAAAGCAAGGTGTAAAGCTTAAGTTTAAATTACGTTCATAGACACGCTGCCGCTAAATATTCGTAGGCAAATCCACAACTTAATACAGTGGAACCTCGGTTCACGAACGTCCCGGTTCACGTACAACTCGGTTCACGACCAAAAAGCTCGCCAAACTTTTGCCTCGGTTCACAACCACACACTCGGTATACGAACAAGCCAGTTTCCCTTGCCTCCTAAACAGAGAGAGAGAGCAAGAGCGAGTAAGCACGTGCCTTCTGGGGAGGGGGAGGAGGAGGCAGATTGCTGCAGTGTTTGCTTAACAAGCCAGTTTCCCTTGCCTGAGCAAGAGCACGTGCCTGCTGGGGAGGGGGAGGAGGAGGCAGATTGCTGCAGTGTTTGCTTAACAAGCCAGTTTCCCTTGCCTGAGCGCAAGAGCACGTGCCTGCGGGGGAGGGGAAGATTGCTGCAGTGTTTGCTTAACAAGCCGCTCCTTGTTTTCAATAAGACGTGCACTCTCTTTGTGCTCTACAGTAGTTCGTGTGCTTTTGTAGTTAACTATGGCTTCTAAGCAAGTCAAGAGAGGTCAAAAGAAAGTTTTGAAGAAAATTGAAATCGAAGTAAAGAAAGAAATTACAAGACGTGGAAAAAACTGTTTACCAGTTTACTCATTTACCAATCTGAGAACCCTCGTGCTTTCAAGCAGCACAATGTAAACAAAGCCAGAATGCCAGTAATGTGGACGGTCACAAGAACTTTCTTTTTGGAATGGCTGCATGAGGCTTTCACTCCCAACAGCTAAAAGCACCAGAAACCCAAGAAATCACAAGAGAGAAAACACCTGAAGGAAAACACTTCATGCCAGAACTCGTCTCATGCAAGGTTAGTTTTCTTGGTGGTTTTTGTATTACGGATTTTTCAAAAGTAAATTTTTTAGTTCATAATGCGATTTGTTGCAATGTTATTTTTCTCTTTTTTCAAGTGTTCGCTTTTTTCCTTGTGCTTAAAACTCATTAAAAAAATTGTTTACATGGAGGACTTCATCGTGTGCTTAAAGCTCCTTTAACAAACATTGTTTACAGCGATCAGGCTT
>JANRMT010062837.1:19145440-19168360 GCA_026402145.1 Polypterus bichir lapradei | reverse complement strand
ATATATATATATATATATATATCTATGTCGGTCTTTGTGTTTTTCTGTATATATATATATTATATATTATATATACACATACACACACATTATAAATATAAAATGCAAAGTTGACTTGCTCACTGTTTTATCAACAAAAACATTATTTCCTGTTTAGTTAAAAACCTGAAATTTGACAGGATGGTACCTCTAGGCATGAAGTTGTCCGCTAAGAATGGACATTTCAATATATCAAAATTTAAGGGTAAACCCAAACACAAAACAAAAGTAAAACTAAAAATACTCCAAAATATCAAAAATGCTTCAAAGGATTTTATTGAAATTTCGTGATATTATAGAAAAAAGAAAATTAGCAGACTTTTTTTTTTTTTATTTGTCCATATTCATCCAGAATATTACTGTTATATGTGCACTTATAAGCCCGAAAAAAAAGAGCAGCAGCTGCTCCACGGCTTCCTTGTGGCATGACGGTGTATGCAAATGAAGGTCTCCAGCAGATAAGCAGTGTTCTGTCTTAAAAGAGGAAAATGACACAGCATTGAAATTAGGAAACTGTTATTTCCATGAACAACATCCATTTCAAGATGTAACTTGGTTTTGATCCAAATAAAATTGAATCCCTTTTAATTGGTAATGTAACAATTCCACACAGTACATGTGTAAAGTCTGATGGAAACTGTTTATTTTATTGTTAATGTGTGAATACAGTTCGGATGTAAAATTTGAAAGTTTGAAAATTTTGTATGAAATTGTTGAATTTCCCTTGAGACAGCAGGTACAATATAAAGTTTTCTCATATAACATATATGGCGATAAATCAAAATGAAATAATTTAAATGAATGATATGCAAAATCATATACACTAACATATGAATTGCATCAGAAAATTTTACAGGAGTATTTGAAATTTTTAGAAACGGTGTATTATGTGTTAAATTTGTAGTAAACGGTCAGGCAGTTAAAAGACAGCGCTTCACAAGAGCTTAATGTGGAGGTCATTATGATTTTTACGAATCTATTACTACTACTGATCTTGCTAAAACTCAAAATTGGTTACACCTAACATCACACTCAAGTAATTTCTCTCGCTTATCTGATGTGATCGAATTATCTCAAAAACTATACTAATAAAACAGGAAAATGTAAGCTCCATACTATATATAGAGACAATATCATACAAAAATCAATGTGTGTAGACTGAAGTCCAAATATCAAACAAACAATTTCACAAAAGGTACAAGTATAACAAAGCAAGTGTGATTTTATTCAAGAATATAACCGAAAGGAAAAAAGTTGCCTTACACTGTAAAAAATGAATCATGAGGCTTGTAATTTTCATTAAAAAAATTGATGTAATCATTAAAAATAATGTGCATATTTAATTAAAAAAAATAGGTTTTCTGTGTTTCTTATAATATATTGAGAACATTTCACTAACATTTCACATTTCCCCCACACTATGCGACTCTTCAATTCCACCCGGGGGAATAAATGCTAACATTACTCAAAGTTATTGTCTGCTTTATTACTCAAAGTTATAAAGCTATTGTTTTTGTTTTGTTTTTGTATCAGTATACTGCTGCTGGATTATGTGAATTTCCCCTTGGGATTAATAAAGTATCTATCTATCTAATAAAATTAAGAAATAAATTTTACCTATTTTTTTTTTTTTTTTAAGGAAATGAGTGCAATTTTTAGGCTTAATTTGAGGAACCATTTAGGCTAAAATTTTGAGGAAAAAAGGCTTCATATTTATTTTAAGAGAATTGGTCCAATTATCCGGGTTTGATTGAGTCACCTTCATTTGAATCTCAACAACGGCAATGATCAGACAGCGTTTTGAAGGAGCAGACGAACAGTGGAAAATATTAAGAGGTAAGTTAAGCCCCTTACTAATTTTTACATTTTATTTTGATTTCTTAAATAAGCTCCTCAGGACACCACTTATTCACGCTAGTACAGGAATTGTTTTACACCAATTTTTGAATCTGAACGACAGTGATCATTTTGGCATGTGAAACAGTGCCTATGTTGAACCAGGTGTTTTAAAATAAAGGTTTACAATTATACAATGTTATTTGATGTGAAAATCTGAACTCGAGCTCATTAGTCATAACTCCTCACATGCACGTGCTGAGGCTAGAATGGACATGTTGGTCGCTAAAGCAAAAATAATTATGGCCATGCATCAAGCTTGATAGATGGGGCAGTTTCTATGATTATACTTAAAAACTTTTAAAAGTGTTGATGTGTTTATATATTCGCTTCAAATTGTAAAGATGTATTAAATTATCGTTTAATCATTTCACGCAATATATGCATTTTTTTCATTCATCCTCGACGTTAGAGGGCGCCCTCTTAAACAAAACAAGTCACAAGCACCATAGAAGCAACACGATGACGTTCCAGGAATTGATATGGACATAACCATGCTTTTGACTAGTTGAAGAATACAAACATCTTTGCAATAATTAAGACATTATCAGTCTCCACAAAGAGTAAGATATATCTATAGCAATTTACATTTTCTCTTTGATTAATCTATGTAAAATTCGACCTGAGTGAAGTTATTTAAACACATTTGCGATTTACTATAATGCAAATTTATTTAAAATTATTCTTTACAGTGGCATAGCGTAGTGGGGGCGGCATTTTTAGGGGGCAGCAAAGAATTACTGTATATTTTAGTCTTTTAAATTGAAATACCTAAATAAGGGGGCGGCGAAATTTTCCTCCACCCCGGACGGCTGACACCCATGCTACGCCACTGAGTCTTTAACGATATTTAAAAATGTTTAGACTTGTTTAGCAGTATTGGGTTTCTAGGCTTAAACCATTCCAATTTCATGATTTTGGTGATTAAAAATATGTAATAAAAATATTCCACAAACCTTAAATCAAATTTAAATCCTTATAACTACTTTTCCTTATGAATAATAATTTTAACAGCAACTTCTGAGATGACAATGAAGCTTGTGGTGCAAGTAACTACTTAAAGTAAATTATGTCAGTGTCTATGCTTAAAAATTTAAAATATATTATACAACTGATTTTATTTGATGCAGTTTTGTCAAGTGAATGATTTTTTACAAATCTGATTCAGTTTTTTATTATATTTTTTTTTACAGATCATCGTGAGAGTCGTTGATGCACCATCTTTAAAAGCATTTAAGTTTTCAACGGAAGTGGTATTTTTCTACTATCTTATAGCTACATTTTCAGTTTAAGCATGCTGCATTTTAATTGTGCCCGACTGTTGCAAAATTTAAAGATCGCTGGCCTGCTCTGTTTGACATTCTCCAGGTAGGGATTTTACATTTTGTCATTAAATACCATCACAGATAATAATGTGGTTGTCAACTGAACATAATTATAATCAGTGTTTGTGTGTTTCATTTTTTAGATTAATGAAGAGTTTAGGAGAATTACTACATTGCACCTTGAGCCAACATTTATTAAGATGTTGGATTACTACACTCCTAAACTTTTCACAATATTTTCCTGCAAAGGAGGAGCACTCGGACAGATTCTGAAGAAGAAAATGGGTGCCATACAGCAGGTATTTTAATTGGTATTTTTTTATTATTATTTGATTGATATTTGCTTCATTATTATTGGGTACTATTACTAATTTCTACACTTTTGGTGCCTTAGACCTCACATCAAAACATAGAACAGACAAGAGATGTTGTCCTCCACTGCTTGGTCAATTACTTGGGTGAAAAGGAGGAAGACCTCATCCAGGAGTACAATGTAAGTGTCTAAAACTATTTCAGATATTTATTGTTTTCAGAAAACTGCATTTAGCATTTCTTTTCCTTTACAAAAACAGAAATACATCTTAAACATAAGTATGTTCCTCATGTAAAAAATTCCTGCACTAGTGTCAGCAATATAAATGAAATAAATTAAACAATGTCAACAGTTCTGAAAACATCCTGTCCGCCATTAGCCATAGTATACTTGAGTTTGTTGTAGTGTCAGTCTCCATAGTTCACTGAAACAAGTTTTGGGGAGTTAGTGTTTTACAATGTTACAAAGATATGAACCTAGAAATGGTTTACTGTACTTCCTTGAGGTATCTGCATTTTAAGTTCTTATGAGGAAAAACTTGTTTGAACATCTTACACAAATTAACTACATAAATAACAGATCTTCATAATGAAATATGTTATGTTTGTTTTACAGTGTGACAATGAGGATGTGCAGCAAAGTCTACTGCAGCATGTAATGAAAATTGCTGTCTGCAAGGATGACCAGGAGGACTTTAGCATTGTCTTGGAGGGTGTGCAAGTCATGACTGGCTTGGGATATCTAACTAGAACCTGCGCAATTCTTCTTGGATTCACATATGCACTAAACCTCACCTATCCCAAACAACTGAGGAACACGTTTGAGGCCTTTCAGAAGCTCTTCTTGGAACTGGATGTTTGCAGGTTTTCCCCCAAATTACAATCTCTCAAAAACAAACTTGTGTGTTAGATTGTGAGAGACACATTCCATTATTACCAAGTTTTGGTGAAAATGCCCAGGTTGAGGTTTGAGATTGTTCTGCAGCTTGTTCTACAACAGGTTATCTGGTTTGATGCTAAACAGTTGATTTCAATGACATAAATTGTCAGTTACAAACTGTTTAACAAATTGTTTTAGTTTTTTCTTAAAACTGCTGTAAATGTTGTATACACTATTTTACAAAGTGTTTAATATTTTGATACCAGTGTAAATGGAATAAAAGCATGTTTAACACCAAAATGCATTATGTATTCATTTCATTATAAAATGTTTATTATTAAGTAATTTTCCTTAATACATATGAGTACATTTTGTTTTATCTGCTTAAACAAAAAATGATTATTCCACTAATAATGTTAAAATCATCATGTCTCTGGCTAAATAATTTAGGATGTTTTACATGATTTATTCAAGTAGATTCTGCTAGGGAAAAAAATCAAGCCGTAAATACTACTTAAAAATAATATGCATCTGGCTAAATAATTTAGGATTTTTTACATGATTTATTCAAGTAAATTCTTCTAAAAAAATCAAGCCTTAAAAACTGCTTAAAAATAATATGTGCAATATTGTTACCATATTTTTTTTTTAAGTAGATAGCACATACGATTTTTTACAGTGTAGGGTAAATCGATGACATGACTTCCTGTGTGGCGCAGGGGTAAAAACTGCTGACTCCTAATCAAGAGGTCGTTGGTTAGATACTGGCCGCTTCCCAAGTTTACCGTTTTGAGTAGTGAGCTGCTCTTATTATTATACAATAAAAACATACATTTGACTTGCATCTTTAACAGCCGGTGTAAATTTATAGTACTTGTAAAAGTTAGGGTTTTTTCAGTTTTATTCTCTCAGTCACAATATATAACAATATACATTTTTTTTTCTGATAGTGAAATAAAATCAAACCTGTATTGATTTTAGGTGTCAATTGTGTCTTCTTTGCTTGTTTAACAATGCTATGAACCGCAGAAGGCCCTCAAGTCAAAAAATTATTCTGAACATATGATGTTAATGGCACACACACATATGATATATGAATGTAATTAAATGTAGCTTCTAAAACGTCTAATAGAAATTCAGACATATTTAAATTAAGGATTGATGAGCTAGTCCTACTAACAGGATAGAATATTAGACTCGGGTGCGTAATTCCTTGTACTAAATCTTGAACCACTGAAGTATTTGAAATATGGCCTTACCTGTTTGTATCGGCTGGTTGTCATATCAGCAAAAATATTTACAAATCCAGAAGGATCAATGAAGACAACTTGGAATGCACTGTGAAATTCTGAAAGGGTGGGCTAGAAAAAGGAAGAACAAAATACTGAAAAGTAATCTATACTAATAAAAGGCAAAGCCCTCACTGACTGACTGACTGACTGACTCACTCACTCACTCATCACTAATTCTCCAACTTCCTATGTAGGTAGAAGGCTGAAATTTGGCAGGCTCATTCCTTACAGCTTACTTACAAAAGTTAAGCAGGTTTCATTTCGAAATTCTACGTGTACTGGTCATAACGGTCAATAATGTCCGCCATGTTGAACTTTCTTATTTATGGCCCCATCTTCTCGAAATTTGGTAGGCGGCTTCCCTGCACTAACCAAAACCAATGTACGTACTTATTTCGGTGGTATGATGCCACTGTTGGCCGGCATATTGAACTTTTCAACAATCTTTGTTACTTATGGGCCCATCTTCAAGATATTTGGTACACGGGTTCCCAACGCTAACTGAATCCTACTTATGTACATATATACGTCCATAGCCTGCACCTCGGTCACCGTGTGAGGTGGCGTTGGGTCCCTCATCCCAACGCCTCCCACGTTTTTGGCTGCCTGCCTATATAAGACCGTCCGTCGCTCCAGTCTCTACATTCCCTTCCTTGCTTCGCCACGGGATTCACGTCTCCCTACTGATAACTACAGCCTTTTTGTTTAATCCACGGATTCTCCGCTGTTTTATTGTTTGTTTATTACAATTATAGTTATTGTATAGGTATTTTACACTTACTTTACATTGCTCAGGTACCCATTTCCTTTATCATTCCAACCCCCATTACCATGTCTATCGAGATGACCACTATCGATCAAAGAACTGTCACTTACCAAGTGGTTTCCATGCCTGGAGATGGCACCTACCTTTTCCATTCTCTTTCTTACATATTGCACGGCCATATCAGGCTCACTCTTGATAGCCGGAGGAACATTGTGTCTTATGTATTGAATGACTGGGACAGGTTCAAGGTGTGGACTGATGACAGTACAGGAGATAATTATACTACACAGGAGCACTATAAGAGTGAAATGCTTAAGCCCTTCACCTATGGTTCTGCATGTGAGTTGATGGCTGCCACTGAATTGTTTGGTTGTCGCTTTCAAGTGTACCGAAATGGCCAAATAATTTACACCTTTCGACAACCGCCAAAGCCTCTTAAACATCTTAGATTCACGGGTGACGATTTCAGTAGTGGACACTTTAATGTTTATGAATGTTTAAACTCTCAAAAGCTGGATGTGATTTTATCGATGAAACCGGTTGTGTGCTTACAACGCTTGACAGATGCCAAATGTCACTTCAACACAACAAATCCTGCAAATACTGTCGTAATTGAAACAAACCATGAAACTCAAACCGATTATGACAGCAGCAATCCAAGCTGTGAGATTTGAGACAAGATTACTGTTCACATGGCCAACTGTAAGTTACAGGCTCAAGAGTAAGCTCAGCGCACAGCTTGGTCATGTTACAACAGGAGGGCCGAACTGACAACATGGTATACAAAGAGATCCTTAACAAATAATTATTGGCATATTTTCCCACAGTTTAAAAAGGTTTAATTTTCTTCTTAATAAAAATTTTAATGCAGTACTTCGCCGCTGCGAAGCGCGGGTATTTTGCTAGTTGTCATATAAATGGCATAATTATACTCACTAAAACTGTTTAAAGAGTTAACTTACCCCCAAACTGTTAGGGTCTGTATCCAGTGTGATGCCATTTACTGTCAGATCTGTGATTGCTACAAATCAGAGGTGAGAAGGGGAGGGGGGAAAAATGTTTGAGACCGTGGTTAAAATATTTTACAAAAACACACACACAACATTTTGTTCTGCACTGAAAATTTTACAATTGAATCTAAAAATTACTCTTCAGCTATAACCAAAACTTCTTCAAAGACAGCAACAAATTCCTTCCCACTATAAATCTGAAAGAAAAAATCTTAACAGTAATTTAACATTGAAAGTAACAAAAACAAAACCAAATCAAAATACAATAATTGTAATTTTCAATAATACTGAATTAAAAATAAATCCATATTAAAATTTTGCTTTTAAATAAAAATGAGCAATTATAGATGTATAAAAAGTAAAAGAAAAGAATAATATTGTATGTGATTGATTTTCACATTTATTTTTACCTCAAAAATTTACAAGTTAGAAGAGCAGAAGAAAAAAAGGCTAATGTACAAGATTACTTTTATGTTTGATTAAAATCAAATCATAACCAAGAACAGCTCACATATTTTCTGGAAAAGGGAGCCTTCAGTGAATAAACTGTATTCTTCCAATTTGAGATAGCAAAGAACTGTACTAGTTTATTTAAATTGAGCAAAATTACATAGAAGAAAGAAAACAAAGAAAGCTACATTACCATGACCATTTAGGATGGGTATTGAACAGTAATAACTCCAGAAATCTAGGAATGACCCCAGTATTCTACTTAATATTCAGGCTTGAAAACTAAACCAGACTTTCTTACTTGGTTTAATCTATTATAACCACTTTCTATATGTGCAAAAGTTAGATAGTAGACAGTAATCCACCCATTCCTATCTTGAGTTACATATGAGATCCTTCAGTGGCTCGGTGCTGGAATCAATCCTTCTTTCTATTAATGTAACCATTACTAGATGTAATACAAAAACATCATGTTAACATTAATTTGGATACTGGTAACAATCACAAGTATTTACCAATTAAACTAAATAAAACCTCTTCTGCTACATCATTAAGTACTTTTGCAGGGTTAACACCATGGATAAATGAAAACTTTTTCTGAAAATTAGAACATTTTACCCAAAGGTAAACTTTTGTTTGAAACGGTTTACAACTCTGTAAATCCATAGAGGCCTTGCGTTATTTATTTATCTGTGGACAACCACCTCTCTCAGAAATAGCACAGAAATAACACTGGACGAAAACCTGAGGATTACTGTTGGTGAAGCAAGTTTGAACACATTGACAGCTATTCTGTACTTCATTCTGTCAAAATCCATATACCATTGGAAAGTAGGACCTGGGGCAATAAGAATTTTTTCATTCTTCTTCCTCTCATTTCATACAATACTATGTTATTTCAAAGTTAACCACAGAACTCTCACCCATTGTTTAAGTAAACTGTAGGTCATTGAAGTAGCATCTCCCAAAAATCATCCAATAACCATGGAACATGCCCTGGTCAATGAAGTTAGCACACAATGAAACTGACTAACAATCTTCACTATAGTAATTCTTAACAATGAAGTAGCACACGCCTTAGCCTCCTTCTTAAATGATAAGCACTAAATGTATAACTGTCTGGCACTGATAGGCACACCTCTGTTTCTTCTGGTGTCAGTCCTTCATCAACATAAAAGTGAATGTAGAAGTAGTCGTGGTCAAGAAAACAACTTTTGATATCTTTAGATCTCAAAATAAGGAATCAGATAAATAATAACCCATGATCTCTATGGAGTTCCATGCAAACTGCCTAATGATTACACCAAACACAAGTCAATGAAACATCAATAAACTTTGTTTTTTTTTAAAATAAAATTACAACTAGACGATTCTCCACAAACTATGCAGAACAATGCCCTTATAATTTATTGCACCTAAAATGCATTCAAATATTTTGCAATGTTTTAATAACAAATTATGGGTGAATATACAGTACAGGCCAAAAGTTTGGACACACCTCCTCATTCAATGTGTTTTCTTTATTTTCATGACCATTTACAGCACTCCATCACTCTCCTTCTTGGTCAAATAGCCCTTACATAGCCTGGAGGTGTGTTTGGGGTCATTGTCCTGTTAAAAAATAAATGATCGTCCAACTAACCTGACTTCTGCACAACACAACTGCTGGTCTCAACCCCATTGATAAAGCAAGAAATTCCACTAAATAACCCTGATAAGGCACACCTGTGAAGTGAAAACCATTTCAGGTGACTACCTGTTGAAGCTCATCGAGAGAATGCCAAGAGTGTGACAAGCAGTAATCAGAGCAAAAGGGGGCTATTTTGAAGAAACTAGAATATAAAACATGTTTTCAGTTATTTCACCTTTTTTGTTAAGTACATAACTCCACATGTGTTCATTCATAGTTTTGATGCCTTCAGTCATGAAAATAAAGAAAACACATTGAATGAGGAGGTGTGTCCAAACTTTGGCCTGTACCGTACAATATCTGGGAGAGCAGATTGGGAGGGGATGCTGGCGCATACTTGTTGCTGCCACTCCTCCTTGTTAACCCAACACTTTTTGTTAAAATGAGAGTTAAATTTGCACTTCAAGCTTTTTTTTTATTGTGTATATATATATATATATATATATATATATATATATATATATATATAGTTTGTGGATGCATCTGATTCGAAATGTACTAATTTGGATTTTACGGGCTTTGCCTTGACTGGTCTGCAGCCTCAGGGACAACTAAATCTTTCATGGGAGAACTCTTATGAACATTTCTTTGCAAGGTGGAGATCTAAGAGTCGGGGATGGTCTGTCTTCTAGATTATAATGGATATACTAGATTGCTCTTTATTACTTCTATACATGCTTAACGAGTAAGAAATGATCTGATCTTACACCTACTGGCTTGTATTTCTGAGGCAATCATGCCTGTAATACCCAGCATTATATGTATATGGCTGTTTAATGGAACCTCCAAATTCTAGTATCTTCATGTGCATCTCATAATATTTCCTATTATACTTCATCTGTTGCTTGCTATTGGCCACTCATCTGCACCACTCCAGCTCGCCACCTCACCTTCTCCACTGTGCTGTGCTGTGCTGCTTCTCTGCTACTATCAGATAACTATTGCTCTGTACTATACTAAAATACTCTTATGACAAACTCCTTTATATTAAACAGTTTGTCCAGCTCAAACAGACAGACTAGAATGTCCTAAAAGATAATGGTACTGTCCGGTGCCTGAAATATTTACATTGCAGATCAGGTAGCCGCCACCGTTGGTCTGCAAATAAAAAGTTCAGCTGCAGCATTTGTTCAGGAATATGCTGTCCTATATATGGCTTTGGAAATTGGAGTGTCAGTGTACCAAATTTGCAGTATATTAAAATAAACTCTGTTCATAGATCTGTCCACAATGAAACCTTGCCATCTAATACCGCATTGGTAAACTCAAGACCTCTTAATGGAAAATTCTGCTGATATCAGAATTCATAACAGACATCAACCTTAACATGTTATGCCTAAAAAAACCTAGCAAAAACCAAACCATTTTACGACACTCACAGAGGCGATACCATCCGGATATATTTACTTCTCAGTGCCTTGCAGGTCAAGACAAGGCAGAGGAGTCGCCAAAATTGTTAGAGTGGAACTAAACATCAGAATTCCAATTGATTGCCCATTGTCTTTCGAATGTCTGGCTCTTAAGTAATTAAGAAACCAGGTCCTGTCTTACTCATTGTTATTTATCATCCACCAAAATGCAATGCATCTTTTTTTATCTGATATGACTCAATTATTAACCCACTTAAGTTCCCTTTTTCAGAGAGTCATCCTTCTTGGTGATTTCAACATCCATACTGACTTTACTACATGTAAACTAAGAATTTACTTCCTATCCTTAATGGACTGTTTTGACTTGGTGCAAAATGTTGATTTTCCTATTCACTCTGGTGGTCACATATTGGACCTGATCTGCTTATCTGTCTGCAACACTTTACAGCAGTGATTTGAGACACTCTGATCATAAACCAGTAGTTTTCACGGTCTCATTACCTGTCCCTCCTATTTCTTACCTGTAAACATCAATTTTTTTTTCAGAAACTAAAACAGATTTGTCCTTCTATTCTTGCTAGTTCCATTTCTGATCTTTTTCTGTCTTCAGCAATTCCATCAACACTAGATAATCTTGTTGACTACTATAATACGGCCCTTCTTACAGAATAAAGAGGTTTCCTTTAAGCACTATACTCTATGGTACAATTCAGAGTTACAGTCTATGTAACCAGCTGGCAGACGTCTTGACAGAATGTCATACAAGATTGGCCTCACTTTGCACATCCAGGCTTTCTCTGACCATAAAAGGGCTTACAGAGATGCATTAACTGCAGCCAAGAACACACATTATGGCATAATACCGTATTTACTCCTGTACCACGCGCACATTTTTCCCCGAAAATAAGCATTAGAAAATCAGGTGCACGTCCATACACGAGGAATACGGTAGTTTGGCGTTGTCATTCAGCATGGATAGCAGCAAGCGTTTACGCTCCTTCACGGCGGGAGAGAAACTAAAAGTGATTTTGGAAGCAGAGAAGATAGGAAATCGGGCAGCAGGTCGCATGTACGATGTTCCAGAGTCATGTGTTCGAGATTGGCAACAGAAGAAAGAAAAACTTTCATCTTGCAACATAAACAGACGGGCATTTCGCGGAAAACGTGCCCAGTTCCCACAAGTTGAAGTTGCACTCACTGATTACATTCAAGGCAGGCGTCAGCTTGGATATGCAGTGTCCACGGAAATGATTCAGGTGAAAGCTCGTGATATAGCGAAAGAACGTGGAATACCAATCACTCAGTTCAAAGCAAGCCGCGGATGGGTAACGCGCTTCATGAGAAGGAATGGCTTATCAATAAGACGCCGCACAAGCATTTCGCAGCGTCTACCAGACGCATATGAAGAAAAGCTACTAGCTTTCCAAAAGTACATTATTCAGTTGAGGCAGCAGAAAATGTATTTAATGGGGCAAATCGGTAATGCTGATCAAACGCCGGTTTATTTTGAGAACCCCTCAAACACTACTGTTAATGCAGTCGGAGACAAGAGTGTCCCGGTACACACGGGAGGCAGAGAGAAGCAGCGGTGTACCGTGATGTTGACAATTCTTGCAGATGGAAAGAAACTACCGCCGTATGTAATATTTAAAAGGAAGACCTTGCCGAAAAATGAGAAGTTTCCTCCTGGGATCATTGTCAGAGCTCAACAAAAGGGTTGGATGGATAATGATCTCGTAATCGATTGGCTGAAATGTGTGTGGCAACGTCAGCCGGGCAGTCTCCTGAAAATGCCAAACATGTTAGTCATGGACAGCTTTCGTGGCCATTTAACTAAAGGTGTTAAAGAAAAACTGAAAGATGGGAAAACAGATCAAGTGGTAATTCCTGGAGGCATGACTTCGCTCCTCCAACCTCTAGATGTCTGCATTAATCGACCGTTTAAGGCTCATGTATCTAGAATGTACCCCGATTGGGCTGCAACAGCGGTACGCAAAACAACGGCAACTGGCAAAATGAAATCCCCAACATTGGCGCAGATGTGTGGCTGGATCATCGCTGCTTGGAAGCTTATTCCAGAGGATTTGATTGTGAAAAGCTTCAAAAAGTGCAGCATATCCAACAGCATCGATGGAAGCGAAGACGACACCTTATGGGGAAGCGAAGACGACACTGTATGGGACGTCAGTAGTGGTGGAGAATCCAGCAGCGAATCGGAGGATGATGATTAAACTGGAATATTCTGGTGAGCACAATAATTTTCCACTTGCCGTTACAGTCCTTTACCGATTATCTCTATACGGTTCTTTCTTTTCTCATTTCACAGGGCTATTTGTGATTCCCACCTGTCGCAGCATGGTGTGACAAACACTGAACGTTCTGCAGTAGGGGTACTGCTTACAGTTAGTACAATATACTGTATCATGTGCAGAAAGAATTAAACGAGACATAATTATTCTCCATTACAGTTATTTACGTCTGTGTCTTACTTCAACCTCACTCGCTTCCTATACAATCACAATGCGTGTCGTAAACGGGGCAAAGGATTTTTTCCCCCGATTTTCTTTGTAAAAATTAGCGTGCTCTTCTTACACGAGGGCGCGTGGTACAGGAGTAAATACGGTAACAGACAGTGGCCGTAATAACCCAACGGTTTTGCTCTCTGAAGTTAATAAACTACTTCAACCTTCATCTGCCCCAATTGCCACCTCAACCTAAGTCTGTGAAAAATGTCTCAACTTTTTCCACAATAAAATTAAAGATCTAAATAATTCAACTAACATAAACCTATCATCCATGTATATTATTTTCTGCCTTCCCACTCCATCCAGCTCTTTTTCTAAATTTTTACCAGTCACCTCTGCATTTGTTAACGACATGCATTATAAGATGAGGCCCACTATCTGTTCACTGGACCCCGTCCCCAACACAACTCTTAAATCTTGCCTTCATGCCATAATCCTGACAGTTAAAACAATAATAAATACATCCCTTGACAGTGGCTAAGCGTCAGCCACTTTTAAAATCGATTCTGTAACCTAAATGTTAAAAAGTCTGGTCTTGATGTTGACAATCTTATCAATTTTTGGCCTATTTCTCTTCTTCTCAAAAGTTCTTGAGCTTGATATGGCCTTCCAACTCACCACTTATTGAACTTCTAATAATCTGATGGAACCCTTTCAGTCTGGTTTCAGGGTGCACTTTGGACAAACCAGTACATTAATTCTGTTAGATTTCTGTGCAGCATTTGATAATGCCAGACATGAAATAGCAGAACTCTTTAAAATCTAAATTGTAACAAAAATGAACTCCTGCAAACTGGCATTAAAATGCACCTTAAGAAAACAAGCTCCTTCTCAGTCACTCTTGACAGAAATCCCATCAGACCTTCTTCTAATGCAAGGAATCTTGGTGTAATTTTTGATTCCTCCCTTTCTTATTCGACCCACATACACCACATTAAGAAACTTTCCTACTTTTACCTTGGTAACATATCCCATATTTGCTCATTCCTCTCCTTTCTAATACTGAGAAACTTCCCCATGCTTTTACCACATTCTACATAGGTTATCGTAACTCCCTACTGGCAGGTTCCATTTCTAATCATATATCACAGATCCAGTTCATTCAAAACTCTGCCACAAGAGTCCTACCACGGAGCAGCAACAGTAAGCACATTATATCCATTCTGCTTCTCCAGCTTCAGCTCCCCTGTCTTACAGGACTGAAAATAAAATTCTATGATTAACCTACAAAGCTTTAAATGGCCTTGCACTGGATTCCAACAATGACCTTCTCCATCACTATGCTCCTGTTCGCTCACTAAAGTCCTCTGTTTCTGGCAATCTAGTTGTGTCCCACACTAACCTGGGTGACAGGGCCATCAGCTATACAGTGCCCAAACTTTGGAATGACATTACTAAATTAATTAGATCAGCTGGTTCAATTAATCCTTTTAAAAAACAAATTAAAAGCTCATCTGCTCAGAAGGCTTTTAACTTAACCGGACATTCTGCCTCCTCTTTCAGGTCTTCCTCTCTGTCTAGAAGCTCAATATAATTTGTGTGTGTGTTATATCTTTTAGCATTGAATTTTTGTATTTTACTCTGGTTTATTGACTTTTATTCAATGTAATGCTTTTGTATATCCTGTATCTGTTTCAGTGTTCTATTCAGGAAGAATTTGTACCCAGTGTTGCATATACCTTCTATTTCTTTATGAGACTCTGAAGTACCGTGAGCATGGGAAAGGCACTATATAAATAAAATGTATTATCACCCCCACTAAAATCCACTAAAGAAACGGCATAAAATGGTAAATTATAAAGACAGCTGTCATTTTCAAATCAGAACACAAAGTGATATTTTTAAAAGAAACAAGATGAAATGGGAAATAATACAGACAAAAGTCCCATCCAAGTAAATTATAACATTGTGAAATCACAACAGAATTAAAAAACAAAAATACACAAGCTACAGATTTTTAACATTGTTTGCATTGTTTCACTAACAGTTGACAAGTAAATAGAAAACAGTCCCATTCAAAACAAAACTTAAAACAGGAAAAAAGGGAAATTGTATCTGAGCAATTTACAAGTCACTTTGTCCTGACTGCCATCACATCTCACAAGTTGAGAACCACTGATCTGCACTGATGCTGTTGTTAACATCAGCGTTTTAAACAAAAGGCTCTCCTATGCCTCTGCTCACTGAGACTGCTCACTACCAGAATGTGTTTACGTATGTTTTGAATAATTGAATAATTTGAACTTGCTTTGATTAAAAAATGGTGTTATGTTGTTTAGCTCAGATTATGTTCTTGTTTCCCTTTTTAGTCAGACTAACATTATATCAAATGTATGAAGATCCTCACTCATAGCCTGCTTGACACCGATCAAAATAACAGGACAAAACAATAGAAGGAAATACAAAGACAACATGCCAAAGAGAGTCCCAAAGCGCAATCTCCACGTCTGTGGAAGACAGCTGCTCAGTTGCCGGGACAACCGCAGGCTCCCAGCAAAAGCAAATCCGAGCCAACCACAGTCACACTAAAAGTGCCTGTCGTCGATGGGTGATGCAAGGAGCATTATAAATGCAGGGAACAGTATTAATTGGCCATGACCCTGCCTGATTGCTGTGTCCATGTATAAGAGAGTGGTAGATAACTGTGGTGTTCCTGTTTCAAGCTGAATAAAGCTGGTTTTGCTAAAGTAATGAGACTCAGCCTTGCGTTTTGGGGTGCAAGATAGGGACTGACACATCACTATATATATATAGTGCTTTATAAAGCACTGATTAGACCTGGAGTACTGTATACAGGTTTGGACTCAAAGCTACAAAATATGACAGAGCTAGAAAAAGTCCAGAAAAGAGTGATTAGGCTGATAACAGGGCTACAGGAGATGGATTATGGGGAAATATTACAAGAGCTGAGCCTTTTCAGTTTAAGCAAACAAAATTAAAGAGGAGATATGATTGAAGTGTTTAAAATTATGAAGGGAATTAATACAGTGGATTGAGACTATAACTTTAATATGAATTCATCAAGAACACATGGACACAGCTGGAAACTTAAGGGCAAATTTCACACAAACATTTGGGAATCTTTTTTTTATACAGAGAACCATAGACACATGGAATAAGCTACCATGAGTAAGACATTAGGACTTTAGGGATTCTAAACTTGTTAATTTTGAGAGAGAGAGAGAGAGAGAGAGAGAGAGAGAGAGAGAGAGAGAGAGATAGAACAGGTTCCATTTATTCCGGAAGAAGTCCCAATGCCCCATAAACCTAAACGCTTCTATGCTATACCTGGACTTGAGCCACGCATTAAACCTTCTGATTTCTAAGATCTTGCCTGGACTGGCCCGCTGCACAGGCAGAACGTTAGAGAAGACAAGCTTTTCAGTTTTGCTCCTCAGCTTGGCACTTACATTTTTATTGCAGAAGTGACAGCCTACTTTTACTTATGTAATTTGTTCCAACATGAACAATAACTAGGGGATCCATGTCCCCTTCAAGGGATATCTCCCACCTGTGCATCCAGAAGAAAAACACAATGTGTGAGATTATCTGTCACTGGAGAAAAGCCTAGTCTCAATCCCCATAATTACTAAAATTCCCACTACTTCTCTCTTATTGATGACACATTTTAAGGTGACCTACTGGCAATTTTCATACCTGCCTAACACAAAAGAGTTATCTGATTCATCTTCTAGCTATGCAAGGTCCTGAAAACAATTTGACACTTCTAGTTCTGGGGTTGATGGAGCTGGATAGCATGCATCCTTTACCATGCACCAAGGATTAAAAGGTAAGAGTGTTAGAAGACAGGAAATTACTGACGGAAAGAAAGTCACTGTCAATAATGTATAGAACTATATATAACAGGATTAAGAAACTAGCCAGAAACTACTCTGCACTCTATGGCAGTTGCCTGCAAGGATTTAATTCCCCTTTCATTTCTGAAATGGTAGAACATTCAGAAAACAGCACTTTTACTTTTCAAGTATTGACAGTATTACTAGGAGAGAAGTTCAGTGTTATTATGTTGTTCTTTTGTTAATATGGTTAGTTTAATACTATTCCATGCCTATTATTGCTTTATTTCATTAATTAGGAGTCTATAAATCTGTGTGTAACAGGCTTTGGTGGATAACAATATGGTCTAATGTTGGCCATTGCCAATTTTTTTATATCTTGTTGCCTTGAGGTGCCATAGGAACAAATAAATATTTGCAAGAGTCCAAAAATGTAAGGGTTCACTAAAAGGCCATTCTTGCTCACCAAGAAAGTGCAGAACACTTCTAAACACTTGATAGGAACTCATCACAGGGCTGATTTGATTTCTGGAAATAAGGTATGCCACCAGCATGGAAACATGGAATCCTGTAAAGCCACCAAAACCCTAAAAAAAAGTAACAAATAAAACATACATAAGTTTACATGACAAGATTTGCAAAACCAAACCTCTACACAGCTATAGTAATCTAACTATACAAAACAATCTTACAACACTTCTAAATGGTAATTTGAACGTACATGCAGTGTAGATCAAGCCAATGTAGAACTACTCTTAATATTTAAAGAAACCATTTTTGTGTACTGACAGTCAGAAAAAATGTGACATTATTTAAAAATAAAAATACTTTATGCATAGACAAATTGTTTTTTGTTTAGCTTATCCTCATGAACCAAATTTCCACTTGCAAACACAGCACACTATATGTTTCTTCAAGATAAAACAAAGTCAGAATAAGCACAAAAAACAAAACCACAAACTTGAGGAGAAATTCCATGAAATTAAATGTATGTGCAGATACACAGGTCAGGTGAAGATGGGGAGCATGCACACATACAACGCATTGCCACACCCACCACATTACAAAAACAGCTCGGGAAATCGCAACACATGGCCTCACTGCTGTAACTGATGCTCCTTCACAATGCAGGTAATTTGCCTCACTTGGAACTCCATGAGCAACCGCTTGTTCGATACAAAGTCAAACAAGCGGTACCCAGGGATACTCTGAAGAGACACAGCACCGAAGGAGTTCAGTCTTTGCCTCAGGTCAATGGATAGTAGAAAAAGCCACTTCTCAAGAAAGGCCACATTAAGACTCATTTGAGCTTTGCCAGAATGCACCCTGAAGATTATGATGCCAAGTGGGAAAAGGTCTTATGGTCAGAAGAGACCAAAATCAAACTTATTTGGCCTCAATACCAAACGGTACACCTGGCAGAAATCCAATGCAACTCACCATCCAAAACACACCATAACTACAGTAAAGCATGTAGGTGACATCATCCTGTTTTGGGGATGTTTCTCTGCTGCAGTATCTGGGGCTTGTTAAGGTAGAAGGAAAAACGGATGGGGCAAAATACCGTCAAATTCTTGAGGAAAACCTACTTCCTTCTGCCAGAAAGTTGAAGATAGGCAGAATGTTCACCTCTGAACACAACAACAACTTGAAGCACATAGCAAAATTGACCACACAGTGGTTAAAGGAGAAAAAAGTGAATGTCCTCGTGTGGCCCTATCACAGCCCAGACCTAACTCCCACTGAAAATCTGTGGAAAGATTTGAAGATCGCAGTCCACTAACCAGAACCATCCAATTTGACCGAACTTGGTTTGTGTGTTTTTATTTAAGGCTGTAAAGCAAAAAAAATGGGAATATTTCGAAAACGGTGATTCTTTTCTATACCCACTGTATGTACGTATGCATATACACATACACTCACCTAAAGGATTATTAGGAACACCTGTTCAATTTCTCATTAATGCAATTATCTAATCAACCAATCACATGGCAGTTGCTTCAATGCATTTAGGGGTGTGGTCCTGGTCAAGACAATCTCCTGAACTGCAAACTGAATGTCAGAATGGGAAAGAAAGGTGATTTAAACAATTTTGAGCGTGGCATGGTTGTTGGTGCAAGACGG
This sequence comes from Polypterus bichir lapradei, assembly GCA_026402145.1. Classification (NCBI taxonomy): domain Eukaryota; kingdom Metazoa; phylum Chordata; class Cladistia; order Polypteriformes; family Polypteridae; genus Polypterus; species Polypterus bichir. The sequence continues at coordinate 19,148,884 of JANRMT010062837.1, read as the reverse complement.
GCCGGTCTGAGTATTTCACAATCTGCTCAGTTACTGGGATTTTCACACACAACCATTTCTAGGGTTTACAAAGAATGGTGTGAAAAGGGAAAAACATCCAGTATGCGGCAGTCCTGTGGGCGAAAATGCCTTGTTGATGCTAGAGGTCAGAGGAGAATGGGCCGACTGATTCAAGCTGATAGAAGAGCAACTTTGACTGAAATAACCACTCATTACAACCGAGGTATGCAGCAAAGCATTGGTGAAGCCACAACATGCACAACCTTGTGGCGGATGGGCTACAACAGCAGAAGACCCCACCGGGTACCACTCATCTCCACTACAAATAGGAAAAAGAGGCTACAATTTGCATGAGCTCACCAAAATTGGACAGTTGAAGACTGGAAAAATGTTGCCTGGTCTGATGAGTCTCGATTTCTGTTGAGACATTCAAATGGTAGAGTCAGAATTTGGCGTAAAAAGAATGAGAAAATGGATCCATCATGCCTTGTTACCACTGTGCAGGCTGGTGGTGGTGGTGTAATGGATGTTTTCTTGGCACACTTTAGGCCCCTTAGTGCCAAATGGGCATTGTTTAAATGCCACGGGCTACCTGAGCATTGTTTCTGACCATGTCCATCCCTTCATGACCACCATGTACCCATCCTCTGATGGCTACTTCCAGCAGGATAATGCACCATGTCACAAAGCTCGAATCATTTCAAATTGGTTTCTTGAACATGACAATGAGTTCACTGTACTAAAATGGCCCCCACAGTCACCAGATCTCAACCCAATAGAGCATCTTTGGGATGTGGTGGAACGGGAGCTTCATGCCCTGGATGTGCATCCCACAAATCTCCATCAACTGCAAGATGCTATCCTATCAATATGGGCCAACATTTCTAAAGAATGCTTTCAGCACCTTGTTGAATCAATGCCACGTAGAATTAAGGCAGCTCTGAAGGCGAAAAGGGGTCAAACACCGTATTAGTATGGTGTTCCTAATAATCCTTTAAATTATTGGTATGTAGGTGAGTGTACATACATACATACATAAGGTGTAGAAAGGAAATATTCCCATGTTTTCCGAAATACATACACTACAGGGGCATTGCCCCCTGCTCGCTTCACATGCACACCCCCCCACCCCCCACGGTGAGCAACGTGCCAGCCATGCCACGTCTCTGCCTCTCACGTTGTCAAAAGGGGGGTTGAACGCACGCTAAGGAGATGCGGTTGCTCCTCCGAAACCTGTTCTTAAACGGTGATACAATGGGAAACAAAAACATTATTTTTTGACCTCCTCTATGCTCGATCAGCTGGCTTGCTGCTGCTTATATCGTGCTGCGCGATCTGCATGTTGTACTGCACTTCAATCATTTAAAAGCCTGTACAGCAATTGTCCTCTTTGTCTCGCTGGATGCTAAAGTGTCTCCGAGAAAATCACGTCTCGACCCAAGATTTTTTATATAATAGACTAGGGGCCTCTGCCCCCTGCGCACTTCGCTCGCCAATCCCTAACCCCCATTTCCATCCACACACACATATATATATATTATATATATATATATACACACACACACACACACACATATATACATATATATATGCATATATATATATATATATACATATGCATATATATATATATATACTGTACATATAAATATGCATATATATATACATATATACACATATATATACATGCATATATACAGGGAGTGCAGAATTATTAGGCAAGTTGTATTTTTGAGGAATAATTTTATTATTGAACAACAACCATGTTCTCAATGAACCCAAAAAACTCATTAATATCAAAGCTGAATATTTTTGGAAGTAGTTTTTAGTTTGTTTTTAGTTTTAGCTATTTTAGGGGGATATCTGTGTGTGCAGGTGACTATTACTGTGCATAATTATTAGGCAACTTAACAAAAAACAAATATATACCCATTTCAATTATTTATTTTTACCAGTGAAACCAATATAACATCTCCACATTCACAAATATACATTTCTGACATTCAAAAACAAAACAAAAACAAATCAGTGACCAATATAGCCACCTTTCTTTGCAAGGACACTCAAAAGCCTGCCATCCATGGATTCTGTCACTGTTTTGATCTGTTCACCATCAACATTGCGTGCAGCAGCAACCACAGCCTCCCAGACACTGTTCAGAGAGGTGTACTGTTTTCCCTCCTTGTAAATCTCACATTTGATGATGGACCACAGGTTCTCAATGGGGTTCAGATCAGGTGAACAAGGAGGCCATGTCATTAGTTTTTCTTCTTTTATACCCTTTCTTGCCAGCCACGCTGTGGAGTACTTGGACGCGTGTGATGGAGCATTGTCCTGCATGAAAATCATGTTTTTCTTGAAGGATGCAGACTTCTTCCTGTACCACTGCTTGAAGAAGGTGTCTTCCAGAAACTGGCAGTAGGACTGGGAGTTGAGCTTGACTCCATCCTCAACCCGAAAAGGCCCCACAAGCTCATCTTTGATGATACCAGCCCAAACCAGTACTCCACCTCCACCTTGCTGGCGTCTGAGTCGGACTGGAGCTCTCTGCCCTTTACCAATCCAGCCACGGGCCCATCCATCTGGCCCATCAAGACTCACTCTCATTTCATCAGTCCATAAAACCTTAGAAAAATCAGTCTTGAGATATTTCTTGGCCCAGTCTTGATGTTTCAGCTTGTGTGTCTTGTTCAGTGGTAGTCGTCTTTCAGCCTTTCTTACCTTGGCCATGTCTCTGAGTATTGCACACCTTGTGCTTTTGGGCACTCCAGTGATGTTGCAGCTCTGAAATATGGCCAAACTGGTGGCAAGTGGCATCTTGGAAGCTGCACGCTTGACTTTTCTCAGTTCATGGGCAGTTATTTTGCGCCTTGGTTTTTCCACACGCTTCTTGCGACCCTGTTGACTATTTTGAATGAAACGCTTGATTGTTCGAAGATCACGCTTCAGAAGCTTTGCAATTTTAAGAGTGCTGCATCCCTCTGCAAGATATCTTTCTATTTTTGACTTTTCTGAGCCTGTCAAGTCCTTCTTTTGACCCATTTTGCCAAAGGAAAGGAAGTTGCCTAATAATTATGCACACCTGATATAGGGTGTTGATGTCATTAGACCACACCCCTTCTCATTACAGAGATGCACATCACCTAATATGCTTAATTGGTAGTAGGCTTTCGAGCCTATACAGCTTGGAGTAAGACAACATGCATAAAGAGGATGATGTGGACAAAATACTCATTTGCCTAATAATTCTGCACTCCCTGTATACACATATATATACATACACAAATACATACGTATACATACATACATATACATATATATATACATATATACATATATACATATATACACATATACATATATACACATATATATATACATATATACATATACATATATATATATATATACATATATACATATACATACATATACATATATATA
>JANRMT010062837.1:19085109-19130440 GCA_026402145.1 Polypterus bichir lapradei | reverse complement strand
TATATATATATATATATATATATATATATATATATGACAGCAACACTCATCACTCACAACAGTGACAAAACAATTACATTGACAATCATGTTACGTTATTTTCAAAATGTTTCATTTTCTTTTTTATTACTTCTTTAACACACTACTTCTCCGCTGCGAAGCGCGGGTATTCTGCTAGTATGTAGGTAAAGGGCAAACAGCATGACAAACCAACTATAAAACTCTCCATAGTCTGTTGGCATCCCAGCTATTTCCATTGGCTGAAAAAAATGTATATATGAAATCTTAGGTAAAACTGAATTACAATGTTTTCACATTCTTAACACTAGAATTACCAAAGCCTAAGAAAAAACTCTTAATCCTGGCCCACCTTAAATCTGTTCGCACCTGTCCATCAGTTCGCACCTGTCCATCAGTGTCTTTTGTGTTGTACTTGTGTCGATCAACACAAGCAGCCTGCTATCCCATCCCCCCATCAATGCAGAAAGCTCTTTCAGCTCAAGTCTCTTTACCTGTGTTTAAGTAGCCTGGAGCTGAATTGGGTAAATATATCGTTATTTGGAATACATGCATTTCATGTGTGTTCCGTGTCTACAACAATCTATTAAACACATCGTTAAAACAGAAACGTTTTTCATGTTTCAGTAATAATTTACAAAATGTAAACATGAAGTGTATAATGTGTGAAGCCTTAAGTCCAAATATCAAATAAACAATTTCACAAAAGGTACAAGTATAATAAAACAAGTGTGTTTTTAGTGAAGAATATAACTGCAGAAAAGGACACTGACAGGTCCTTAATACAACCGCTTTGGTGGTGCCGCAGTAAGAATTGCTGATTCATAATCAAGACGTTCAAGGTTTGATCCCGGACACCTCCGTTTTAAGTAGTGAGCTGTTCTTATTCTTACTATTATAGAATAAAAATATACATCTGATTTGAGTCTGTAACAGCCGGTGTAAAGGTTAGCTTTTTTTTTTTTAAATTTCAGTTTTATTCTCTCAGCCACGTTCATGCTCTCCCCGATCTGACACTGCTGTTTTCAAATAAAGACGTGCTATAGCAGAGGTGAACTTAGAGGAGGATGTGGGTTCTACATCAGAGAAAGAGAACAGAACCACCCCGCAAGAAACGTCCACTCACATATAAGAACAACGCAGCTGCATCAGGCGTAAAGGGAAAAGATGGGATCGTTTGGATGCAGCAACACATCGGGATTCTTTCTGCCAGTCAGTCTTCCCCACACCTGTCCTTCAACAAAACATCACTGCTTTAAGAGCTTGCCAATGTATCGTGCTAAGTCCTGTTTGTGATTAAGTTTTGTGATGGTCTTTATATGAAAACCATGTATATTTTACTTATATAAAAGCCTGATTAAAAGCCAGATCGAATGTTATTTACCTATATATAATTTACTTATCTTCCTACAGCGTAAAGTCATAAGTAAACTACAGAGCTTCCTCTGTTTGATCGACACGGGCATGCTCACAAAGTACATGTGTACTGAAGCTACTTCAGCTGCAGTCTGGCTTTAGCATGATTACTCTAAAATAATATTAATTCTTCCCATATTTAAAATAAAAACTTTTGAACATATTCTCTAAGACTGAATTTTCTTTTTTTGAATTTGATATATTACAGAAAATCACCTGTCATCCTAGTTGACGGTAGGTAGGTTGAGATTGTACCAGTTGTGCACGTCTGTGTGCTAGTAGTGTGGTATAGGCAATTACAATTGACTTATCTCTTTGAATTTTGAGCGATTGTAACACAGATGCTATTTGAGAAGTATATTACATTTTTCGTCTGCATTTACTGAAAAACAGAGCCTAGTGATACTGGTGCTACATGGAAGCAGGTTCAGTCTTGCCCTGGGTACTCTTTGGACAATTTTAAACAAGATACATATGAAACTGGTCTTTACTGGTTAGTTGAGCCTCCTATATAAACACTATCTTAGCCTTTAGGCCTGTGAAATTGAAGAATACTTTTCTCTTTAGGTCTGATTGAGACCTTTGACATTCTATCCTACAAAAGTTATTGATTGATCAGAGATGCACTGCTTCTAAGATTAAGTGGACATGAGTTATTTCATACTCAGCTTTAACCCTCATTTAAAATGTTTAATGCAGGGTTTTGTGGTTAGTAAGCTAGCACAGAAATTGACAACAATGGTGGGGTTAAAGAAATGCAGCAATAATAACTTTTTCTTTCCCATCTCTCCAAACGCCTACCATATTGCCTCACAAAGTAACAACCAAGAATAAACACCTCAGACTCCCAGACATCTGGTATGCCCAAAACATAGAATTCCCCCAGGATGAAGTAAACAGTAAAACAAGATATTGGCAGTTCATCAGCAGAGAATACCTGGAATAACATACTGATCACAAACATCTTAACAGGAAAAGGAATGGGGTGGGTATATATTAGGACATTAGGGAATGATATTTCAAAATACATGCTTATTGATACATCCACCCATTTTCCAACCCGCTGAATCCGAACACAGGGTCACGGGGGTCTGCTGGAGCCAATTCCAGCCAACACAGGGCACAAGGCAGGAACCAATCCTGGGCAGGGTGCCAACCCACCACAGCTTATTGATACAGTATATATTAAATACTTCATATTGTGTGTTTGTAAATTCTGATTATAGTTGTAACAGCCATTTTCCTAGTTCTATAAAGTTTATGAATATTTATTAGATGACAATGCATAATCTGTGGGAGGTTCCTATAACCCCCGTAAATATAATTGTATTGGTATATTCCTGCCATTTCTAACAGCTTTGACTAAAACAATAATCTTCAGTTAGTGACAGCTTTCCCTTGAGTAAGGAATGGAAGGCATATGGTTTTAAACTGTGCCTGGGCACATGCCTATGTGCCAATCGGCTTACGGGCCTTTTGAGTGTGTGAAGTAAATATGTAAGAAAATAGCACTTAATTTATGTGCTGTGCCGTATGCTTAAAGCATACAGAAGAAGAAGCTAAGAATCTTTAAGTATATAAGAATTTAAGAATCTTTAAGTACAGAACAAAAAGTAAAGAACTTTTAAGTACAGAAATAACTAAAGTTTCTCAAGAAAAGCTAAGTTTAAGACAAGATACATTTTTCCCTTTTTTTGCCTTGTATTCTATGTGTGTAACTATTTTTTCTTTTACCCTTGTGTGGATTATTTGCTTTTAACTTTCACTAAATATTTTCAAAACAAACATTTGGACTGAGATTTCTTTAGACACGCATTTTACGCGTGCTTGACCATACCTTATTGCGGCAGCTACAATACTGTGTTAACTTAAAAACTTAAAAAAATCAAAAAGCAGAAAGCAATATGATGCAGATATGTACATAAGCATGTACCTGTATATACATGCATGTGCATATAAACCTTCAAACACACTTATATACATTTGTGTTACTAATGTATTTACTCACTTGTTGTTAATTAATGGCTACACACACTTGATAATATATTCTAGCATATGAACTATAAGCACTAATTATATTCTCGTTATTTTATACTATGTGTATATTATATCATCAAAACTTTGTAACAAACAAAAGATTAAAATATTTTTAAACTATCCAGACAGAAAGAAAACTAACAATATTAAATATAAGAGAGGTGACAGCAGGAAATGTAGAATAGTGAAACTGGGAAAAGTTACAAAAAAACTTAACCAAGTTTTTCCACATTGATAGCATTTTTCTTTGCTTTCCACATAATCTTTTTGACTCCTGCATTAGACTACTTATTTAATGTTTTAAAGAAGCTGGAATCAAAATATGAGCTCTTGCTCCACTTGCTCTGGAGAGATAAAGACATAGAATCAGGGATAACTGTATAAGAGGTGCAATAGCTTAGACTTGTTTTTGAATGCAGGAGTGCTCCGCTGGTGCCACTGTGTTCAATTGAAAGGTAAGCTGTTACGTGAAGGCGCAGTCAAGCTCAGCTGTTCTCATTTGCCATTTCACTGGTCGTAAAGCAGAGCACCTGCGCCCACAAGATATAAAGAACCTTGGATGAACTGATAGGAGGAAAGAAAAAATATAGGAATTGGTGAATTGAAAGAGCAGAGAGGATCTGAAGTGAAGGCACTGTGTAAAGTAGGCAGCAAAGTGGTCAGGAGAAATCCTATGAGTGAGCGATGTGAGAGGCACATCGGGCACCGGATCGTGCCATCAGAATAGCAAATAGCAGGAAAGATCAAAAGCTACTAGGAATCCTGTGGACACTAAGGAATGGTGTCAGGAAGACTAAGTAAGGCTCATCACATCTCGGAGGTTGTGATGGAAGGTGGAAAGGACAGAGAGGGGCTGCATTTGCCGGTTTCTTCACCCCAATGAACAAACCTAAGAGATGAATGAGTTGTGCAAATCTTTGAATATGCAGATTTAGCCATTTTAAATATGATCATCTCCCTCTGCCTGAGGTAGAATACCAAGTTTTCTTTATACCATAGTTTATCAAATCTAATTATTAAAACATCTAGGCTTTGTGGAATTCCCAATCAACTATGTTTCACTTCTTCAATGTAATGTGTGAGCATGTGCTTTACTTCTTTGAGGTGAGCCCAAAATAACTTTTACTTTTAAATTTGCAAATTTCCTTCAATGTTTTTATCCATATTTGCTAGGTTTACAAAGTTATTGCTTGAAAGTAGATCCAGATCCTTTTATATTTGTCTACTCTGTTTGATCACCAGTGGCTTGATAGCCTTCTCCATGCAATCTTCGCCGCTATGCTCTGATGGCATTACAGTATGTAATCACACAGTATCAAGGCTGTTGAAATACAAGGATTGTTTGTAATAGTTGCTGGATGAGAAAACACTGAGGTATAATCACTAGGGGCTGGACTCACTGCTTCACCTGGGGCCTCATGTATAAACGGTGCATACGCATAGAAATGTTGAGTACTCCCGTTTCCACGTTCAAATCGCGATGTATAAAACCTACACTTGGTGTAAAGCCACGCACTTTTCCACGGTACCTCATACCTTGTCGTACGCAAGTTCTCCGCTCGGTTTTGCAGACTGGCGGCACCAAGCGTCAAAGCAGTGCTACTATTCCTGTGTGGTTGCTCCTTATTTTCCTGACGCGGCTTTATAAATACACTGAAACTAACCGCATATTGTTTATTAGTGTAATGCATCTGATTGTAATTAACTTGTAACAATATAATGGTCCAGGGAATAGCCATAGTATTCCAAATACCATAACTGCTTTAGTGTTGTTAATCTCACTGCACCTTCTTTTTCTTTCAGCTGCTCCCATTAAGAGTTGCCACAGCGGATCATCTTTTTCTATATTACTCTCACTGCACCACTCGGAGTATTTATATCACTCTGAGTAGAAATCACAGCAGCTGATCGGAAAAAGAATTATCGGTATACAGCTTCAAGCACACGCTACCTCAGCCACGGCAAAACGTTTCAAAGCCTTTCATGTACGGACCTCGCGGTTCAGAAACAGTTTTATCCCAAGAACTTTAAACGCACTTAATCAATTGCTCCTTGTAGAACTGTTTGTACTTATAAGTACAATCACCCCACTGTAAACTTGCACTACAGTTATATTGCACAACCTGAGCTTCTTTATAAAGCACGTATTTACGTATGATGACGATATCATTTTTAAGATGAAATGCAGCAAAATATGTTTATTATATTATACAGATAAAACTTTAACTTCATTTAAATAATCTATATTCTTCACTGGGGCTGGCATGAAGGACAGAGTAATTAAACATGTACTACGAAGATATTTCAATGTTCCTTAAACGTTTTGAAGAATTGGCGTTCTAAGCTTACAGATGGCTTAACGTCTATTACAGAGCTGATTGTGTGGTGATCGGTTACTTGGATAAAGAAAAACAAGGACTGTAGGGGCGGCTACACCAATATATATTAAATATAAAACAGAAAGACAAAATAACAGCACAGCTAAAAACGCAGCAACAAATTTCGGCAAAAGTTAAATGCTTGTGTCATGCGCACAAGGCGGCTATGCAGTGTCTGCAACGGACGTGGCCATCCGCCGTGCATAAGATACCATATTGACATTAGCGGGTGAAGGGGCCACCGATTCTTTCTCTGCCCTTGGCCGCCACAAGCCTACAGCCGCCCATGAGTACTGCTGCAATAAATAATTTCATCGAAGGTCGCACACAATCACAGCGCCGTGAAACCCATGTTTTAATAACGTGCTTTAACTCCTATCATCATGAAAATGATATCACGTATACATCTCAGTATTTTAGTTATTCAGAGAGCTGTAAATTCATGAATGTAATGGATTCTGTGTCCTGTCGGAGGAAGAGAGCCGGATTAAGAAGCAAGTAGTGATTCACACACATAGAGCACATAGAAGATCACATACAAAACAAAGCATTTAACGTGCTACTTTAATTACGATGTGATTTGAGAAACTGGTTAATTAAACGATTTTAAGATGAAGTTTATGATGTTCTAGTTTAACAACAAAATAAACTACATGATTAAAGTGGAAATTTCGAGATTGAAGTTGACATTTCGTGCTTTTTCCCCACTGTGTGCCTTTTTTTTCTCTGTACCCTAATAAGCTTTCATATGACACTCAGACGGTGTGCTACAACTCGCCTTTTCACGGCGACTTTGATTTGTGACTTATTTTTTATTTCCGGCACTGTGCGATTTTGTGAACGTGAGCTTTCAAGTTTCTCCAACACGCTATGTCACTCGATCAACTGCCTTTTGTTGATTATACCACGGTTTAAATAAACAAATAGTATGTTTTTCCTTTGCCTCCACTTGGTATTCGCTGAAATTCTTAGCTTTTCCCATTGTCTTTTCACAGAAGGCTGAGCTTAAGGGCGATTTATATTGATTTGCATATTCAAAGAGGCGTAATTCTGGGAGGAGTTGAGGCGTTACATAAAGCGAGTGCACGAGCATTACTTTTCACGTTGATCGGGATTTATGTAGCGGAAGAACGTGGAAGTTGGAGTACGCACAGATTCCTGCATCTGGATTTTTCTGTGTGTAAGCACATTTCGGCTTTTGTGCTTACACCATGGTATAGTGCGAATTCTACGCACGGCGTTATACATGAGGCCCCTGGAGATCTGGGCTGTTCAAGGACTTTGTGTCAGGCCGTGCTGTGGTTGAGCATGAACTCGACAATAGCTTTGACTTTGGCAGACCTTAAGTATTTATTCCCTTCCTTTGGTTTCTTCTCTCTTCGTATGATTTTTTTTTTTTCTTCATGTTTTAAGCATCCTCTTAGGCAGTTCCATTTAAATTAATGAAACCCTTCTCTAAAATTAAGCAGAGCACTGTCTCACTCATCCATCTAATTCAACAGATGAGACCAATCATTTCTGTGCATGGTACAGTTTTTATACAACTTGGAATACAAATTTGACATGCAATATGCTCTTTACACTTACCTTGTTCTATCACGTGTTTTTCTTTTGCAAAATAAAACTGGTGCTGGCTGTATCCTTCTGTCTAAAAAAATGAAGCTCACTATTCATTTTTGCATTTGCATATATTGCACTGAAAAGAAACCACTCACAGCTCGCTCCGTCCATTGTGCCATCTTGCATGCTCTCCTTTCCTCATATCAAACTGATGCCTGTAGTGTACTTTGCATTCCAAGTTCTTTGTATACATAGCAATGTAATTTCAAGTGAATTTAAATACTCATTTTTGTGTTGTTTTTTATAAGCTAACTGAAACAACCGGAGTACAAACAGTTTTCAAATTAGTGTATCATCTTATTGCAAGTACTGAAAAAAAATATATAATTATGTTTTCTGTAATTATTAAATAGTTGTTTAAACCCATCCATACTGCAATGCTTAGCTGAAATTTTCAGAAACATGAAAGTCTGGCGAACGTTTTCAAAGGTCTCCATTTTCTAGGGATAAATATACCGAATTAGAAAACGTACTGTACTATTGTAGACATAACCTCAAAGAAAGGGAAATCTAAGCAAATATGTAGATGGGTGCAAAACTGGTTAAATACAAGAAACAAAAGGATATGAAGCAATATTTTCAGAATTAGCCGATATTAAAAGTGGTGTTTCTTTGGGATTAGTGCTGGGGCTGCTGCTCTTCATAATATACATAAACGTGCATGATCTAAATAATAATTTAAATAGCAAGGTGGGTAAATATACAGATGATTCTGAAATGGTTGGAAGGTTAGATAATTTAGAATCAGCCAAACTATTTCAGAGGGACCTGAATATAGGAAATACTTTGGTAAATATGTGTAGGATTAAATTTAATTTAAATAAAAATAAAGTACTGTATCACCCATAGAAAGTAATAAATGCAAGTTTCATCTTTATACATCTTAATATATAATGGGAAGTCTGAAACGTAAAAGTACAACTTGGGAGAATGGCTCAGTGAAGAACCCAATTTGACGCCTACCTATATCCAGAATGTACAGAAGCCATTAAGGTGACTAATCAGTAAGGTTATATATCTCAATGTGTGGAGTTCATGTTAAAGGAGTTTTTCTTAATCTATGCAACACAAATTGTGATGCTTTATCTGGGGTACTGTGTGTAGTTCTGGTCTCCATATTGCAAAAAACACATAGTACATGAACTTAGCAATTTGTGGTGCCTGTGACCACCACAAGTGTAGTGTGACATCCTCAACAACTAAGTCATAGGGCAGGTTTTATTTTGTCACAAGTTGTGGGGCATTCCTGTATGAATTAAAGCTGTCAATTATAATGCGCTCATAATCAAATCTATAAGAACAATAAAGAAAAGCAGAATAGGTCTCAAGAAACGAAACAGAATTGTTTTTCAGGGCTGTGCAAACATAGGAAAGCTTTAAAAATTCTGTAGTCAGCACAAATGTACTTTCAACATCTTTCCAGTTTCCTCCACTTTGGCTAACAGCAAAAAAAATTAAGCTTTCAAAACTATGGAGGAAATCCCAAACTGTGATGAGAAGTTATGGGAAATGTCATGAGAGTGTTAGCTGTGCAATAACACATCCTTTAGGAAACAAGATTCAGCAACTGGAATCATTAAGTGATTCCAAAGTTGCGAGATGTGACACTGGCCTAAAAGGCAATCTGGCTGAATTGCTTAACAAAGTCGTGGCCAAAAGTTTTGAGAATGACACAAGTATTGGTTTTCACAAAGTTTGCTGCTTCAGTGTTTTTAGATCTCTTTGCCAGATATTTCTATGGTATACTGAAGTATAAATTACAAGCATTTCATAAGTTTCAAAGGTTTTTCTTGACAATTACATTAAATTTATGCAAAGAGTCAATATTTGCAGTGTTGGCCCTTCTTTTTCCAAGACCTCTGCAATTCATCCTGGCATGCTGCTAATGAACTTCTGGGCCAAATCCTGACTGATGGCTGCCCATTCTTGCATAATCAATGCTTGGAGTTTGTCAGAATGTGTGGGTTTTTGTTTGTCCACCCGCCTCTTGAGGATTGATCGCAAGTTCTCAATGGGATTAAGGTCTGGAGAGTTTCCGGGCCATGGAAATGAAATTTGATGTTTTGTTCCCCGAGCCACTTAGTTATCACTTTCGACTTATGGCACAGTGCTACATCATGCTGGAAAAGGCATTGTTTGTCACCAAAACATTCTTTGTTGGTTGGGAGAAGTTGCTCTCATAGGATGTTTTGGTACCATTCTTTATTCATGGCTGTGTTTTTAGGCCAAACTGTGAGTGAGCTCACTCCCTTGGCTGAGAAGCAACCCCACACATGAATGATCTCAGGATGCTTTACTGTTACAATGACAAAGGACCGATGGTAGTGCTCACCTTTACTTCTCTGGATAACTCAAACAATCGGAAATGGGTTTCATCAGAGAAAATGATTTTTCCCAGCCCGCAGCACTCCAATCCCTGTACCTTTTGCTGAATATCAGTCTGTCCATGATGTTTTTCTTGGAAAGAAGTGGCTTCATTGCTGCCCTTCTTGACACCAGCCCATCCTCCAAAACTCTTCGCCTCACTGTGTGTGCAAATGTACTAGCACCTGACTGCTGCCATTACTGAGCAAACCACTGAACTGGTGATGACCCAATCCTGCAGCTGAATCAATTTTAGGGTGATGGTCCTGGTGCTTGCTGGACTTTCTTGGGCACCCTGAGTCCTCCTTCACAACAGCAGTAGAAATGGGATTTTTGGGATTAAGTTAATTTTCATGGCAAAGAGGGACTTTGCAATTAATTGCAATTCATTTGATCATTCTTCATAACATTGTGGAGTATATGCAAATTGCCATCATAAAAACTGAGGCAGCAAACTTAGTGAAAATGAATATTTGTGTCATTCTCAAAAGTTTTGGCCATGACGGTACAGAGAATGCTACCGATATTGTGTAAAATAAATAAATAAAACAAAAACATGAAGACAGTTTTTTTTTTTTTTTTAAACAGAAAACCACAGATATAGTACATGTAAATATTACCAAGTAGAGAGTAGTAATACAGAGACCTTCAAAACTCAAGGTGATGTTATTTTGGAGAAATTAGGTGAATAGGACTGGCAAGTCTGCTGTACCTAAAGGCCTGTTTTCTTCATACGTTTTAATTTTGAAGTATTAAATGCCAGGAACACTTCATTAATGCAAAAGTAAACCAACTTTTGCCTTTAATACCGCAGAAGGAAAGATGAGAGTGGCCATCCTCACAAGATAGTAGGAAAGAAATAACAGCTTTTCTTAAATGAACATCCTTGAGCTCAGTACACATTCATATTACATAAACAAAAGCACTGCTTTCATTAAGATTCACCAAAAAGTAAAGTAAGCACCTGTGATTACAGTTTATTTGGGTGGGTCATGCAAGAGTTTCCAGTAGTAGATCTTACCTGATCAAGCTTCCTTTGCCGCAACCATATTTTCAGCAACATAATACCTTCTTTAGAGCCTGGAAAGTCGGCAAGAGCAGCATTAAGAAAGGTAAGATGAGCTTCTATCAAAGCTTCCCTTAGGATACCATTATTGTAGTGTGGAGTGGGTGGCTCACTGATTTCTATAAAGTGGAAAGCAAAAGAAAGAAAAAAAAAATATTGATACAGTGCATAATAATTTCATCTTTCTTCAAAAAAGCCACACGGACCAAGTTAGCTTATAGCAAGTTTACTCAACATCTAAAAATGTCCAATTGTAGCTAAGAGAAACAGGGTGGAAAAAAAATAATGATGGATACAACCAAGCAATACTTAAATAAACGGAAAGAACATATATAGAACATTTCAACAAATTTCAAAATATTTAAAATTGAAAGTAGCTTTAAGCTATTCAGATGAAAACAATTTATAAGAGAAAAATTATTATGCACATATATACCTTGTGTAGCATTCTCCCATCCTTGGAACCAAGCACTCCGAATATTGTTCCTGCATATATGGAAACGAGAAGGCTTAAAGAAATCAGCTGGGATGCAGACATAAAGGCGCAATGTCACAGAATGCAGGTCTTTATCTGTAATTAAATAAAACATCAAATGTATGAGCTAATATTTACAGTGTCTTTAGATGCATTAAGCTGAATACAGACTGTAGAGTTATGTTCTACACGGTGTACATTAGGCCATTTTGCTCCTACTCTTATTTGCTATACTTATTTATACATCATTTTACTGTTGTTTTGCTGATCTTACCCAACCCACAACTGTGACAATCAAATTCCATTATGCTCTGGCATTGTATGTAAAATAAAATGGAATCTAGTAAATTTAACCACATTTTCCTTCCAGTGAAAAGCATCCATTCCATTCACTGGAGTTAGCTACCTTAACCTGCACAAAATATTTATTTTCTCTTGAAATAATCAACAACTTGAAATGTTAAAGTAATTTTGTACATGACAATGACAACATTCAGGAAAGGTTTGTCATTGTCCTCTATTAACTACTTAAAAATGTATAGCTACTATCACAACAAATAAATATTTGAATAAAAAAACCCAATAAAGTGCAGATGAGACAAAATGTTTAATCTGGAGAAAACAATAACTTTTAACATATCCACTTCCACTACACATTTCCAATATTATTCATGGTGCAAGAATTCCAAAGAAGCTCTGTTAAGCCAATATCCAATATATCGATGAACCAGTCTATCTGCCAGAGCCAATATACACATTTATAAAATACATAGAAAGAGGAGACTAGATCTGTAGTCTTAAATACATCATTTTTCTCTCTTTTTAAAAAAATAGAACAAATCTAATCGCATCAGAAAGAATGAATTTTTTAAAAAATTGGAAAAGCATACAAATATAAAGAAAAAACTTTCTGGATGTTTATGATTATATTTCGTAGCATGATGGGGAGTTTTTACTTAATGAATAACAGCATCTCTGTCTATCGCGGGGAATTCTGTTGCTGTTTTCTTTGATCATATTAGAAGTGGCAATAAACAATCTGTCTCTGTCCACACTGATGCACAGGGCTGACAGGAACTTGCATGCTATTCTGGCAATGGTAGGGAACCAACTCCAGGTGTTATTCCTGTATTGCAGTGGATTACAGTATTACAGTAAGTGCGGTCTTTCATATCTAAAAGATTAATCTGCATTTTTTCTTGTACCAGTCTGTCAGATTAAGATAGGAATGTTCATATTAAAAAAAAAAAAATAAGTATACAGTACTCGAATGTAGGTTAAATTATTAGGATGCTTGAATGTACTTCTATACTGTATGTGTACTTTTAAAAATATGTACTTATTGATATTTACACTTTTTGGTGTAAAGCATACATTGTTTACAAGTAACGCAGTATTGCTTAAGAGACATAGGTGAAATGCGCTGTTTTAATGAATATGACTGACTCATAAAAACCAACACAATGAAAAAGAAATAAATACATGTACTCTTTCTTTGGAATTAGAAAAACAAAACTGTCTGTGACTGCACAAAGTAAATGCAGTCATTAATATATTTTTTTAGTATTCCAGCTAGGTTCTTTAATCCTACAGGCTACAGCACCTTATATCCTTGCATGTCTTTTTTTTTTTTTTTTTTTTTTACACTACATAAATTGTACTGCTGTGAGATTATACATCAAAGTCAAAGCGAACTTTATTGTTATCTCAACCATATACATGTATACAGACAGACGAAATTGCGAAGCTCAGGGTCTACAGTATAATAACATGAAGTGCAAATAATAAATTATAAATTAAAAATAAATAGAATTAAAATTTTAATTTAAAATTAAAACACAAACAAGACAAGACATTGTGCAAAGACAAGACAAAGTAGTAGCAGCAATATTGACGTGTAGTAAGCAATATGAACACTGATGCAATGTATGGTATTTGCAATCTAGAAACATACATATAGTCAATAGATATGTAAAATAATAAATTACAGTAATCCCTCCTCGATCGCGGGGGTTGCGTTCCAGAACCCCCCGCGATAGGTGAAAATCCACGAAGTAGAAACCATGTTTGTATGGTTATTTTAATATATTTTAAGCCCTTATAAACTCTCCCACACTGTTTATAAATATTCCCTGCACAGTTATACAGCATAAACCCTTTGTATTCTCTTATATACAGTGGTGTGAAAAACTATTTGCCCCCTTCCTGATTTCTGATTCTTTTGCATGTTTGTCACACAAAATGTTTCTGATCATCAAACACATTTAACCATTAGTCAAATATAACACAAGTAAACACAAAATGCAGTTTTTAAATGATGGTTTTTATTATTTAGGCGGAAAAAAAAATCCAAACCTACATGGCCCTGTGTGAAAAAGTAATTGCCCCCTGAACCTAATAACTGGTTGGGCCACCCTTAGCAGCAATAACTGCAATCAAGCGTTTGCGATAACTTGCAATGAGTCTTTTACAGCACTCTGGAGGAATTTTGGCCCATTCATCTTTGCAGAATTGTTGTAATTCAGCTTTATTTGAGGGTTTTCTAGCATGAACCGCCTTTTTAAGGTCCTGCCATAGCATCTCAATTGGATTCAGGTCAGGACTTTGACTAGGCCACTCCAAAGTCTTCATTTTGTTTTTCTTCAGCCATTCAGAGGTGGATTTGCTGGTGTGTTTTGGGTCATTGTCCTGTTGCAGCACCCAAGATCGCTTCAGCTTGAGTTGACGAACAGATGGCCGGACATTCTCCTTCAGGATTTTTTGGTAGACAGTAGAATTCATGGTTCCATCTATCACAGCAAGCCTTCCAGGTCCTGAAGCAGCAAAACAACCCCAGACCATCACACTACCACCACCATATTTTACTGTTGGTATGATGTTCTTTTTCTGAAATGCTGTGTTCCTTTTACGCCAGATGTAACGGGACATTTGCCTTCCAAAAAGTTCAACTTTTGTCTCATCAGTCCACAAGGTATTTTCCCAAAAGTCTTGGCAATCATTGAGATGTTTCTTAGCAAAATTGAGACGAGCCCTAATGTTCTTTTTGCTTAACAGTGGTTTGCGTCTTGGAAATCTGCCATGCAGGCCGTTTTTGCCCAGTCTCTTTCTTATGGTGGAGTCATGAACACTGACCTTAACTGAGGCAAGTGAGGCCTGCAGTTCTTTAGACGTTGTCCTGGGGTCTTTTGTGACCTCTCGGATGAGTCGTCTCTGCGCTCTTGGGGTAATTTTGGTCGGCCGGCCACTCCTGGGAAGGTTCACCACTGTTCCATGTTTTTGCCATTTGTGGATAATGGCTCTCACTGTGGTTCGCTGGAGTCCCAAAGCTTTAGAAATGGCTTTATAACCTTTACCAGACTGATAGATCTCAATTACTTCTGTTCTCATTTGTTCCTGAATTTCTTTGGATCTTGGCATGATGTCTAGCTTTTGAGGTGCTTTTGGTCTACTTCTCTGTGTCAGGCAGCTCCTAATTAAGTGACTTCTTGATTGAAACGCTTGATTGCAGTTATTGCTGCTAAGTGTGGCCCAACCAGTTATTAGGTTTAGGGGGCAATTACTTTTTCACACAGGGCCATGTAGGTTTGGATTTTTTTTCTCCCTAAATAATAAAAACCATCATTTAAAAACTGCATTTTGTGTTTACTTGTGTTATATTTGACTAATGGTTACATGTGTTTGATGATCAGAAACATTTTGTGTGACAAACATGCAAAAGAATCAGAAATCAGGAAGGGGGCAAATAGTTTTTCACACCACTGTATTAGGTAAGATTCATTGAATTTATGTATGTAAACACACTGTTTATATACAGTAAAACCTAAATATTATTTTAAAGGTATTGAGTGTCTCCGATATCACATATGTTGCAGCCATTACAATAGATAGGCCACCAGCAATAAATACGTACAATGCAAGAAAAATTGTATACAGTAAATGTGTGTACAGTGACACTAAACGTATGTACATGTACTAAGTACTGTAAGTAGAAAATTAATTATGGTTACTCACCAACAATGACACGATGACTTGTCCGATTACGATGAGTTTAGTTTTACTGCACAACAAAGGAGAGCGTTACAGCTCTTCTAAAGGAGCCTCTTCAGGCAACTGTATAGCACCGTCGTTGTTCTTGTCCGGCAGTCTTCAATCCAAACCCTTAAAGCAGATTCCATCCGGACTACCGCCTTATTACATCCACTTACAACTTGTTTTGCACCCTGGTTAAAAGGACACTGCGGCTGTAGATCTTAAATTCCTTTCCTACTTTTTAAATAAAAAGAATCGTAGCCTCATTGATGCCGTAATGGCGTCCTACAGCGGTGTAGCTTTTCCCTTCCTTCAACATATCCAAAACAGTTACCTTTTCGGCAATCGTTAACATCTTCTGTTGGCACTTGGGCATGGCCCCTGAAGCAGTAGCAGGAGCAGATCGTTTTGGAACCATAATGAAGGGCTTGACTATGCGCAAAGATAAACACAAAAGAGCACAAAAGTTAACTCTTTACACAGCGAAACACGTTGATGCTGAATGAGCAAGACGAGACTTCCTGGTTAACGCCACAAAATCAAATTCGGTGCTCCGAGCCATTCAGCACACAGGAACTTAACTGTGTGCTCTGATTGGTTAGCTTCTCAGCTATTCACCAATAGCATCCCTTGTATGAAATCAACTGGGCAAACCAACTGAGGAAGCATGTACAGGAAGTAAAAAGACCCATTGTCCGCAGAACCTGCGAAGCAGCGAAAAATCCGTGTTATATATTTAGATATGCTTACATATAAAATCCGCGATAGAGTGAAGCCGCGAAAGTCGAAGCGCGATATAGCGAGGGATTGCTGTAATAAGTAATAGATACAGATAATGCAGCAATTATCAGTGTATGATAATAGTTGTTTAACACTAGCATTACCACAGCCAACGAAAAAACTTGTAGATCCGGCCCACCTTAAAATGCTTCACACCTCTCTGTCACGTCTTTTGTCTTCTAAATTTGTGGCTACGCAGCAAACGGCAAGCAGCCTACTATCACATCCCCTCACCGCTGCACAAAGTTTTCTCAGCTCAAGTCTGTTTACCTGTGTGTCAGTTGCTTGGAGTTGTATGGAGTGAGAAGTCAAGCAAAATGACACCTTTTATAAATACTAGATCGTCATTTGGAACACTTGCATTTCATGTGTGTTCCGTGTCTACATAGATCTATGTACACACATCATTAAAAAAGAAATGTTTTTCATTTTTTAGTTGTAATTGACAAAATGTAGACATGAAGTTTACAATGTGTGAAGCCTGAAGTCCAAATATCAAAGAAACAGTTTCACAAAAAGTACAAATATGATAGAACATGTGCGCTTTTATTCAAAAATATAACTACAGAAAAACAACCCAAGTGAGAATGCGATATTGACACGCACTTGCGCACTTGGTAAGAGTGCTGTGGTGGCGGAACAGTATCAGCTTTTGACCGATAGTCTGAACTTTACGGGTTCGATTCCAGATGAGTCTGTTTTGAAAAATGTGCCCTGCATTTTGAACACTATATTTATTCTTTTTGTATGGGTGCATTTTTGGATGAACCTCACAAGCCCAATCGACTCTGAGTGGCTTCTGTCGAAGTTTACCTTTCACTAGTACGAGTGAAATGACAAGCACGGAAATTTTATATATTCGGGAATGATTTTATATATTCTGAAGCTGACTTTATATATTCCGAAAATCATTGTAATTGCCTGTCTGGCACCCCATAGTGCACTGTATAATAGATATATAAAAAAAACAGCTAAGGGGATAGATATATAGATAGATAGGAAGGAAAGGCACTATATGATAGGCAGACAGGGAAGCTGCTATATAATAATAAAATTACTGTTATTACTATATAGATAGACAGGGAGGTCAGGCAGGCAGAACAGCGAAGGTTAAAAAAAAAAAAAAAAAAAAAAAATTTTCTTCCCAGCGGGGAATCAAACTCTGGCCTCTGAGGTACGGCAAGTTTGCTGCGTTCTGAGTGATGAAATCTTACCAGTATGCCACAGAAGCTGTTGTGACATTCTTGAACCTTTTGTGAAAGTGTTTATTTAATATTTGTCTTTCAGGCTTCACATACTTTATAGTTTATGCCTACATTTTGTAACATTTATTATTAAAATATGAAAAAGTTTCTGTTTTAACAATGTGTTTACACGGATTACTGTAGAAACGGAACATACATGAAATGAGTGTGTTCCAAATAATGATCTATTTTTTCCACTCTAAAACACCACTTCACTCCCAGATAATCAATCAAGGCATGAGTTGGGAGAAGTTTGTGCACGTTCTAAGTCGGTGGGTGGATGGAATAGCCGGCTGCTTGCAGCTTGTGTTTATCAGCACATTTAGATGAACAAAAAACGCTGGCGGAGAGGTGAGAACGGTTTTAAGTAGCGATTTAAGGTGGGATGGATCTACGAGTTTTTTCGTAGGCTTTGGTAATTCTAGTGTTAAGACATGTGTAAACAATGACAGGTCAGAATGTTTCACAGCAGAAGGATATCAAGAATGCCAAATTCTTAAAGGTCAGTATGAGATTTTCCTTTCTTTTTTATATGCACATTAGTCTTTGCAGGAAAGTGGCTTGCATGAATAAAAGTTCTGTGTCAGCAGGTTTTTAGAGGTGGTTGAGGCAGTGAGGATGGAAGGGGGAAGACTTGCTCGCTTCAGCCGTCTCAGGAAGTGTAGTCTCTGCTGGGCTTTCTTGATTAGTGATGAGGTGTTATGCGTCCACCTAAGTTCCTCAGTTATGTGCACACCAAGGAAATTGGTATTCCTAACAGTCTCCACATCTAAACCGTTGATGCTGAGTGGGATGTGGGCAGAATGTGATTTTCTGAAGTCCACGATTATCTCTTTTGTCTTGTCGACATTGAGAGATAGATTGTTGCCTTCACACCATGCGTAAAGCCGTTCTACCTCATCTCTGTATGGTGTTCCATCATCCCTGCTTATCAGTCCCTGCACAGTCGTATCATCCGCAAACTTGATGATGTGGTTGGTGTTGTGCGTGGCTGTGCAGTTGCAAGTCAGCAGGGTAAAGAGCAGTGGACTAAGCACGCAGCCCTGTGGTGCTCCAGTGTTTAGTGTGATGATGCTGGAAGTGTTGCAGCTCATCTGAACTGACTGGGTCCTCTCTGTCAGGAAGTCCAGGATCCAATTGCAGAGGGTGGTGTTCAGACCCAACCTGCTCAGTTTTACAACTAGCTTTTGAGAGATGATTGTGTTGAAGGAGAAGCTAAAGTATAGGAATAGCATCCTGACATATGTGTCTTTTTTATCCAGATGTGTCAGGGGAAGGTGAAGGTCAGAGCATATGACATCCTCAGTTGACCTGTTTGAGCGGTATGCAAACTGAAGAGGGTCAAGAGAGGCAGGGAGATTAGTCTTTATGTGTGACATGACTAACCTTTCAAAGCACTTCATTATGACTGGCGTGAGTGCAACTGGTTGGTAGTCATTCAAGCATGTCACTGATGACTTCTTTGGCACTGGTATGATAGTGGTCGACTTGAAGCATGCTGGGACTGATGACTTGCTCAGAGATATGTTGAAGATGTCTGTGACGACACCAGCCAGTTGACTAGCACATTCTTTGAGCACACAACCAGGTATGTTGTCAGGTCCCGCAGCTTTGCATGGACTGACTCTGGATAAAGTCCTCTTCACGTCAGTTATGGAGAGACAGAGTACCTGGTCAGTGGAGGGAGGTGTTGCATCTCGCAGGCTCTTTGTTCTGGGCCTCAAACCATGCAAAGAAGTTGCTCAGCTCATACATGTTTTACAAATGAAACAAATGTATTAAATGTTGCTTTGTGATGGTCTTTACCTTTATTTGTGCATTTCAAATATTTAGCAGATAGCATTATTCAGGTGGTGCAAGCAGCTCGCCGCAGAAGTCTGGGAAGCAGCAGGAGTTGGTGAGGCGCTCACTGTGAGTGCCATGGCCTTTGGGGACCTGAGCTTTAGGTCAGGGCTGGGAGCCTTGTTGCAGCCATGGAGTGGAAGGGACTGGACCCTTAGAAAAATAGCAATGCCTATTGAAAAACTGCCTCCTCGGCTGCAAGATCCGGTCAGAATAACCTGAGGAGACAGCCGTTTCAAAGGAGTGCATCCTGGCTCATGTTTTTACAGACAGTTTTTTTTTCTCCCCCATGTTTTATCCTCATTTTAATGGATTGTTTGGCTGATTTTACCTCCACATACATGGACACTGTATTTGCATAATTTATTTAATGAATTTGGAAGCACTGCACTTTTGGACACTTAGATTTTTTTAAATGTTTTTTAATAAAAGCACTACCACACTTTTGCACCTACCACTTCCTATATGTGTGTTTTATCTTCATCTGCCAAGTTTATCTTGGTCACAACTATTGACGGTGTTGGGTTCCAAAATGGAAATGGGAGCATGGAGCCGATCTGCACCGTCACATTTACGAGTGTAAAGACACGCTATCCTTCTTGAAAAAATTACGGGTGAAAATCTTTCCAGACTTCGATCCTGAGATACTGTAAATAGATGCAACAGAGTTTACACCAGGCGCAATACTTTGGTACACCCACAGCCTCTTATCTTAAAATGTCTTAATTATAAGGACCATCAGTAGGTTCTTTGAGCTGCAAGAAACAGTGCCAATGTAATTTATGAAGGTTGTCACCTATCTTTAGTTAAAGACTTCAGTGTGGCCACAGTTAATGCAAGACAGGCAATGAACATACTAATATGGAAAACTAAAGAACAAGGAATTTATTTCTAATTTATCCATCCCATTTGAAATGATCTCTTGGGAATGGACGTCATGCTTACCAACTGTGGTCATCGCTGCTCTTGTGAAAAGAATAGAGATAAATGCCATCAACTCGGAGAGGGAGAAGCAAGTTTGTTGTACCACGTGAATGTCAGTGATAGAATAGAACCGAATAATAAAAAAAACAAGTGCTAACTTTTACAAGTAACCAAAATTTACACAGGGTGTTACAGACTCAAATCAAATGTATGTTTTTATTATGTAATAGTAATAAGAATAGCAGCTCACTACTCAAAACGTGGAGCACCTGGACTAGAACCCGCAACCTTTTGATTATGAGACGCAGATCTTACCTCTGCACTATCCAAGAAGACGCATCAACTTTCTGCCAATTGACATGTGAGCTTAGGTTTAAAATTCATTGACAGCAACATGTAAATTGAAGGATTTTTTCCTTTGGTTATATTCTTGAATAAAAGTGCATGTTTATTTGATATTTGGACTAATGTCTTTACACATTATATACTTCCCATCATTATTACTATAACATGGAAAAGTTTCTGTTTTAGGTATGTATTCAGCATTTCTTGCCTCGCATTACCTGTTATCCTACATTTACACAGATTGTTGTAGACACGAAACACACATTAAATGTATATATTCCAAATAACGATACATTATTTACCCTATACAGCTCCAGGCACCTCACACCCAGATAGAGACTTGAGCTGGGAGAACTTCTGCTGCATCGGTGGGGGATGGGATAGCAGGCTGCTTACTGCTTGGGCTGATTGACACATTTGCAAAACAAAAGATGCTGATGGAGAGATGCGAAGGAATTTAAGGTGACCTGGGATTATGACTTTTTTTGTAGGCTTCAGGGATTCTAGTGCTAATGTTAGTGGATGCTTACTACACTACATAGTTTACCATCTGGTTTTGATTGTGTCTGATAAAAAGCATACAATTTTATACTTTTTAAAATATCTTCTATGTCATTTGTGCTGAACAAATGTGCGCTGTTGGAACTTTCAGTTTTTTCTTTTTATTGCCCAGAATGGACCAATTTGTAATGAAATTTAGGAGGATTTTAAGGTATTTTACTCTAAATGCCTACAGCACACAACATATCCTGCTCCAAAACAATGTGCTTATAATGAATGCCTTCAATATTGTATTTGGAAATCTCCCATAATGGGCACACAAAATTTATAGAACAATTTTGCAGGCCTGAAAAGATCAGAAAATAGATTCTATTGTTTTCTGAGGGTTGTGATTATGAAAATCAAGGTGGCTTAGGAAGAACAGGGGTCTCAGACTTGAATTAGTGTACAGACCCTACCCAGTTCTATTGAGGAAAACAAAGAAAAACAAGTATGTTGTGTCAAAGTTAGGGGTAGTGAGACTTTAATAGCTCAACCATAAGAACAGTAAATTCATAACGAGCAGATTAATAGGTTTATGGACAGCCACAAAAGAACAGAGACAGAATCTGAGATTCGGGAACAATCTCTATATATAATCTTCATTTGGAACTTGATCTTTGTTTGTCCGCGAATGAATTAGAAGAAGCAGCACTAGATGGCAGTAGAGAGACAGCTAAAACATAGGCATTGCATTAAGAATCTCCTCCAGGCTTATACTACTGAAGACTGTAGTACACCAGTCACACCTCAAAACACAGACATTCAAACTAAACAAATTGTTGTGCTTTAAATTAACTAAAGAGATCTTCATTTAGATCTTGATCTTTGTCCGCAACTTCCACGCATGCGTAGAACACCTTCCAGTTTAGTACGTTGTTGTTACTTACGGATGTCAACAATGTGCCGTAATAACGAAAGGGGTGGTGGACAGTGTTACGCTGGTTAGCTCCTGAGGCCTGGTTAGAGAATGAGATTGCCGAAGATAAAAGGTACGTGCCTAAGTAACATATGTATGAAAGAGACAGTGGGTAAAATGAATGACAACATAACAGCACGTTCCGGAAATTATTATTGTTACGTTGTACCCGGCGAGTGCTGCGTGTCTCCCAGTTGTACTGTGGCTTGCTCACATGTCAGTGAAGTGATCCCTATTTATGCTTTAAAGAGCCTGGATACCTATATGTCCCCCTTTTATAACCATTGCTCCGTGTATATTGCCTTACTCTTTGGATTACCACAAAGCAACCTGCGAGATTGGAGAAAGGTTGAGAAGAGATCGTGAGAGGAAACAACAGCGTTGTGAAAACGAGACGGACTGTGAACAGACAGAAGCAGAAATGCTTCTACACCACCACATAATTACGATTCGGACAGTATTTCCGAGTAGGCCGTTCCTATCGAATCAATATCCAAGGGTTTTCTTTTGTAATTTTGTTTCCCTTATAAAAAAATCATAATGCTGTGCGACGAAGGGCCCAGTTCATGACTGGCAGCCGCATTTAAACAGGGAGCCCTTCACAGACAACTTTAACACGCGCAACGTAGTTTGGCGCACATGGCTAGTATATCTGTATTTTCTAAACCCACTTATCTACAGCGGGATTGCAGGAAACCAGGAGCCTACCCCAGCAGGTTTGGATGTAAGGCAGGAAAAATCCCTGGTATGCAATATGAATGATAATGGCTGATGTTAAGAACAAGAATATGATATTTCAACTATCCATTATGAGAGAAAAATTTAAATATTTTAAAATATAATTCTGCTATTTGATTACTTTCACAGTATCAGGAATTTTGAGTTGTGAGTGTAAACTAAAAAAAAGAAAAGAATAAATACAAAAACACATTAGTATGTTTAGTTTTCACCAGTTGGTAGACTTTGTTCACCTACCTACCTGAAGTTCAGTAAAGACATTGCCAACTCAGGAATTTTACATGGTTTGTATTGCTTTGCAAAAGTGACTGGTCATGTATATTGACCTTGTCAGTCTCTCAATTACTGCTGCTTTATTTTCAAAAGGGATTTCTCCTGTGCAAAGTGCCGGGTGAATTATTGGCAACACAACGTAGGCATCTGATTAATAAATTGAAATGTTACTCACTCGTTGATTTTTCTGTTCATATGGTAAAGGTTTTGTTGACCAGCACATTCCGAATTCAGACATTAAAATTACATCTTGATATATAAGAAGCGCAAAGAAATGCGGCAGCACTTCATAACAGACGTCAGACTAGCTTGGAATTTGGCTTAGTGCATGCTGCTGTTTAATAGTGGCTGTGTATGTACTGTATCTTTGGCTCAGTCAGAATTACAGATAACATGCCGTCATTTATGAACAAACTGAAATTCTGTAAGGGATTATCTGTATCTAATACTTCTCTCTTGAGCCCTGGAGATCCAGTGAATGAAAGCTACCGAGCACATTCAAAGCAAAATCATCACCTTGGTATGCTTAACTAACACTTGAATCAGAATCTATCATGCTGTCACTATCCGCTCCTGAAGAACCGTCACTGTTGTCACACAGTAAATCTCTTTCTGTTTCACACGCTTTACATGCCCATATACAGCTTGCTCTATTACCGCAAATGCTGTGTGAACACCCACCGTCCATCACCAGCCGCCGGGCAGCTCATGGGGGATGACTTTCTGTTTTATAAATAAAAGTTACAAGGGTTAAAGACTAATGGCAAGAATATTTATTCAAAAACTAAAAATATTTTCAGTAAATTATTACTTTATTTCAGTTAGTTTTTTAAGCTTCTTTAATAGTTTCATTTAGTTTTAGTTTTTCAATTTGGTTTTATTATTTTATTTCAGTTTATGAAAATGTTTTTTCATTAATAGTTTCAGTTTTGATTTTGGTTTTCATTAACTATAATTGTGCCATTGTGTTCCTTTTACTTTTGTGTGTAGCAAAAGGTCTCTGGACTACACTTCCAAGATTCCCCTGCACTATAACCTCATCGCAGCCTGGTGAGGCAGGGGTGGGAGGGAATAGTGCTTCAGTCACAGATGCGCTGTTTGACACTAGAATAACCAGAGCCTACGAAAAAACTCATTGATCCGGCCCACCTTAAAACCGTTTGCACCTCTCCGCCAGCATCTTTTGTCATCTAAATGTGCCGATAAAAACAAGCTGCAAGCACCCAGCTATTTCATCCCCCCACCGACTTAGAACGTGCACGAGCTTCTCCCAGCTCATGCCTTGATTGATTATCTGGGAGTGAAGTGAAGTTTTACAGTGGAAATAATAGATGGTTATTTGAAACACATGCATTTCATGTGTGTTCCGTTTCTACAGTAATCTGTGTAAACACATTGTTAAAACAGAAACTTTTTCATATTTTAGTAATAAATGTTACAAAATGTAGGCATAAATTATAAAATGTGTGAAGCCTGAAGTCCAAAGATCAAATAAACACTTTCACAAAAGGTTCAAGAACAATATAACAGCTTCCGTGGCATACTGGTAAGATTTTCTGGCTCAGAGTGCAGCAGACTTGCTTGTGCCTCAGAGACCCGAGTTCGATTCCCTGCTGGGTAGAAAACATTATTATTTTTTTTTCTTTGTAACCTTCGCCGCTCTGCCTGCCTGAACTCCCTGTCTATCTATATAGTAATAACAGTAATTTTATTATTATACTAGCAGAATACCCGCGCTTCGCAGCGGAGAAGTAGTGTGTTAAAGAAGTTATGAAAAAGAAAAGGAAATATTTTAAAAATAACGTAACATGATTGTTAATGTAATTGTCATTGATATGAGTGTTGTCATCTCTCTCTCTCTCTCTCTCTCTATCTATCATATATATATATACTAGCAAAATACCCGCGCTTCGCAGCGGAGAAGTAGTGTGTTAAAGAAGCAATGAAAAAGAAAAGGAAACATTTTGAAAATAACGTAACATGATTGTCAATGTAATTGTTTTGTCACTGTTGTGAGTGATGAGTGTTGCTGCCATATATATATATATTTACACACACACACACACATAAACATATATATATATATACATATTTATACATATACACATATATATACACACACACATATATACATACATATATATCTACATATATACACATACATATACATACATACACACACATATATACACACAAATACATATATATATATATATATATATATATATATATACATACATACACACACACATATATAAACATATATATACATATACATACATATCTACATATATACACACACAGCTATTTCGTATCAGTGCAAGACGCTGCTTGTTAAAACGGATAACTCCCGCTCTTACGTGCAAGTCTGCGTGGATATTATGAACTATCGTATTTGTTCAAGTTCTATTTAAATTTTAAATAGAAGGAATTTTTATTTAGTCGACAGAAATATCTTTGGTAGGAATGGTAAAAACAGACAGGAATATTATTCCTGAATAAATCGACTCAAACCTTAAACAACTTATAATATTTTGCTCTCCATAAAAATATATCCTGTCTAAATTATACAAGTTAGAAATAAAGTAAACGTTAAAAGAACAAACATTCAAATTTCTTTACTCATGTAATTTTATATAAAAAATAAACTTAGATTTTAAATATCCCAAAAGATTTTGCTCTCCATAAAAATATATCCTGTCAAAAATTATACAAATTCAAATATGAACATGCTGCATAACAAAACCTGGAAATATAAATAAAATGTGTTCCTTTCAGCAATAACACCCTTTTTCATTACTCCCTTTTCTGAATTGAAGAGAACTGTGGTGTCTGAATGCTTATCACAAACAGTGTATCATTAGAAACCTTCTCATGTAAACAACCCTTCCTCAAACACTCAATGGACTGCTTCATAAAAAGTTAAGATTTTCATTTTACAGTGTGTCAAATTTTCCTTAACTTATGTGGAAACATTTTGAATAAAACATTAAAACAATTTTGACAAGACAAGGACATTCACCCCAACATACTCATCAATACTATCCACCAAATTTTTTCAAAACTACAAAAAAGTTCAGTTTTAAGTGTCTCCATATTACTACTATCTACAGCACTACTTGGTCATTTTTTGATGTGTCTATTGTTAGCTGTGTGAAGTATAATGCAATTGAAGCTATTCAAATGACTGAGTAAAGAAAGTAGCATGGCAGCGAAGTGGTTAAATTCACAGTCCCGTCACCATTTTTGCAGATATTACACATTATATCTATTACGTGGGTTCTCTATGTATACAGCTTTCCTCTCATATATACAGTATAATACGTGCAGGTTACACTGAATGGTTAAAATTAACTGATTCCATACAAGTTTTTCTGGGTATATGAATGTGTGCCCTACTATGTGGGCAGTCACCTCACCAATCCAAAGAATAGTTATTTCTCTTTTTATGCATGATACTATCAGGATAGTCTCAAATTCATCACTAATCTGTTCTAGATTAACCAAGTTCAAAACACAGACCATTTACAAATATAATCTTTGACAAATTTAGGCAAAATAATTATTTCTGACAAACTGCTCATTTAACATCCCATGGTAAATTGAGCTTACCAGCTGATCTAATCAGGAGGATAGGTCTTATGTAATCTCCATGAAGAAAAGTAAAATGCATGCTACTAATCACAGGTCTGCAGAGCAAGTGATGTGCCAGACCACAGAGGTATAATGCACGCTTTCGGTGGAAACGCTGGTTCAAGTAGTCCTTTTCTTGTAGGATCTCCTGTTTAGGAAGAGGAGAGAGAGAGAGAAAAAAGTTAAGTAATTACACAATTGTGTGCATCATTCATTTTACCTGAAATGCACCAAGGTAACAAGGCACTTGTTCTTACAGTGAGGATTTCTGGTTTTCATCGAGGAGGCCCATGTCTGACCAATGGTACAGTTGTGGTCATACGAAAACTTACACTAGGAAGTTGCATTGGAGAGCATGCCAAGAAGGCAGCAACTCATTTATAAGTTTACATTGCAATTTCTTTTCCATCCACAAGATGGTGTAAAAAGCTGAGAGACAAATTAAGCGCATTAATGGTTGTACAGTACTTGGAACACTTGTTTACACCTGAGATTATCAAAAAAATTTCTGGTGTACTATGTAGAGGTGGGCAACATGACCTCAAACTATAATCACGGTATTTTCCTAAATTCTAACAGCAAATATACCACATTTAAATATCAAAAATAAATATATAAATAAAATGTCTTAAAAATTAATAAAATTATAGAAAAATTATACAAATAAACATTGTAAGACACTGCAGCCAAAAATATTTTCATAATTGTGTAAATGCTCATGATAAAACTGAGGTAGGACTATATAAACATCAATCATAAATATATATATTGTATCCTTTAAGGAATGACTTTCTTACTCCCTCTTCCCCTGTAACACCTGCAGCACAAAGTCTTCTCTTCACAGTAGAAACTGAGATTTGCTTTTTCAGCCACTGTTAAGCTGTGCTTGAATATGTTGCTCTATAAGGCATCTATCACGAAAGCTGTTGACTCTCAGAAATTTGTCTTCTGATTGGGTTGTGACTTTAGGTCTGCTAGATCTTTCTATCAGAGTTTCTTCCAGTTTCCAATTGCCTTTGGAGTGTGAAGGACACTGTACTCACTGACACTTTGATTTTTTTTTTAAAAATTTCTCTAAATGAATGGCCTACTCTTCTAAGGTTAATAATGCTCTGTCTCATTTTATTTGTTAATTGCCATTATCACTGGAATATTGTCCTGAAGTACCAGAGGGTATAATAACAACACAGTCTTTTCAACTCTGCTTTAAGACAGGCAGAGGGTTTTTAAGTAATTAACATAATTTGAGACACCTGTGCAAAGTCTTGCACTTCTTAACATACTTTAATTGCTAGAACATTTGTAGGTTGTAACCTATTAGTTGTCCCATTTTTAATATTCTAATACAAGCAGTCCCTGGGTTACGTACGGGATAGGGACTGCAGATTTGTACTTAAGTTGAATTTGTATGTAAGTCGGAACAGGTACATTATTTTAATAAATGCTATTGTTGACCGACTGTAACCAAGTGCTCTGCCAATGAATGATGGGATCTTCACCCCTCTCTGATTTTTTTTATTGTTTCTACTTTATTTTCAATGGTGATTGTTTTTCTCTTCTTTACTATATCACCAGCACTTGCATCAGATATGTGTTTCAGAGACATTCTTGAAAGGAGAAGACAAAAGATTAAGATGAGCTCTTCTGCACAGCACTGTCCATGCTATCACAGCAGGAAGGCACCCATCAAAACTTCTGATGTACTGACAAGAGACAACTTCCTGCTGTTTATGTAATAGTACAATCAGGCTTGCTATTGAGAATGACTTGGGGTGGCAAGGGGGGTTATCACTCGCCCACCACACAGTTGCCTCCACTACAATATGCTGCTGCAGCGTCCGCCCACCGAGAATGAACACCAAAGGCGGGTAGTAGATTTCCGGCGCCGCATCCGAGTGGCAGCCTTTACCAGCAGCTCCGTATATGACTTTATCTTTTTACCTTTTTATCTCTATTTTTCTCTATTTCACTGATCACTTCTACCACTTTCTTTCTTTTATGTGGAATTGCTCCCTGGACACTTTTTACTATTTTTACTACTTGACATGGATTTTTACACTCCGAGAATCGCCTATTCAAGTAGTCAGCTTAAAGCACTGAGAAGAAATGCTCATGCCGGTGTGGTTCCTTATTTAACTGACGAGGTAAGAAGACGATATCGGGGCAGCCGAGCCGGCGCAAAGATAAAAGATAAGATTAAATCGAGACAACTTGAGAGAAAATGGCGTTATAAACCGTCGGTGCCTTCTGTGATCCTGGGAAATGTGAACTCACTACCAAATAAGATTGACGAACTGGCTGTGCTGGTGAAAAATGTCAGAACCTACAGAGAATGCAGCTTGCTGTGTTTTAGTGAAACGTGGCTAACAACTACCATCCCAGATGCTAACGTGGAGCTACCCGGGTTTAGCACAGTTAGAGCGGACAGAGACGCAAGTACCTGCGGGAAAAAGAAAGGAGGAGGACTCGCTCTCTATGTCAATACAAAGTGGTGCAACTCAGGACATGTAAACGTTAAAATCTCCAATTGCTGCAGGGACATCGAACTGTTGGCCGTAAGTCTGCGTCCCTATTACTTGCCCAGAGAGTTTGGACACGTGATTGTTGTTATTGTTTACATCCCCCCCTCAAGCGAACGCGGAGATAGCGAGTGACATCATCCATTCCGCAGTTGCTAAGTTACAAACGCAGCACCCTGAGGCACTTGTGCTAATCGCTGGAGACTTTAACCATGTAACGTTGGACAAAACATTACCTGCCTTCTCCCAGTATGTGGATTGTAACACCAGGGGAAACAGGACTATCGACCTACTGTATGCAAACGTTAAAGACGCATACAGCGCCACCCCGCTGCCTGCGCTTGGGAAAGCAGATCATAACCTGGTTCTGCTACAGCCGCAATACAAACCAAGAGTGAGGGCGCTACCTACAACCACATGCTCATTCAGGAAGTGGTCCCCTGAGGCAGAGCAGGCTCTGAGAGACTGCTTTGGAACTACAGACTGGGATATATTCCTGGGGTCACATAGTGAGAACATTGAAGAGGCTGTTGAATGCACAACTGATTACATCACCTTCTGTATGGACATTGTAGTTCCAGTAAGAACAGTACGCTGCTATGCTAACAACAAGCCATGGGTTACAAGTGACATCAAGGGCCTTTTGAACCAGAAGAAAAGGGCTTTTAAAGGTGGTGATCAGCATGAGCTCAAGCGCGTGCAGAAGGAACTCCGAGTCCAACTCAGGGCGGCGAAAGAGCAGTACAGGAGAAAGCTGGAGCAGAAGTTGCAGAACAACAGCATGAAGGAAGTGTGGGATGGGATGAAGATTATCACTGGCTGCAGCTCGAAGCGGGGTGCCGCCATCGAGACAGACGTGGAGAGAGCAAACCAAATGAACAACTTCTTTAATAGGTTTGATCACCCTAACCCACTATCACCTCGGAGTACTGCATCCTCCAACCATCCTTCTGCTGATACCAGCATAGGTGAGACATCCCCACCCACAATTACAGCAGCCCATGTGAGCACAGAGTTGAAAAGACTTCGTGCCAGCAAAGCAGCGGGTCCAGATGGTGTATCGCCACGACTGCTGAAGGCCTGTGCGTTGGAACTGGGGAGTCCTCTACAGCGCATCTTCAACCTGAGCCTGGAACAGGGGAGAGTCCCAAGGATTTGGAAAACATCTTGTATTACCCCTGTCCTAAAGGTATCACGTCCTAGTGAGCTGAATGACTTCCGGCCTGTTGCTCTGACGTCACATCTGATGAAGACCATGGAGCGGCTGCTGCTTCACCACCTGAGGCCACAGGTCCGCCACGCCCTCGACCCTCTGCAGTTCGCATACCAGGAGAAGGTGGGAGTGGAGGATGCCATCATCTATATGCTACACCGATCCCTCTCCCACCTGGACAGAGGCAGTGGTGCTGTAAGAATTATGTTTGTGGACTTCTCTAGCGCCTTCAACACCATCCAACCTCTGCTCCTTAGAGACAAGCTGACTGAGATGGGAGTAGACTCACACCTGGTGGCATGGATTGTGGACTCTCTTACAGACAGACCTCAACATGTGCGTCTTGGGAACTGCAGGTCTGACATTGTGTTCAGCAATACAGGGGCGCCGCAGGGGACTGTACTTTCTCCGGTCCTGTTCAATCTATATACATCAGACTTCCAATATGACTCAGAGTCCTGTCACGTGCAAAAGTTCGGTGATGACACTGCTATTGTGGGCTGCATCAGGAGTGGGCAGGAGGAGGAGTACAGGAAGCTAATCAAAGACTTTGTTAAATGGTGCGACTCAAACCACTTACATCTTAACACCAGCAAAACCAAGGAGCTGGTGGTGGATTTTAGGAGGCCCAGGCCCCTCATGGACCCTGTGATCATCAGAGGTGACTGTGTGCAGAGGGTGCAGACCTATAAATATCTGGGAGTGCAGCTGGATGACAAATTGGACTGGACTGCCAATACTGATGCTCTATGTAAGAAAGGTCAGAGCAGACTATACTTTCTGAGAAGGCTGGCATCCTTCAACATCTGCAGTAAGATGCTGCAGATGTTCTACCAGACAGATGTGGCGAGTGCCCTCTTCTACGCGGTGGTGTGCTGGCGAGGCAGCATAAAGATGAAAGACGCCTCACGCCTGGACAAACTTGTTAAGAATCCAGGCTCTATTGTAGGAGTAAAGTTGGACAGTTTAACATCTGTGGCAGAGCGACGGGCATTAAGCAAACTCCTGTCAATCATGAATAATCCACTGCATCCACTGAACAGTGTCATCTCCAGGCAGAGGAGTAGCTTCAGTGACAGACTTTTGTCACTGTCCTGTTCCACTGACAGACTGAGGAGATCGTTCCTCCCCCACACTATGCGACTCTTCAATTCCACCCGGGGGAGTAAATGCTAACTTTTTTTTTTTTTTCTTTTTTTTCATTTTTATTACTATTTAATTTAATATTGTTTCTTTGTATCAGTATACTGCTGCTGGATTATGTGAATTTCCCCTTGGGATTAATAAAGTATCTATCTATCTATCTATCTAGTGAATCGCCCAACCCCAATTCAACAGGCAGCCATCTGAGGTACACTACAATGCTACCCCCACTGCCCCGTTCACCCTCAATGGCCTCCGTTCATCCACAACCGGGTAAAGTGCTTGCAGCATTACCAGCCGTGTGTGCTGGGCAGGCAGTGAAACGCCCCCCTCCGCTCCATCCAGCCTGCGTCCAGCCAGGAGCAGTAGCTGCGGCGGCATAGTGGGTGGGCAGCAAACCATCGTCCTGCACACGAGCGACAGCTGTGGCCCCCTTGACTATGGACCACGGGTTACCGCTTGCCGCCAGGAGCCGCCCGACAGACACAACACTGCGTTAGCAGTGAAATCTCCCCCCTCCAGCCACCGCTTGCAGCATCCCCAGGCCAAAGATGATGGAGCGGCAGTTACTGAGGCGCATGCGTCGCAGCTGTGGTCTTGTTCATAAGTCATAGGTCAGATGTCCGTAACCTGGGGACTACCTGTATTTCCTTTTTTCAATTTTTGCTAACCAAAACTTTAAATGTAAAACCTCTGTGGTTTACTGCTTACCTTTTCACCATTTTAGGTCATTCATTTCATTTCAACCGATTAAACCTGATGAATAAACTTACCGGTCGGGACACTTTACTATTCCTGTCCTGATCAGGATGCCCTAAGACTGCAGAAACCAGCAGGGGAGCAGTTCATCCCCTACCATTCTTAGTGGCAGTATCACTCATATAGAGTCCCAGTCTGGACACCTTTCACGGCTGCATGGGTGTTGGAGTCCGGAAGTGCAGCCCTATTGGGATCCCTAGGGAATGATAGAGGAAGCTGCCAGGATGGGGGCCTCCCTGGCTGGGGTATAACCCAGAAGAACTTCCAACAAACCATGTCACATCACCGGAAGTGATGTGTCCTCTTTAAAAGTAGCCCACTGACATAGATCAGGGAGTTAGTAGCTTCTTCATATTCATATACACAAGCGGCTTTCAGGTATTTTAAAAGTTTAGTGATGGTTCAACCTTTAGCCACCACAGTACAACAACATAATTTGAAAATAATTATTTCTTGGATAAAGTTGGAAACTCTGAAACCAAGCCAATTCCAAATAATTAAGGGCCCTAGCTATGATACAACTCTCTGCTTTCTTAAAAAACAACTCTGTGTCATTATCAGCCTGAGTTATTTTTAATTTCAAGCCACTCTTCAAAATAATTGGTTTGCTGTTCCAGCCAAAAGAAAAGGATTTACTCTTGTTCATCAGTGTGCCGCGAGTCGAAAAGTACACTCAAAGCTTCAGCATACAAGTGCTCTATTTATGCTCCGATTTTCAGTCTACTGTGGTCTCATGCATGATCAAAGAAAAAGCATATGATCCAAATTGAATTTATGCAGATGCATAAGTATGTCAATTAGTTACTTTGAATTAATTCTATTTCTGATAATGCAAAATGTTTAATTAATGAAAATTGCAAACCCTACATGATTCCATCAATTCAAACACCAGTAACTGAATTAATTAAAGATATAAAATTTGTTAAACGCCTCAGTATTTCAAGCCTTATTCTAATGTAAAGAAGCATGGTGAAAGAGAGAGGGAGGTGTAAGATGTAAAACTGAAAATGGAAAGCAGGATATAAAGCAGCAACTAAATGGGGGCAGTAAAAAAAAAAAAAGTTATGATCAGGAGAGGCATGTAATTCTGATTCATTAGAAGAATAACAATGGCTGTGAGCTTGTGGTTCCGGGTAATATACTGTATTACAAAAGAACAAGGAATTAACTATTTTTGCATTTTGGGACATTTAGCTACCACTGGACAGAGGTTTGTAAAATAATTGACTTTTGCCAAGGCACCTTTAAAGGGGTTACTGCAATTTGGAAGGCAACCCATTAATTTGGATTTCAATGTTTTTTAATGGCAATGATATACTAATTGATTTGTTTCCTTTACAAGTGAAGGCCTAATTAGTAATAATAATAATAACAACAATAACACCACCAATAATAATGGTTCAGGATATAAATGTGCTGTTACTTTTTGTTACTTCATATAGCCAACAGCATCACTTTTGATGGGAACAACAAAAATGGGGAAAAAAAAAAAAAAAAAAAAAAAAAAACTTTAGTACTACTACTACTGATAATATAAAATACCACTACTACTAATAATAAAAATCTACTATATAATAAAAACTAAGGTCTGTATGTCCAGTCCCTCAGAGCAATCTGATTGGTCAGTTTGGCTTTGGTGTGATTGGTCAGTTTGGCTTTGGTGATGCAAAGGAAGGAAGTGCAGCAGTAAGACACACAAGGAGGAGTAAAGGCGTAATAGACATACTGAATGTCACCTTCGAGGATGGGAAGTATAAAACTAGATATGAGGCGAGAAAGGTGTCAAAGGTGAACATAAAGACAATGTCTGAGAACCAGGCTTAATGGGACTACACTTGATAAAGAGAGTGCTGGTAAAGAGAGGTTCAGACACATGGACACAGAGGAAAGACACTGAAAAGTACACACAGGGCAAGAGATGGAATAATTAAAAAATATTTGCTATTACCGGTCTTGGCAGGTACCGTGTTTAGTAATATTAAACACTACTACTAATATAATAAAAACAACTACTACCACTACTGAACATGCTTAATCAAGTTACTTAATGCAGTAAATTCAGAGTAAAAATGAAGCTGAATATTTGGATATTTAAAAAATGAACATATGAATATAATCACAAACTTATGAAAATTTCATTTTGACCTTTTAATGTCAGCAGACTGCAGTAAGGCATTAACTACATTGGTAGTGATAGCCAATAAAATTAACCAAAACTGAAGTTAATCTGAGCTATTTGCTCTTATGTCAAAGTTGACTGCATGGTTCTTTTGAAAATTCAGCCAATAACTAACTAGGTAAGTAAGAGAGCCTGTGTGTTGGTGAAATATACAAACATGTCCAGAATGCAACACCACCCTAGAGCACTTCATACGTTGATGAACATTAACAACATGTATATGTCCTGAGGTCTATATGGCGGTAATATATAATCATCATCCATGTGCCAGCTAGGTACTGTAACTTCAGATAAATTTCAGATAAACTTCAGATCTGCAAAACACTCAATATCAAAACTATTTCACATAATACTACTCTACTGCTGTCACTGTCCTGTTCCACTGACAGACTGAGGAGATTGTTCCTCCCCCACACTATGCGACTCTTCAATTCCACCCGGGGGGGGGGGTAAACGCTAACATTATACAAAGTTATTGTCTGTCTGTTATACCTTCATTGTTGTCACTCTTTAATTTAATATTGTTCTTTATCAGTATAGTGCTGCTGGAGTATGTGAATTTCCACTTGGGATTAATAAAGTACATATCGATCTATCTATCTACTGTTGCACCAGTAAAGCACTAGATAAATGCAGTGGCAACTGATGTAATGTTTTTTAAAAACACTGCAACTGCAGCACAAGTTGTTTTCTCGCTTTCTTTTTTCTTTTCTGCACTCCTAACTGGTGTTGACCTGTTCTCTCTGCTCATTACAGGCAAATCTCACAACAGGTGACTGTGAACAACATTAATTTGATGTTTCAGCAATAACCCCAATTGAGTCAAGCTGCGGACCATCAGAAGTCCACTCTGTTGAGCAGGTTGCCACTTTCCATTATACTTCATTAATGTTACGCAATACACCCAGTTACACAATGGTTAAAATAAGGGTTGTGGGAGGAGTTCTCTGGCTCAAGTCAGGTAAACTATAAGACAAAACATGCAAGCCAATTGGCTGTCTGGCAAAGCTCCTGAATCGAAGAGGTTTGCAAACCTCCAACATACTCCATACACAGTGCGTCATCCACTTTTGGAAGGGGCAGCTCTGGTTTTGCTTATCTCTAGAGAAATGAGCCAAAATCATTTTCTTTCAACAACAAAACATATTGTCAAATAGAAACATTTAAATAGTAAAATAATTCCATTAGGAAAAGTATGTCTAGTGTCCACTGCTGTGCTGATGCAAATTCAGCATGCAATATCCTTTGTGTGATATGTTTTGAAACGGTCACCAACGCACATGGGCACTATTCATGCATTTTTTTGTAATATTTTTTCTGTTGGTTGTGAATGACAGGGTAGAATGTTAATGCCTGACCTACATGATTGACACCAGCCACTGCATTTTTGCAGCCTACAATAGAACAAGGCATGGTGGCCTTCACATTTCCCTTGACACAAACTTTGACAGTTTGTGCAATAACAACAGTGCTTAAAAAGCAGACATCTTTTTTTCCTATCTTCTGCTAGACTGCTATCATTTTGTCTTTTTGCCGTGCACCTACTGAACAATGCTGCAGCTTGACACGTGTGCTTTTCTATAGGGTGGTCCAGATCTAATTATGCAATTTTCATTACGCTATAACTTAAGTTTATTACATAGAAAATAACCCGAAAAATCCACGACCATCGAGAAGTGTGCGAAACAACAACATGAAGAATCATCTTCATGCCGAATTGGAATCATCCCCGCATAAATCAAAGTCATCCAGACGATCTGTATCTCCATAATTAGATCTGGACCATCCTGTATGCTTTCATGTCTGTATATGGTATAAACCAACTTCTGATCATTATTTACTGGATTTACACTGTTTTTCATTTATTAAATTAATTTGTGCATAGTTTGAATACTTTATTATTCTTATTTCCCCTTTTTATATAAATATTTTGAAGGTCATTATTCTGTCTCCTTTGGTATGTTTTTAGGTACTTGCAACCTATCAATTGTTGCATTTCTTTCAGCTTTTGCAACTTTTGTTGTAAATTCACATGGGAATATTAACAGAGGGCTTCATTTTATCAGTTTACTGGAACTTTATATAAATATATGTTCATTGAGGAGCTATTACAGACACTGGTGATCAGAGGTGATTTGTCACTGGCCATTGGGATGGAAAATCTATTAAAAAATTGGTTTGAAGCATTGGTTTTGTCCACATCATCCTCTAGCTGCTAGAATCCTGCAATTATGCCCAGTCCTTTCCAGGCATCTTTCATGTTATTCTGAGAGAGTTTGTTTTCTATTTTGGCTTTCCAAGCTTCCTTTCCTACACTCAGCTTTTTTCTTTAGCACTTGCTGTGTGTCCTTTAGAGTCTATGTCTCCAGATTTGAATGTTCTCTTTTTCTCATTCTGGACACCTTTTAGTTCCTTAGTAATCCAGGAATTGTTTGGAAAGCAACATACTGTCCTTGAACTACACAACACAACAAGTCTGTGATATGGGGACTTGCTCCCTCAATGTCATCCCCATGTAACTCATACATAATTTCCCTGTCTGTCATTTGGAAGCAGTCATTCAGAGCCATTCCAGCCTCTAGTCTCCACTTCCTCACTATTCTAGTAATAACAGGTTGCCACCTAATAACAGGCTTTTAGCTGGGAATAAAATGAATCAGAGGTTATGGTTAGATCTGGTCAAAAGTGCCAGTAGTTTACACTTAAAGGCATCTAACATGTGAGTACAGCAGGATCAACTTTTTATTTCCTCAAGTGGTACAAGACACAAACTGACAGAAATATTTCATAGTTCCTTCCAAAGTCACATGGTTGAAGTCACCAAAAATTAACTTATGGCTACAAGGTGTGACTAAAAACAATAAAATAAACACATTTTTTAACAAATAAGCAAACAGGCAGCAATGTAGTCTGTAGCTGATGCATATTTACAGAGGACCATGTACAGTAGAAACTTTATTGGAAAAAGCAGCAAAACATTTTCCTTCACTTGTATAAACCTGCAAAGGCAATTATTTGTATCACCACAAGTGCTAGTAGCAAATGCAATTTCAGGACAGCACGCTGTACTATAGAATCAACATACTACCAACTTATTCCTAGTACAATGGACTCAATTTCACTTTTTCACAGTGCTTCCAAAACTCACACATGTGTCAGATCAATGTCCAAATGCAAGTGAATGCAAAGCACTTATTTAGGCCTAAGCAATGGTTTGTTTAAGAAAATAACACATACAATAAAGCACCAAAGACAAGTACTGTAAATAACAGCCCTTCCCGCCACCCCTTGCTTTTTGTTCCATTGACTAAGTGAAGACAGACCCATTGTAGCTGGAATTGTAGCCTAAATTGGTCTCATTTGCATTGCCTCCAATATATGTAAATCACTCAAAGTGGTTATAGCCCGACATAAGAGTCAAGTCTCAAAGCAAATTGGGATTGCAGTTAAATATCCCTTCTATCTCTTAAAAAGTCTCATTGACTATATTTTACATGCATAAATAATTGGTACTGGATGAGTTTATTTATTTTTTTTTTTACAAGTAATCTTAGATAAAGGATTTTGCTAAACGATATGCAGGACGGCTGAAGTACTAACAGGTATGCATACAGGATGCTCAGAGAGATTGGGGTGGGCACAAGCAAACACTCTATTTCCTGAATAAGGCTGAGGATCTGCTTGCTGTCTGTATGCAAAGTTGCATCCAAGAATCACACTTTAGATCTACCATTGCAGACTTGTGTATTCAGTGCTGTGTGCTGGTTTTCTACAAGCATGAGCCCCATTATGTATGTGTAACCCAAGTTCAGCTTGCTTATGCACTCATGGACATTCTTCTAATCTAACAAAGTATTTCAGGGAAAGTGTGCCTTCTCCAGTTTTGAGTTCCTGCCCACCAAAACATTTCTGTATGTCACTACGTTTTATTTCTGGGTGCACATTCATTTTTTTTTTTTTTTTTAGTGTGATAATGTTACTTGAGCTCCCAAATGCCATCTACTGGTGAAAGTGGTGCAAGTACATTAAAACAACAAAAATTACAATTAAAATTGTGAGTGCCTGTTGACTAGATTTTCATATAGGGATGGTCAAAAAAAA
Organism: Polypterus bichir lapradei; assembly: GCA_026402145.1. Classification (NCBI taxonomy): domain Eukaryota; kingdom Metazoa; phylum Chordata; class Cladistia; order Polypteriformes; family Polypteridae; genus Polypterus; species Polypterus bichir. The sequence goes on along the minus strand of JANRMT010062837.1, from coordinate 19,091,885 downwards.
AAATCAACTACATTATTACACAGTGTTCTTTCTCTTTTGTTGAAAATTATTTGTTTTGACTGTATTTCTGAATGTGGAAAACATTCAGAAACTATACATTAAAAAAAAAACCACAAAGGAATTTAAAATTGTGTATCCAGCTTTGAATGAATCAAGCTATGAAAATGTTTGGTGTGGAATGGGGGCATAGCAGCTAGAGAATGCATCTTGATGGCTATAATACTCACTGGTGGCATTGTAACTGCAAGATCCACATTTACATCAGGTTTGGTACAGGTTCCTAGTGGGTAGCTTCCAACCACATTGAGAGAACGAGGGGGTGCCATTCGAAATCGTCCCTTCACTGTGAAAGGAATCTGCAGCAGAGGCACTTTAATACCTGGAGGAAGCCATGACTGATCAGCAATCTAAAAAAAGCAAACACATTTTAGCTCAGAGCTCCTAAACATAAAGAGAAAGTTGAACTGAAACCAAATAATTAGGATTATATAATCAGTTACATTGATGGAAGTAAACTTGAGATGTCAATGTTGAAGGAACCTAGTATCAAATTTTTAGAATAGTGAAGGCCAAATTGTTTTTCAAATTAATGCCCAACATTAGTCTTGTTAACAATAAAATCTTTGCTTTAAAGAAAATGTAAATCATTTCACAGTAACATGTCCTGAAGAGATTTTGTTCACTATAATTTAATTTACAAATGGCTGCCTTGCAAAAATAAACCAATTTCTTACCTTTTTGTGATCTTCATATAATAAATGTTTTTTCATGTGACATATTGCCAAGACAGTGAAGATTTCATACAAAAGGTGTCTATTACTATTTGCACATTTCCGGTCATCATCAAGGTCTGTGTCAATGCCCATTTTAAACTTTTCTTTTTTAAAAATAAAAAAAAAAAAGTCTACCTCTAGGGCCAGAAGCCAGGAGTTATTTATCTCTCTGTTGCAAATAAGAGCGGTATTTGGCATGTATTTAATGAAGAAGCCAACTGATAGCTTATAACTTATTTCAATTTAAAATTACAGACTCAGACACTCTTACTCTTTTATGGGCCTTCCCCTTCATTTTTCTATACTAGTTAAACTCAGTTTCCCCTTTCTCTTAACACTAGATTCCCTGAAGCCTACAAAAAAAAGTTGTGATCCCGGTCCACCTTAAATTCCTTCACACCTCTTCATCAGCTTCTTTGTTTGGCAAATGTGTCAATAAGCAAAGGTAGCAAGCAGCCTGTTATCCCATCATCCAATCTACACAGCTCAAGTTTGTTTACCTGGGTGTGAGGTGACTTGAATGGTATCCTCATCCAAGTTCACCCTTGTTATAACACATCTTAATTTGAAAACTATCAGGGTCAGACTGGTGGGAGCGTGAACATGACTGAGATAATAAAAACCGAACAACAACAAAAAAAATCTAACCTTTACAAGTATCATAAGTTCACACTGGCTGTCACAGCCTCAAATGAAATGTATGTTTTTATTGTACAATAGTAACTATAAGAGCAGCACACTACTCAAAACGGTAATTGCAGGAAGGACCCAGAATCGAACCCACAACCTCTTTATTATGAGACTGCGTTTTCTACCTCTGCACCAGCCATACAGATGTGTTAGCACAGTACCCTAACCCAGTTTCTTTTTCTACGGTTATATTGCTGGATAAAAGTTCACTTGTTTTGTTAAACCTGTATCTTTTGCAAAAGTGTTTGATATTTGGACTTCAGTCTACGCACATTATACACTTCACAAGCATTTTGCCAATTAGTAGAACATGAAAAAGATTTCTGTTTAAGTTATGTGTTCAACATTTCTTATTTTGCATTTCCTGTCATCCTACATTTTATACAGATCGTTGTAGACACGGAACACACATGAAATATACACTGTGTGCACAATTATTAGGCAAGTTGTATTTTTGAGGATTAATTTTAATATGGAAAAAACACAGTGCTATCAGTCAATCCAAAATGTTAATAAACCTGAATGTTTCACAACGGAAATGTGAGTGTGAACATCATCAGGGGAATACATATGTGCGCACAATTATTAGGCAACTATTAGTGTGCAGATTTATGTGCAGACTTGTGAGAATAATAAACAAACACCTCAAAATTTACAAATAAACATCTCTGATATTTCAAAAAAAATAAATCAGTCAATCAATGACCAATATAGCCACCCTTCTTTCCAATAACAGTCATAAGCCTTTCCATTCATGGAGTCTGTCAGTTTCTTGATCTGTTGACGATCAGCTTTTTGTGGAGCAGTGACTACAGCCTCCCAGACACTCTTCAGAGAGGTGTATTGTTTTTCTCCCCCGTAAATCTAGCGTTTAAGAAGTGCCCACAAGTTCTCGATAGGGTTTAGGTCAGATGAGGAAGGGGGGCCATGTCATTATTCCTTCATCTTTAAGGCCTTTACTGGCTGGCCACGCAGTGGAGAACTTCGATGCAAGTGATGGAGCATTGGCCTGCATAAAAATCATGGTCTTTTTCCTGTATCACTGTTTGAAGAAAGTGTCTTCGAAAAACTGGCAGTAGGTTTGGGAGTTGATTTTGAGTTCATCTTCAATGCAAAAAGGTCCAACTAGCTCATCTTTAAAAATACCAGCTCATACCAGTACCCCACCTCCACATTGGAGTGGAGCTCTGTGCCCATTACTGATCCACAGGTCCATCCATCTGGTCCATCAAGAGTCACTCTCATCTCATCGGTCCATAAAACCTTTGAAAAAAATCTGTCTTCAGATATTTCTTGGCCTAGTTTTGAAGTTTCAACTTATGTTTCTTGTTCAGTGGTGGTTGGGTTTCAGCCGTCCTTACCTTGGCCACGTCTTTGAGCACTGAACACCTTGTACTTCTGGGCACTCCAGGTAGGTTGCAGCTCTGGAATATGAAAGTACTGGAGGATAATGGGTTCCTGGTAGCTTCACGTTTGATTCTTCTCAATCTTTGGCAGCTAATTTGCGTCTTTTGTTCTCAACACGTTTCTTGCAACCCTGTTGACTATTTACAACAAAATGTTTGATGGTTCTGTGATCACACACCAATATCTTAGCAATTCCCTCTGAAAGACTTTTTTACAATTTTTGACTTTTCAGAGTCAGTTAAATCTCTTTTTTGGCCCATTTTGCCCGAGGAAAACTAGCTGCCTAATAATTCTGCACACCTTGATATAGGGTGTTGATCTCCTTAGGCCACACCCTCCCTCATTAGACAAATACACATCACCTGACGTGCTTAAATCCAATAAGCATTCAAGTTAATACAGCTTGGAGTTGGAATATACGCATTAAAAATGATATGGTCAAAATACTCACTTGCCTAATAATTGTGCACACAGTGTATGTATTCCAAATAATATATTATTTACCCTATACAATTCAAGCCACCTCCCACCCAGATAAACAGACTTGAGCTGGGGAAACTACAGCTGCATCGGTGGGGGGATGGGAAAGCAGAGGTGCAAAAGGAATTTAAAGTGGCCCAGGATTATGACTTTTTTCATTGGCTTCAGGGATTCTAGTGTTAAGACAGTAATAGACACTTTTGTATTGTTTGCATTTTCCTAAAATTGTGACACTGAATAACTTTTATTCAAAATAAAAGCAATAAACTGGAATGCTTCTTGAGAAAATAGTTTCATTGTGGCCATTTTTGATCACAGACCTGATCTTGAGTGCAAGTACCTTACAAACCAAATGACCAGCATAACAGGCTCCAGCAAAGCTAATGAAATTACAAAGTCTCTCAACAGCTACGACTCAGGCGCTGACACAAGTGGCAGCCTTTCCAGCAGCTCTGTGTATGACTATCTTTAAAGTCTTTATCTTTCTACCTTTTTCTCGATTTTTCTTTATTTCACTGTTAACTCCTACCACTTTCTTTTATGTGGACTCGCTCCCTGGACACTTTTTACTACTTGGAGATGGATTTTTACACACCGAGACTCATCTAATCAAGTAGTCAACTTCTAGCGCTGAGAACAAATGCCCATGCCAGTGTGGTTCCCCATTTACCTGACAAGGTAAGAAGGCGGTATCGGGGCAGCAGAGCCAGTGCTAAGATAAAAGCCAAACGTCTAGCAAGAAAGTGGTGCTACAAACCTTTGTTGCCTACTGTGATCCTGGAAAATGTGAACTCACTACCAAATAAGATCGACAAACTGGCTGCACTGGTGAAAAATGTCAGGATCTATAGAGAGTGCAGTTTGTTGTTTTAGTGAAACGTGGCTAACACCTAACATCCCAGATGCCAACGTGGAGCTACCTGGGTTTAGCACAGTTAGAGCGGAAAGAGAGGCAAGAACCTGCGGGAAGCAGAAAGGAGGATGACTCTCACTTTACGTCAATACAAGATGGTGCAACTCTGGACATGTAAACGTTAAAATCTCCACTTGCTGCAGGGACATCAAACTGTTGGCCATAAGTGTGCATCCCTATTACTTGCCCAGAGAGTTTGGACACGTGATTGTTGTTATTGTTTACATGCCCCCTCGAGCGAACGCGGAGATAGCGAGTGACGTCATGCATTCCGAAGCTGCTAAACTACAAACGCAGCACACTGAGGTGCTTGTGCTAATCGCTAGAGACTTTAACCATGTAACGCTGGACAAAACATTACCTGCCTTCTTCCAGTACATGGATTGTAACTCCCGGGGAAATACGACTATTGACCTACTGTATGCAAACGTTAAAGACGCATACAGTGCCACCCCGGTGCCTGCGCTTGGAAAAGCAGATCATAACCTGGTTCTGCTTCAGCCTCACTACAAACCAAGAGTGATGGAGCTACCTACAACCACACGCTCATTCAGGAAGTGGTTCCCTGATGCGGAGCAGGCTCTGAGAGACTGCTTTGGAACGACAAACTGGGATATCCTGCAGGGATCACATAGTGAGAACATTGAGGAAGTTGTTGACTGCACTACTGATTACATCAACTTCTGTATGGACATTGTAGTTCCACTAAGAACAGTACGCTGCTATGCTAACAAGCAGCCATGGATTACAAGTGACATCAAGGGCCTTTTGAACCAGAAGAAAAGGGCTTTTAAAGGCGGTAATCAGCAAGAGCTCAAACGCGTGCAGAAGGAACTCCGAGTCCAGCTCAGGGCGGCGAAGGAGCAGTACAGGAGAAAGCTGGAGCAGAAGTTGCAGAATAACAGCATGAAAGAAGTGTGGGATGGGATGAAGATCATCACTGGCTGCTGCTCGAACCGGAGTGCCACCATCGAGAGAGACGTGGAGAGCGCAAACCAAATGAACAACTTCTTTAACAGGTTTGACCACCCTAACCCACTCTCACCTCGGAGTACTGCATCCTCCAACCATCCTTCTGCTGATACCAGCATAGGAGAGACATCCCCACTCACAATTACAGCAGTGCAGGTGAGCAGAGAGCTGAGGAGACTTTGTACCAGCAAAGCAGCAGGTCCAGATGGAGTATCGCTATGACTGCTGAAGGCCTGTGCGCTGGAGCTGGGGAGTCCTCTACAGCGCATCTTCAACCTGAGCCTGGAACAGGGGAGGGTCCCAAGGCTTTGGAAAACACCTTGTATCACCCCAGTCCCAAAGGTATCACATCCTAGTGAGCTGAATGACTTCCGGCCTGTCGCTCTGACATCACATGTGATGAAGACCATGGAGGGGCTGCTGCTTCACCACCTGAGGCCACAGGTCCGCCGCGCCCTCAACCCTCTGCAGTTTGCATACAAGGAGAAGGTGGGAGCGGAGGATGCCATCATCTATATGCTACACCGATCCCTCTCCCACTTGGACAGAGGTAGTGGTGCTGTAAGAATGATGTTTTTAGACTTCTCTAGCACCTTCAACACAATCCAACCTCTGCTCCTTAGGGATAAGCTGAGAGAGATGGGAGTAGATTAACACCTGGTGGCATGGATCGTGGACTAGCTTACAGACAGACCTCAGTATGTGCGTCTCGGGAACTGCAGGTCTGACATTGTGGTCAACAACACAGGAGCGCCACAGGGGACTGTACTTTCTCCGGTCCTGTTCAGCCTACAGTATATACATCAGACTTCCAATACAACTCTGTGTCCTGCCACGTGCAAAAGTTCGCTGACAACACTGCTATCGTGGGCTGCATCAGTAGTGAGCAGGAGGAGGAATATAGGAAGCTAATCAAGGACTTTGTTAAATGGTGCGACTCAAACCACTTACACCTGAACACCAGCAAAACCAAGGAACTGGTGGTGGATTTTAGGAGGCCCAGGCCCATCATGGACCCTGTGATCATCAGAGGAGACTGTGTGCAGACCTAGAAATACCTGGGAGTGCAGCAAGATGATAAATTGGACTGGACTGCCAATACGGATGCTCTGTGTAAGAAAGGTCAGAGCCGACTATACTTCCTTAGAAGACTGGCATCCTTCAACATCTGCAATAAGATGCTGCAGATGTTCTAACAGACGGTTGTGGCGAGTGCCCTCTTCTACGCGGTGGTGTGCTGGGGTGGCAGCATAAAGAAGAATGACGCCTCACACCTGGACAAACTTGTGAGGAAGGCAGGCTCTATTGTAGGTATGAAGCTGGACAGTTTAACATCTGTGGCAGAGTGACGGGCGCTGAGCAGGCTCCTGGCAATCATGGAGAATCCACTGCATCCACTGAACAGTGTCATCTCCAGGAAGAGGAGCATCTTCAGCGACAGACTGCTGTCACTGTCCTGTTCCACTGACAGACTGAGGAGATCGTTCCTCCTCCACACTATGCGACTCTTCAATTCCACCCGGGGGGGGGGGGGGTAAATG
>JANRMT010062837.1:19045910-19058379 GCA_026402145.1 Polypterus bichir lapradei | reverse complement strand
TTATATGTGTGTGTGTGAGTGTATATATATATATGCCAGCAACACTCCTATCAATGACAAAACAATTACATTAACAATCATGTTACGTTATTTTTTACATTTTTCCTTTTCTTTTTCATACCTTCTTTAACACACTACTTCTCCGCTGCGAAGCGCGGGTATTCTGCTAGTTAAAAATAAAATGCATCTTCCTGAGTCAGCCTGATCATTTATTGAAAGTGACGTACATACAATTTAATAGACAAAATACTTGAATACTTTATAAAACTAGCCTATTTTTATATTGAATGCTATTGGTGTTTAACACAAAAAGTTTAACAACCACTGAGAAGTAGTTTTCTTTTGGTTCTGCTATAAGACAGTAAAATAGTTAAAAGTTGTCAGTCATAGCATAAATATCTGGCAAAGAAATATCTGTGAGCCATTATGGATGTAGTGAGAAGTTAAGCAAAATGACACCTTTTACTGGCTAACTAGAAAGATTACAATAAGCTTTCGAGGCAACTCAGGCTAAGGGTGAAAATTCTACTCTGCCCAAAATAAAGCTAACAAATGCATTAAAAAACTAGTTTATAGTATTAAGCTAGCCTATGTACTGAAACTTTATTTTACTTCAGTCCACTCGCGAACAACAACTGCGACATCTGACAAGTGAATTTATCAGAGAATTTCTATGTTCTGTACGAAGAAATACCATGGCTCTAATCTTCATCATGATAATAGACACTATCATGAATGTATCAAGTTAACGAGTTTTGCAACACCAAAAGAACAACTGTCAAAGAGTTAAGTAAGTGTAAGTGGTTTACTTATGGCATTGTTGTCTTGTTCTAAATTCCAGTTCCTAGGGTGCTTACTCTTCAGCTATTCATGCATTAAGCTACTGCTGTTCTGGAACACTATTTTACACAATGAACAGCTATTTTCTAAGATTTATAGGTGAAATACTTTCACACAGAGGAGAACTGTGTCCAGTGTTTGGAGGAACCTTCTTCTGCGGAATATGGTACACCTGCCATCAAGATTAGCTGACTCAAAAACAGTTCTGAAAGTAATCACATTCCAGCATGCAATGTAGGAAAGGGACAGGGACAACTAATCGATTAAAGAAATCCAATTTGATTTAAATTTTTAGTTGTTTAGTTTATTACAATGATTAATCGCAAAGCCCCAATAAATTTTAGGCAGTTGAATAATGCTTTGAAATGCGATCCTTACCCAATGCCACATGCTGAATTGTTGCAAAAGTTGTGTCAAGTGTCATACATCTATTTCTACCTTAGATCTGTCTAAAGGAAATTGGCTGTTGCCTCTCAAAGAATCCAGTTTTGAGAAAACAGAATTTACCATCACAAGTGGTTTGTTTGAATTTATAAGGATCTCATTCAGGCTTTATGGGTAACCTGCGATCTCAACAAATGACAGATCAAATATTATGCCTTCATTCTGAGTAGTTCGAAACATACCTAAATGTTGTTGTCATCTTCAATAATGACTGGGAGATACACTTGACAGTGTAAAGGATGCTGGTTTAACTGTTAACTCTAAGAAATGTAAATTAGAGATGTCATAAACACACCACCATGGTTATTTCAAGTGTAAGAAGCAAATCAAACCACAAATTAAAAAGACTATTCCTAATTTTGTTAGTCATGCCATTCCTTTAACAGTTTTCAAAAAGTCCCATAAGGAAACAAAAAAATGACAGTATTACTTTTACAAATTTAAAAGACCATCCCCCTTTTTTCTTACCTGTTCTGCAAAATCCAGACATTACCAAAGATGGTAACCTGTAAATCAATATCAGCATGTACATGGAATGGGAGCTGTAATATCTTAGGTTTTTTTTTTTTTTACCAAACAAGACCAATCATAATATATCTGAGTTGTAAATTGCTTCCCCAGGGCACATAATGATATTCAACTATTGAAAAAAAAAATGTCTAGCAAATAAAGAGTTGTCAAAGTGCTTCATTACTTCTTATGGGGTCAAAAGTTTACATTGGTAATAGATCATGCACCACTACAATTACTCTATAGGCAGAAGGGCACAAATTCTGGACTCACTACATGATTATTCATTACAGCCAATTACATTTTTTTAGTTCATCACCCTCTTGGTGCATTACATGATACCGACTCCCTGAGCAACTATTAGAACATTGCTTTGTTAAGCAAGAAAACAAAGCTGAAGGCATGGGTGTGAGCAATCGGGCTAAATCAATTACAGAGAAAACACTTTAAGACAGATAGCAGTTGTAGAGTTCAGGATTGAGTGCAGGTATGCACAAGTCTCATATCTCGTTGCATTGCTCGCGGGTTCAATCTTGCCCTGGATACATTTTGAACAATTTTAAACAAGATAAATGTGATCAACAAAAATTTTTTAAGTTGAATGATTGAATGCTTTGTTCATGAGTAGTTAAAGTGTATTCTATGCATGGCTGCCTAGCACTCCTTTTCTGAGATTAAGTGAAAGATCCTTTCCCTACCGTATCTTAGGATCTTTGAAAGGATGATATATGATATGTTTTAATATATCTGAGATGCTGTTTGAAGACCGTTCAGTATTTCTCCCGGAATAGAAATGGTAGGAGGTATGGAAAATTTAGTTCCTTTCAGCAAAATTTCTGATTTCAAAGTAAAAGATACATTGTGTTGCAGGGAAGTTAAATTTGAAGCATAATTACTCATAAGATGCCAATACCCGTAAACAGTTCTCTAATGTTTTAACCCAGTTTTTTTCCCAAAGATTAAATACAGACTACATTTGAGAGGGGTGAAAAAGGTGATTACCACATAGAGGTGTGAAGAAAAATTTTCCATATTAAAATATACCATTGATCTTTAAAGAAACATCATAAAGTGTTAATAAATGTCTGGATCCTGTTCAGGCATATCAGGAAATCAGCTAAAAATCAAGTGAACAACAAAGACAAGAATGTACCAGAAGGTTGGTGTAATACACCAAATATATAATTAATAGATCAGCAGATGTCCTGTAAACAATAAAACCAGACGGCTGTCACATACACTGAGATTTCAAGGGTAATATCTAAACTAAGAAATATTGAAGAACAATGACATAATGCAGAAATACATATTAAGGCTGATTGTGCTCTATGCTGAACACATCATGTCTTTTAACCAATCAGAGTATGATTAAAAAAAAAAAAAATCAATATGTATGAGCTTCTGCTTTTATTCTGTGACCATTCTCATCATGCTGTAACAGACTGCTGTAAGAACGTTCCCTCCTCAGCGTGGTGCTGCAGGTCAAATAAATGATGGCGATGGAGAAGCTTTTCTCCTGCTTGATTACTGACAAAAAGGTTTATCAGATTTGTCCTGTTAGAGGATAAGTTTCTTTCTTTAATTAAGATGTTAAATTCTACCACAAGGTGCAACAGGATAAAAGCTTGTCTGCCTAAAAGCGCATCCTGCATAGGATCCACATTCCAAGTGATTTATGGTCAATTGGATTATTAGTATACTGATGATAATTTGTATGTATTGAGTAGGGCCCTATGGTATCAGTTTTATTTTTTTTTTATTTTCGGTTTTCACCGTTTTTTTTTCCCCTTGATTCAGATTTTTGGATTTTTTACTTGTTTTTTTCTGTAAGAGCTACAACAAAACATACAATAATGAAATGGCACTTTACATTCCTTTTAATGAAACAGCACACTAGCACAACTGAATCTTATTTACAATTCCATTCATCAGGTAGAAGCCCAGATTCTCCATGATGCTGTATGCTGAGATTGCAGTAGGGCAGTGAGTGCCCTCCAGAATTGTAAGAGCTGTTACTACTTTGATGCATCCTTCTGAGATGAAGGTTAACTTCACTTTTAGACAAAAGAAAGAGTGACCCGCTTTTAAGGTTTTGTTGCATCTGAGGAAAAGCCTGCTATACCTCGCATGTTATTTATTTGGATCACATAAAGACGTGCTATAGCTCGCATGTTATTTATTTATGTTATTTATTTGGATCACATAAAGATGCGCTATAGCTCGCATGTTATTTATGTATGTTATTTATTTGGATTCCAAATAAATAACATGCGAGCTATAGCGCATCTTTATGTGATCCAAATAAATAACATGCGAGCTATAGTGTGTCTTTATGTGATCCAAATAAATAATATGCGCTAGTGTTTACATCTGGACAGTGTGTGCGCCCTAAAAACAAGTCTGACTGCATTCTCGTACCAATGCTTGCGAAATGAAGTGTCTACGTGCACTCTTCATGGCATTACACGTGTATTTTTTGAGCATGCCCGTGTCACTCAAAGACAGGAAGCTCTGCAGTGTACTTGTGACTTTTTTCTTTGGTTATAGTCTTGAATAAAAGTGCACTTGTTTATTTACTTACTTCCTACACAGTGCAGAGCTATAGCGCGTCTTTATGTGAAATCAGCAATGTCAGATTGGGAGGGAGGGGGTAGGGTAAGATCGTGAACGCGACTGAGAGAATGAAACTGAAAAAAAAAAAAAAAAGCTAACTTTTACTAGTATCATACATTTACACCGGCTGTTACAGACTGACTGAAATCAAATGTATGTTTTTATTCTAAAATAGTAATAATAAAAGCAGCTCACTTCTCAAAACGGACCCGCCGGGGATCGAACCCGTGAAGTTTAGATTACCAGGCAACAGCTGATACTGTTGCGCCACCAAAGCAGTCGTAGTACATGAGTGTCAATGCCGCACCCTAATGCGGGTTTTTTTTCTGCAGTTATATTTTTGAATAGAAGCGCACTTGTTCTGCTATATTTGTACCTTTTGTGAAAGTGTTTATTTGATATCTGGAAATCAGGCTTAACACATTATACACTTCATGTCTACATTTTGTCAATTATTACTAAAACATGAAAAACGTTTGTTTTAACGATGTGTTTACTGTACATAGATTGTTGTAGACACGGAACACACATGAAATGCATGCGTTCCAAATAACGATATAGTATTTATAAAAGGTGTCATTTTGCTTGACTTTTCACTCTATACAACTCCAAGCAACTGACACGCAGGTAAACAGACTTGAGCTGAGAAAACTGCACCGGTGGGTGATGTGACAGCAGACTGCTTGCTGTTTGCTGCTTATCAACAAATTTAAAGGACAAAAGATGCTGACCGAGAGGTCAGAAGCGATTTAAGGTGGGACGGATCTACGAGTTTTTTTCGTAGGCTCTGGTAATTTTAGTGTTAAAGAATGATTTGTTGATGTATATAAGGATGCTATGAAACAGAAAAGAAGACTGGAAGGTTGTTCATCTGGACAGTATTGATTCTTACTCCTAATGTGAGACGGAGGGTAGACAATCTGTTCAAATCCTGTTTGATCCCCAAGATGATAGCAAAATTGTGTTAAAAAAAGATCTTTATATTTACTTGTGATGTTTACCCCTTGACATTTAAACTGTTCTGATAAAACAAACAGATGTCCAGTCTAGTATTCTATGCTTGAGAGTTCACAGGAAAAACACACTTTTATTCAAATTGATTTTGAGCCCACATATCCTTTGAAATTCTGCTAGTGAATTAAGGACTGCTGGTAAAGATGTTTGTGGGTCCGATATCACCAGCATATAGTGATATTTTCTGTTTAAGTCCTTCTCTGGTAATCCCCATTATTTGTAATGCATTTGAAAAGTGGATGGCGAGTGGTTCAACGGTAAATTCAAAAAGCGATGGTGATGTGGGCATCCTTGTAAATTACCACATTCAACTTTGAAGTAGTTTGAGATCATTTTGTTAATACAGACAGAGGCTTCTGGACTGGTATAAAGCAGTTTATCCATGCACAAATATTTGTACAATGTGGCAAATAGGTAGTCTCATTCAACTCTATCAAAGGCTTGTTCTGTGTCCAAAGAGAATAAGATATCTGGTTTGTTATATTTTAAGGGTGATGTCAAAGCAGATGTCAAAGGTTTGAAGCTAAGTATTTCCCTTTAATAAATCCAGTTTGGTTTTATTATATTGCAGAAGGAAGCACTTTCTCAAATCTTCTACTGTAGGAAAAAGTGGGTATTACCCATTTTGCTAGGCTTTCATAGGCCCGTTTAGAAAACATATTTAACAGGGATATATGCATTCAACTGCAGAAAACCCCCACTTGCATTCCAAACTAAGTGACTGAACACCATCTTGTACCAGGATCTGCCTATACTTCATCCAATAAAGCTGAAAATGACATATGATCCTACATATTCCAGAGGCCCCTCTTGAGCTAGAAGGCACAAAATGGACTCAAGCGAGGACATAGACCTATAATACAAAGGATGACAACTAAGTTGGGCAGAGAACCCACCTATTAGAAGACACCAATTCTGTAAATGGAAGTGACTTAAATCCAATCAGGAGAAGGTTCAACCTCCCTTTTCAACCAGGTGCACCATTGCTGAAGAAGCTCCCTCTCTCTCAGTGATATTTGATGGACAATCACTGAACTCCCTGATGATTCTCTCAGAGAACCCTCTCTGGGATTCTCTCAGGAAGGTGAACTCTCAAAAATGACTTAAACATCTGAATGCTTATCTCTGAATCTTAAAGTTATGAGCCACCCTCTCCATGAGGAACTGAAAAGGTAGGGCAAGATGATAATTATCACGAAATAACTTTTCCTCAATTGAAATAGAAGACATGATCAATAGAAAGTCGATAAAACTCAGTGTATTCCAAATATTGCCTGACAAAAGAAAAAGGCAATGATAACAAGAATGTTGTTGCACCGAAAAGAGTTACAACCACATCAGGTCAGGCTGACACACACAGCATACAGCGTAGCAGCTGGCAATAGCATATGTGCTAATGTTTGGACCACTGCAGTCGTGCGTAACAGTACATCAGGAGTGGGAGCAAGATAAGAGAAAATGACAACAGAAAATGTTAATGAAAAGTGAAAAAAAAACAAAAAAAAAAACACAGCGTTACCGAAGATGACACCCCAACACACACAGCCAAAGGCTTAAAAGACAAAGACGCTGTTGAACAGAAGGGTCCAAGGAATTCTGTAGTGTGAAGATATTTTGGCTTTTTAAAGTCTGATATGAAGCAGAGTAGTATGGACAGCAAACTGTGCCAAAAGCATGCTCCCACAAAGAAAGGTAATACCACTAATCATTTTTACCAACTGAAACAGCAGCATCCTTAAGAGCATGTACAATGTAAGACTTTACATTCCCAGACCCAAGCAAGTGCTGCACTAATAGGGATTTACTACATCTTTCTTTTTTGCTTTGCCTTGGAGTATAAGCAGATGACAATTGAGTGAATATGACAATTTTATGTTCTCCTTCATTTGCATTTGAAAGATGCTTGAATTTGTACCGAGGATAAATACAGAATGTTTTATTTGTCTGTTTCTATATAGGTTTGCCTCTCAACCATTTAAAACAGTTTGAATCTATACTATGGAAAGGATATAGTATAGATTTTTGGAGATTTAAATTTTGTATTAATAACTACTTTATTTGAAGCTGATCAAAGAATGCACTTTGTGTTCACCAATAAAACTCGAAAGCTTTAAGATTTTAGTTTCAGATTTAAGAGTTTAAAATTTTAGAATTAAGATTTTATTTTTTTGGAGTAGACCAACAAATGTAGTGCGTTCTGTAAAAATTGAAAGCTTCTGACTGGTCATAATTAAGACTATTATACACTGTATCACCTATTTTATTTATTTGGAATTGACTAAAAAAATTAGTTGCGCATTTTGTTTGTGATGTCATGTAGCACTTGAAGCTTTTGACTGGTCAGAATTAAGATTTTATTTAATTACATATACACCTATTTTATTGTTGTATAATATTCTACAGTACATTTGTCATGTTCAAATACTGACAGAAAAATATTTAAAACATAAGTAACCTTTAATATCTTCACATCTGAGGACTAAAAAAGAACATTTGAGCTTGACAGAAATAGTGATTTGATTTATATAGTGATATATATTGATAGACTAATATGCAAAAAAAAAAAAAAAATTGTAATAAAATTTTTCCCATATCAGCCATTCCCCTATGATAAGGTGAAACTCTCTTCTTTTTGTGAGCTTGACAGCCTAGACCCAGGCTGCCAAGCTAAGCACTGAGGCCTAGCTGCTTAAGAGGAGCTATTACTTCAAGAATGGACTTCAGAATCTAAACTCTGGGGCCACAATGTGTAATACATTTTCCCTATGAAGTGGCAAAAGACAACAGAAGGCAAACTGAGGAATTATGTGCGCAGCACTGATAAGGATCAAGAGAGAGAAAGAGTCTACTCCAACACATGAAGAGTATTCCACTTGAACCCAGGGTAACAACAAAGCAACAACTTCACACAACACTGGACATCATCCATAAAGACACAAAACCATATCTGTGCCAAGATAAAGTATAACTCTAAATACCAGTAAACAGCCAGAATATATGTTGTGTGTCATGTGCCCAAAAAAATAAATAATCATAATCATTATAGCATCCTCCTTGGTGGCTGTCTTATTGATAATCACCAAAAAAATCCTACACTAGCTAGAACTTTGGAAAGTATGTATAATACACATTGAAATTATTCCTTTTTTTTTTTTTTTAAGATGGTGATTATTGCTTTGCGAAAAGTCTGAGGTAGAATTTTGTTACCTTTAGGTTTGATAAACATTTCTAATGACAGTGGAGATAACTTAACTGAATTTTTTTTTAACAAAATTTCTCTGGGTAGCCTGCTGTTTTCCCACTTTGGAGTGAGTTTATAGCATCCAGTAATACTGAAAGTGTCAGGTTTCCCAGTCCAGTTCTATCTGGCTATGGTATTTGTAATGACTGAAGGAGTAGAATATAAGGACTTCTAATACTCCCCAAATTTATGGGTTATATCTGTACGGTCAATGATCCATCTGCATTGGTAATTACTGTTATTTTGTTGTGAACTTCATGCTTGTAGATTTGTTGAAATAAGATCTTATTAGCCTTCTCTCCATGTTCACAGAATGATGTCACGATTTAAAGATGAGCTGCTCTGTTTCTTTTATTGTCAAGATGTTAAATTCTGATTGTAAAACCTGTCTTTTTCTATAAATTCCTCAGTTGGGGACCTGGCCTATTATTGATCCATTCTGGCAATTTCGCTGATAAACTGACGCCTTCTTGGATAAATTTGTCTAAAAATAAATAAATAAATAAATAAATAAATAAATAAATAAATAAATTGTTTGGATGTAAATTCTGTAAAGAAGTTCAAATCTACTAATGACAGGTGTTTACAACACCAGCTATGAAATGATTGTGTAGGGTATAGTGAATCAAGCTCCAAGATCAGAGGGGGATGATCAGAGGTAACAATAGCACTGTACATGCACGATCTGATAGTGTGCAATAAAATATTAATAAAGAAATAATCCGTTCTTGAGTAACTATGATGTACTGGTGAGAAGAAGGAAATTCTAGTTCTAATAGTTCTATCATTCAGATACTATTTTCTAGTTTGTTGTTTTTCAAGAGAACGCAATTCTTGTAGAAATCCAGTCATGCCTCTCTGTTTGTGCGTTTCCTGTATGTTTTCTCGTTAAAAGCACGAGAATTAGCTATCTGCACGTGACACAAATGCTGAAGCGAGCAGTGTCAAATACCATAACTAGGTTGAAAAAACTAAGAAACATGAGCTTA
Source organism: Polypterus bichir lapradei (assembly GCA_026402145.1). Taxonomy (NCBI): domain Eukaryota; kingdom Metazoa; phylum Chordata; class Cladistia; order Polypteriformes; family Polypteridae; genus Polypterus; species Polypterus bichir. Next base: position 19,048,728 of record JANRMT010062837.1, on the reverse strand, counting down.
ACTGCAAAATTGAGGGCACAACAATAACAGTATCTGGACAACTTTTCTGCAAGTTTTGCCAATATACCATACAATGAACAGGAAAAGATACTTGCAATAACCATGTCAAATCTAAAACCCATCTCAAAAACAAGGAGAAATTAAGATCAAAAAGTGTTCCCCATTAGGTAACAACAGAGGAAACAACAAAATTGACAGATGCAAGATGCCAATATCAGCATACAGCATCATGGAGGATCTGGGCTCCTACCTGATGAATGGAACTGCAAAATAATGTTCAGTTATGCTAGTGTGCTGTTTCATTAAAAAGGAATGTAAAGTGCCATTTCATTTTTGTTTGTTTTGTTGTAGCTGTTACTACTTTCCTACAGTACAAACCCAAAAATCTGAATTAAGGAAAAATAAAACTGTGAAAATCAAAAATCAAAAAAAATAAAACAGAATTTGTGAAAAAATAAAAAAGATTCCACAGGGCCCTACTGTAGCTGATGGTCTGTCTCCAGCCATTACAATTTTATGAGTGTTCATATTGGGAATTAATACAAATACATTTTGGATAAAATCTCTATATATATCAAAATTACTTTTGATTTGAATAAATTACCTGGGCAGCATGGTGGCACAGTAGGTAGTGCTGCTGCCTCGCAGTTAGGAGACCCGGGTTCGCTTCCAGGGTCCTCTGGCATGGGTGCTCTGGTTTCCACCCACAGTCTAAAGACCTGCAGATTGGATGCATTGGCGATCCTAAATCGTCTCTAGTGTGTGCTTGGTGTGGGTGTGTGTGCCCTGTGGTGGGTTGGCTGCCCGGGGTTTGTTTCCTGCCTTGCACCCTTTGTTGGCTGGGATTGGCTCCAGCAAACCCCCGTGACCCTGTAGTTCAGATATAGCGGGTTGGATAACGGATGGATGGATAAATTACACATTTCCATTACATAGTATGTGATGATGAAGAGTGCTATGTCTGATGCTACAAAAGAGATTGATGTATTAAGATACCCAGACCACTAGTTTACTATATACAGTTGGAGTGAACAATTTGGCCGATAAATCTCTTTGCAAACAAAACTGGTTCTTACTTGTTAAGCGAGTTTCCTGCAAATATACTATCTTAGCATTTAGGCTGTTAAGTGGGAGAATATTTTTTTTTGCCCTCTTTAGATCGTGATTGAGACTTTTGACATTTCCAAGTCCAAAACAAAATATACCCCTATCAGCGGTGTGGAAAGGATTAAGACTTTAATATAAACCATAAGGATTTTCTGTATCTGGTAATGCCAGAAATTGGTGTAAAAGTTTTTTTTAAAGAGATACAGGGAGTTGCCACACCCACTACACGACGAAACAACTCGGGACCCCGGTTGGGAACCCCCCAGGCAAACACACGGCCCAGTCCCACCCTCCGGAAATGATCCTCTATCTACAGCAGCCAGGTGTTACATGGACGACCCCTTGGCCTGGTCCAGCCACTTGGGTCCTCAACAATGAGGATCATACGAGCCAGATCACCCCCCCCAGGAAATACGCCACATGGTTATACTGCCGTAACTGACGCTCACTCACAATGCTGATAATGTGCATCATTCGGGACTCCAAGAGCAAATGCCCAAGGAATTTCCAGAGAGACACAGTACCAAAGGAGTCCAGTCTTCGTCTCAGGTCACAGGATAAGGTCCATGTTTCGCAACCATATAGCAAGACAGAAAGCACCTGGGGCCTCATGCAACATGGCATACGGACAAAAGCACAAATATGCTTATGAAAAAAAAACTCCGGTCATCATGAAAAGTAACGCACGTGCACGCACCTGCTACCCCACCCCACCTCCTCCCAGAATTACACCTCTTTGAATATGCAAATCAACATAAATAGCCCTTAAGCTCAGCCTTCTGTAAAAAGACAATGGCAAAAGCATGGGGGGAAATAGAAAAATTTCAGCAAATACCGACTTGGAGGCAATGAAAAACGTACTATTTATTGGTTTAAACCAGGGGTACCAACACTCTTTCGGCTTGCGAGCTACTTTTAAAATGACCAGGTCAAAATGATCTACCTACATTAAAAATGATTTTATATATATATATATATACTAGCAGAATACCCGCGCTTCGCAGTGGAGAAGTACTGTGTTAAAGAAGTTATGAAAAAGAAAAGGAAACATTTTAAAAATAACGTAAGATGATTGTTAATGTAATTGTTTTGTCACCGATATGTGTGTTGCTGTAATATATATAGACACATACACACAAACACATACATACATACACACACATACAGTATATATATATATATATATATATATATATATATATACACTAATAAAAGGCAAAGCCCTCACTGACTGACTGACTGACTGACTGACTCATCACTAATTCTCCAACTTCCCGTGTAGGTAGAAGGCTGAAATTTGGAAGGCTTATTCCTTACAGCTTCCTTACAAAAGTTGGGCAGGTTTCATTTCGAAATTCTACGCGTAATGGTCATAACTGGAAGCTGTTTTTCTCCATTTACTGTAATGGAGATGAGCTTGAAACCCATGGGGGCGGAGTTTCGTCTGACATCATCACGCCTCCCACGTAATCACGCAGTACGAAGAAAACCAGGAAGAGGCCCAAAAAGCGCTTAAGAAATCATGCATTATATAATTGAGAAGGCAGCGAAACAATAAGAAGCGAGCGAGTGACATATACAGCCATATTCATGAGTTCTGCTACTTCGGAAACAAAGCACAGTGTAAACCTACACTTTAAATTAAGTTCATAGACAGGCTGCCGCTGGCGTTTGTAATTTAGTGCCTGCCCATATAAGGCCGTCCGTCAGC
>JANRMT010062837.1:19034154-19045810 GCA_026402145.1 Polypterus bichir lapradei | reverse complement strand
CTTCGACTTTCGCGGCTTCACTCTATCGCGGATTTTATATGAAAGCATAACTAAATATATAACGCGGATTTTTCGCTGCTTCGCGGGTTCTGCAGACAATGTGTCTTTTTACTTCCTGTATATGCTTCCTCAGTTGGTTTGCCCAGTTGATTTCATACAAGGGACGCTATTGGCGGATGGCTGAGAAGCTAACCGATCAGAGCACGCAGTTGAGCTCCTGCGTGCTGAATGCAGTGTTAACCAGGAAGTCTCCTCTCGCTCATTCAGCATCAACGTGTTTCGTGGTGTAAAGAGTTGTGCTCTTTTGTGTTTATCTTTGTGCATAGTCAAGCCCTTCATTATGGCTCCCAAACAATCTGCTACTGCTTCAGGGGCCGTGCCCAAGCGCAAGGAGAAGATGTTAACGATTGCTGAAAAGGTAAACGTTTTGGATTTGTTGAAGGCTACGATTCTTTTTATTTAAAAAGTAGGAAAGGAATACAAGATCTACGGCTGCAGTGTCCTTTTAACCAGGGTGCAAAACGAGTTGTAAGTGGATGTAATAAGGCAGTAGTCTGGATGGAATCTGCTTTAGGGATCTGGATTGAAGACTGCCAGAAGAAGAACAACGGCAGTGCTACACAATCGCCTGAAGTGGCTCCTTTACAAGGGCTGTAACGCTCTCCTTTGTTGTGCAGTAAAATTAAACTCATTGTTATCGGACAAGTCATCGTGTCATTGTTGGTGAGTAACCATAATTAATTTTCTTCTTACAGTGCTTAGTACATGTACGTACGTTTAGTGTCACTGTACACACATTTACTGTATACTATTTTTCTTGCAATGTACGTATTTATTGCTGGTGGCCCGTCTATCGTAATGGCTGTAACATATGTGATATCGGAGACACTCAATATCTTTAAAATAATGTTTAGGTTTTACTGTATATAAACAGTGTGTTTATATACATAATTTCAATGAATCTTACCTAATATCTAAGAGAATACAAAGGGATTATGCTGTATAACTCTGCGGGGAATATTTATAAACAGTGCGGGTGAGTTTATAAGGGCTTAAAATATATAAAAATAACCATACAAACATATGGTTTCTACTTCGCGAATTTTCACCTATCGCGGGGGGGTCTGGAACGCAACCCCCGCGATCGAGGAGGGATTACTGTATACGCATACTAAATCAACAGGACACACATTTAACAGGGACAATATACAAGTAAAATTTAAAGCCAGTACTAAAAGTGCCGGAGAGCTGGCAGAATACTGGTTATCAAATGAGAACGCCAAACAAACAAACACTTGGACATAAATCCAGCATATGCAAACTTAAGAAGAACATATTCATAATAAACAAGACTTTACACCCAATACACCCCCCCCCCCCGACTACACTGACTTAGCCACCCCCCCACATAATTTTTTACTATATATTGCCTTTGATTCTTTTAAGTCTAAGCATTATCCTCTGATGAAGACCCCTGACAGGGGTTGAATGCTCAGGAATAAAAACCTACTTTTAATACGCGATTCATTTTCTCACTTTGTGGATCTCCAGCAGCAAAAATAAATAAATAAATAAATAAATAAATAAATAACGCACATTTTTAGAAAGTCACTGCACACTGGGGAAATTCCAAAGGACTGGAAAATTGCAAATATTATCCAGTTATATAAAAAGGGTGATTGGGCAGATCCAAGCAACTACAGGCCAGTAAGCTTAACACAGTGATGGTGAACCTATGATATTTTGGGTGACATGCCAGCATTCACCAAGACCCAAATTAGCAAAAAAAGTGAATGATCAAAATTATAAGAAACAATAAAAATAAGACCCTGCACCACCCAGAGCTTAAAATAAATTCTCACCATCCGTATCAGCCCATTATTTGTCATTACAGCAGCCACACATCTCAGCTGACTTCTAAAAGCTACACCAGAAGCTCATTTTCATGACGCAAGTGTGATATCTGTGATAATCTGCCAGCAGAGTCAGTTTAGGCATTTTCAGAATTTTTGGCATGCGGAGGCCAAAAGGTTCGCCATCACTGGCTTAACATGAATCACAGGTAAACTAATAGAAGAAAACATCAAGGAAAAGATTGAGGAATACATGACAAGAACAGGAGTTTAACTGAACAGTAAGCATGGGTTCAAAAGAGGGAGGTTGCATTTTACTAATATGCTGTAATTCTATGATGAAGAAAGAAAAGGACATGACCAAAGTGGAACATATGATAGATATTCTTTATCTTGACTTTCAGAAAGCATTTGATAAGGTGGGCATCAAACTAAAATATGAGGGAGTTTATAATGCAGAGTGCAGATGCATGCAAAATGGGCTTAGACACAAGAAGCAAACGGTTATGGTGTGAGGAACCCAATCAGAATTCGCTGTTGTTGAAAGTGGTATCCCACAATGGTCAGTGCTAAGGCTGCTGCCATTTTTAAATTATATAAATGATTTGGAAAATAATATAAAATATATGTGGAGGGTCTGGAAACACACTGTATTCAGCACATGTTCCGAACCTCTCCTGGTTAAATTTGCAGATTATCTCAACCCATTATAAATATTTATTTACTTATTTATCAAACATCATTATCTTAGGCAAATTACAAAGCAAGTGATAATACATACGAATGATTTAAAGGTGCAAAGATCAAAAGCAACAGAAAATAAGTAGTACTACTATATAATTATACCTGCAACTAGATGGGATGAAGGGTCACAGTACAGTGGATAGAGATGTAAAAGACTTCCTACAATCAGCTGTCACACACATGCGCATGGGAGGCAGCTAAAGGGATTGAGTAAGGGCAATTCAGAGTCAGACCGGGATGTGGCAGAGTGCACCCATTCTTATTCGTGCTGTCCTGCGGACCATCCACAGGAGATTCCACCTGGCCCTGTTGATGTTACTTCCAGGTCCGAGCCTATGGAGGAAGAACTTGTCGGCTCCAGCCCCTTTGATGTCATGTCCGGGCTCGAGCCTATGGCTTTAGACCCTTATGAACCCGACCCCTGTAACTTCACTTCTTGTCTTCCCTTTTAAAACCCTCCACCTTTTCCTTATTCTCTCAGTTCAGTTTTGGACTCGGGTTTTGTGAACATCAGTGCTGTATAACATTTTGCGACTTTGCAGCCAGGATACCAAATATACGGGTGGCTGCCCCAAATCTTGCTATAACTTTGTGTGGAGCTTCTGAAACAGTTTAAATGGATTTGGCATGATTTTACCCGCCAAGTGTTCATTTTGCAAGCAGCAGCCAACTGGCACACATTTCTCTGGCTCTGCTCCAGTGGGGGGAAAAAGGGGGGCTGTGGAGAATAAAGTGACATAGAAGACATTCTAGAGTCTTTTAAACAGGTTTATCTCAGTTTTAGCCGTCCAGTGTTCATTCTGTAAACAAAAGAGCAATTCAAAAACAAAGGCTCAGCTATGGAAAGCATTCTCCTGTCCAGTGGATGGGATGGAGAGACACACTAAATATGAAATTGATATACAATAGAAGACTTACTATAGTACTTTAAAATGCATTTTTGACAATTCCATCTATACAGTGTTCATTTTACTTCTCACATAATTTTACAGCAAAGTATTACAGGATAATAACACCTGCTGTGAAAATCAGATCCATCCAAAACGTAAAAGGGGTGGTCGTGACAGGCAAGGGATTTTTATTTTTAATAGAACTTAAACTATTTCATTCACCCGATTTTAATCATTCATTCAATAATTTTTATTACTGAAGTGAAATTTCAGTTCCACAACAAACCCCTCCCGTGGAAATGTTTTTAAACTACCTGAGTAATTGTTTTAAGAGGAAGTCACCACATATGGCGAGAAAGTTGTTAGTACATTTATTGTAACTTTTTTCTTTTACAAATCTTTGTACAGAATCCTTGTGTTAAGTACTGAATTATTACAATTATTACTGTCTTATTTTTCTTTGTCGAAGAACTCTCGTTGAAGAATTTATTTGTAACAAAACATATTGTGCAAGTAACAACTATCAAAAATGGCATTTTTTTTTTTTTTTTAACACAGTTTTACTGTCTGCTCTCAGTCAAAGCAGCCCGGTAATGCGACAATAATATGTAATACACCTTAAAATGCAGACTGCATGACATCGATGTGCGTAAGGAAACAGCAGGAAGGCAGCTGCACGTGCACGATTACTGACTGATAGGACGGCATTTTGGATGGAGCATACTTTAAAGAGAAACAGCACGCAAAGACGTGCTAATACGAGGAGATCTATGACAATCACTCCTTAGTTGCTTCCAGAACTATCAATGTGTGCTACGATGGTACAATTCAATAAAACAATCCGAATCGATAAAACACCAATTAACATCTACCTTGCTTTCCACGGCCCGCGAAGCTTGTTTAAGCTTTTACTTTAACATATCGGGTTTTCAGAGCTAAACTTCACAAGTCTGCTTTGACATCTGTAAATAACATCTAGCAATCAAATATAGAACAATGAAAACTATGGAATATTACTTTCATGTTTGAATGCAAAATCAAACTTAAAATAAAGTTCTTAGAAATCGAACAACCAGAGCCTAACGGACAGAAATAAAAACTATCACCCTATTACTATACATCGCTACCTTCCACTTATTATAAAGGATAAAAGGAATGAAATAATTAAAAAGTGAAACGTTCAAGCAACTATACAAGAACTTGCGCATTACTAAACACTTTGCACCTTAAAAGCGATTTAAAACGTAAGCACATGTTAAAATGAATTACTAGAAACAACAAGAGATAATGACCAGCAAAATATTATTAACTATATCGATTTTAATATACTCACCATTTCTGCCTGACCTTTTCTTTTCATTTTTACGTTTCTCTTAAGCACATAAACATTAAGATACACACGTGTGTCGCTACCCGATCTGCGTGCCTACCCGATTTGCGCGCGCAGGCGTATTGAAAGGCTAACATGCCGTAAAGTGTTCGCGCATGCGTTAAACAGATTAGGCAGCACCGTAAAGTGTGTGATGACGTAGCCTTTCAATACGCACGCGCACGCAGATCGGACCGGCAACGGGAATCAGGTAGTTACTGTCGCTACCCGATCTGCGTTGCCTACCCGATTTGCGCGCGCATGCGCACGCATGCGCAGAGCTTTACTATTACGACCCTGTCCGATCTGCGTTTTTTTTACTTTGCGACTTGAGTCCCCATCCGATTTGTCTCGCGCACGCGCTCTCTGCTTAATTAAAATTCATTTCACAACACTGCCCGATTTGTTCTGCGCATGTCTAATGTTTTACGACACACGAGAAAAAAAGTTACTGTGGGATTTAAATTTCTCGGTCTGCATTAACAAATATAACTTCCACCATTCGAGAGAGAAGAAGAAAGAAGAACGCCATAAAGAAGAATAGGAGCATATTGAATTTTTCTTCGGGAAGAAGAATACTTTTCACTTCTTGAAAAAATGAAGACTTTTCAATTTTACAACAACTTGAAAGAATATCTTTTACGGGAAGAATTTAGCAACAATTTAACGGTCAGAGAGCGAAGTGAAATACGACGCGCGTCCGTGAGTTTTATGATTAAAGGTACTACGTGTAATGTTTATTGAATGCTTTTCAGTTTTTGAGAATACAGTATATACTGTAATATAATTTAGATATATTTAGTATTGTCTGACTTTTTTTTACTAATTGGAATATTACCAAATGTACCGTTTTAAAGAGGCTGGTAATTTCAATGAACACGCATGAATATTTTGAAATATGCAAAACTTTTAATTGTGTTATTAAAAAAACTGCTTGGGTGGACTTTCCTGTTACTTACCGATATATACTTGATTAATGGATTAGTAGGTTTTCTCTTTTTGGGAATATGAAAATCTGAACTGCCTAGATGCATCTCAATTCAGGTGTCTAAATTTTACAGTTCTTTTAAACAGAGAAGTAAATTAGCATTCACTAACGAATGCTAAAAGTTTTCTAAAGAGTTGTTGTTAAGAAGCCTTATGTTTACTTTTTATTGCAGTGTTAGTGCAATATTTTGTGTAGCTAAGTAATTCTTTGTGACCTATAGTTGTGGTTTTATTTTTTTTTTTTTTTTTTCATTAAACCCCTCTCCGTGCCGCAACCCTCCACAGAGTGTTAATAAAGGTAAACGGAGCAGAAAAGTTAATTCATAGAGTAAATTTAACCTTCTAAGTCCAGTGACCTAAAAGTATAAGTCCCAGTATTCATCAGTGTTAAGAATAATGACTGAATGTATCATTTTGTTCTCTGACAGACCACCAACTTTTTTACACCGGGCCAAACCGACAATACATTCGTCTGGTTGTTATGAGTGAAGAACAAAAGAGAGCTGTCCTAATGGAGTGTCATGATAATCCTGGAACCGGCAACCATAACGGTGTGAGAGGAACCAGAAACAGAGCTATTGCTGGCTATTTCTGGCCAACTCTTACAAACGATGTAGCTAATTGGGTAAGTTTTACAAATACTCCAGTGTGAATCTTGAGATACATTTAACGATTCTGCCTCAGGTTGTAGATTATCATGACTTGTACTAAGAAACAGAGTAATTGGTTCATATTAAAATGTTGCTCATATGTTTTTGCAAGACCCCTACAGCTGAGATACAATTACCAGGCAGTCATACAGTTTCCTTAAAGTATCTGTTTCGGTACTTCAGTTCTTCTTTTGAGGACTGGTGCAGTTTGTTCTGTCTTTTCAAAATGATGCCCAATTTTACAGTTCTCTCATAAACCCTTAGTGCATCTAAAAGGATCAAGTGGGCAGGTAACTGTGTGTGTGAAATTTTTTCTAGTAATCCAAAGAGTAGACTAGGTGGTCCTCTGTTCCTTCCTTGCCAAGAGACCAATTGAGTAATAATTATGATGTCACCCTCACAAAGTTGGTTTTGCACCGTAGCAAGACTTAAGTCGTCAATAGCCCTGTTTTATCATCCTCTGGTAGCTAGTTGTTTAGGATGATTTTCCTTCATAAAATGCTTGTTTTTTTGTAGTATTCTTGTTATCCTTGCTGCTGTCCCTAATTTCTTTGTGCATTACTAAAGTTGTTTCCAAATCTATTGTAGCTTTAAGTGTTAAATTCTTTCTTATCTACAAAGTAAGCGTATGATGCAAAATTTCATTCAGTTTGTATCTCTTGTTTTAGGTGAGATGTTGTCACCGCTGTCAGCTGAATGATCCCATCAAGACCATGGTACCATTCTTGCATTCCATCAAGGTAATGGTGGGCTCCAGGTTTGTGAAATAAAATCGAATGAGGATAAAGATTTAAAGGCAAATATTTTATCAGGTGAAAGAAGCTTGGGAGGTGGTAGGTCTGGATCTCTTTGGCCCAATGTGTGAAACTGCCAGAAGTAACAAGTATGTGTTGACCATGACTGACCTCTACACAAAGTGGATCGTTGCTGAGCCTCTACAGTCTAAGTCAGCGAGTGAAGTGTCTGCAGCCATCATAGGGAAGCTGTACACATTTGGCATGGTTAGGAAGATCATTACTGACCAAGGCAAAGAGTTTGTCAACGAGGTACTGTTGGGGAAAAAAAAAATGCTTTTCATTTTTAAATGGAAACATTTCTTGAAAGTCCATTATTTATAAACCCATTTATTATCCCTTGTGTGAACTACTGAAGCAATTCTGTTGATTCTTCATCCACAGCTAAATGAGAATATCTTTGGAGTCCTAAAAATAAAGCAGGCTGTCTCCAGTGCTTACCATCCTCAGACAAATGGGCAGGTAATTGTGTGTGTTTAATTCTTTAATTCATATTGGATGTTGTTGGTAACTGAGAAAAGATTATTTGTTAAATGTTTGTAAATCCTTTTGAAATAAACAGGATGAAAGAACAAATCAAAATATCAAACGTGCACTGAGAAAATATGTTAATGAGAGCCACAATGATTGGGATCTCCATCTTCCTGCAGTTGTATATGGCATCAACACGGCTAGGCAGGTGGGTACACATGCCCCGGTTGCCAATCTTCTAATGTGTTTGACCTTTCATTAGTCCTAATGCAGTGTGCTAATGGTGAACTTTTTATAACCAGTCTTCAACAAGGTACACTCCATATTTCTTGCTTTTTCACCGACATCCGCGCTTACCAGAAGTTTCAAACGCCTGTCCAATGGGAGAATCTATTGACATTGGAGATCCAGAAGAAGATATTGACACCAGAGTTAAAGAAATGAAAGCTTTAAATGAAAAGGTTCGTGCCCAACAAAAGACTTAATCGATATAGCCTATGAAATATTACAGAATTTAAATTCCATGCCCTGGCTGCTCTACAAGGTGTATCAGGACAGGAGGCAGAAGATTTATTTCTTGGTGGCCCAGAATACAGTGTCGGGTAAAAGTCAAGTCTATGAATGTTTGAAGTAAGTGTTTGAACAATTCTTATTTATTATTTTTATATTTTACTTGCCTTAGTGAAGTGGAAGAATTTAATCGAAAGATAGGGCAGCAATTAAAGAAGGAGGGAATGCTGTGATATCTGTTGGAATAGAAGATGATGCTACTGCCCAGTGCTTCCAGAATCCTTCATTTGAGTCTTGGGTCTGAATCTACTGCGTCATTGCCAAGTATTCTGGGGTAATGTATCTTGTCTTGTTTACATTTTGTTTTTCTCCATATTCCAAGCTCATTTACTTGACCTTAGCTTTAATAAACTGGATGGCTGTCTCCTTCACAATTGATTTGAAAGTACTTTACTATTCATTACATAAAAAGCTCTGAACAATTTAGTCCCTTCCTGTATTTGGTACTGTCTCTCCCCCAACACTCCTCATTTTAATCTTTAATCCACAACCAATATTGCCAACTAATTTGCTTATGAAAGGACTGGTGAAGCAGCTTGCACATGTATACCAAAAATATAGAATGCCAGCTATAAATGAAAAACCTATCAAAATACTTTTAAAACACCATTTTTAAACTTCACCTTTGTTTAATTCCCACTTCTATCAGTTGTAATGGTTTATGACTTGAACTGCATACACTTTGAAAGATTTACACTAGATAATAACCATTGTTTTTTTGCTTTTTTTTTTTTTCTGGTGATGCCCTTTGCCATGCACCCTGGTCAAGTCTTGTGCAACTGTCTGTGGTGCTGAAGAGAGAAGATTTCTGAAGACCCCCTTGAAATGGAGTGGCATCTGGATTAACACTACAACAATATGCTTGCTAAGAATGTCCACAGGGGCCTGGGGAGTCTGTGACCTTCTCTGACCAACTAGACCTTTTTGTGTTCTTCAACAGGGCCATCTGACCATCAGATGTATATAATTTTCCTCTTGTGTACTTTTTGTGTATATGTATTTTCGCAGTTTCATAAAGTTATATGTATTTGTTAAGCAGTTTGGACTTTATTAGTATTAAAATGTTACAGAAGTTATTTGTGGAATAATTTTAATGATCAAAATAGCAAAAAATGTAACTTTAAATTTTCTGTGCTCTGGGTAAAATGTTAAATCTTTGGTGATTTTTTTTTTTTTTTTTTTATACTTTTTTTTTTTTTTTTTTTTTTTTTTTGTACATTTGACAAATTTTTTTTTTAGGTGCATTGTTCTCACATTGTTCACTTTTGTTCTCATAACATTTATTCAATAAAATTTGCATGAAAAGTGTATTTCCTTTTTCATTTATTCAGTTATTAACTCGCATTTAAGACACTATATGGGTGAATAAAAGCTATTTAAATTTGAGTACAAGACAAGCAATAGTATCACAGAAGATGGTGCTGGGGTTGTGCTTTGTGGATTAGACATGAAATGAAGATTTCTTTTTCTTGAAAGACTCTTTATGCAATCCACTAGTATTACCGAAACAAAGTTTTGTAAACCATGAAGCCCTATGACACATGTGTATTTCATAATTAGTAATAATATGTAAAGTTATTCCAGGGATGAAAAGTGCATCAACAGTTCATTTTTACATATATACACACTCATTTTGACTAACTGCATGACAGCCTGGTACAACAACTGCACCAAACCTGCCAAAAAAGCCCTGTGGTGGATCATAAAAACATCACAGCACGTTTAATGGAACTGCACTGCCATCACTTGATCATCTATACAAGATTCCCTGTGTAAGAAGGGCTAAAAACATCATCAAGGCAAACACTCATCTTGGACAGAACGTGTTTGAGCTTCTCCCATCAGGCAGGCATTTCAGATCAATCTGTATGCTACAAACATCCATCCATTTTCTAACCCGCTGAATCCGAATACAAACAGACAAAAAAAAAAAAACTGCTATAAACTTATTGAACTCATATCTCTTCAATCTGAAATCATTGTCATTGATCATGTACAATTAATGTAGGTAGTGTGTGTAATGACTGTTTACTAAAATGCAATAATAATCTATACTGCTGTGCATTTATGCAATAATCATCCTGGTTACTTTAACATATATGGCATCTTGTCAATATTTTGAACATATTTTATATGATTACTCAGTTTTTAGTTCACACTTTATTTATTTATTGTATTGCTATATATCTGAACTATTTGACATTGGAATTTAAATACAACATAAAGCTGACACGAGTAATTTCTTTGCGTTACTCAAAGACAATATAGTACTTGAATACATCTATTTTTAAAACCGACATTTATTTTTTATATGTAGACTATAATAACATATGCAATGGTCAAATACTTCTTTGTACAATGGGAACTGAAAAAAAAAAGTGCTATGTAAACTAAACGAAGGGATCTCAGTGATAAACAATTAACGTTTATAACAAGGAGTATGACAAGCTTAATTCAGCCCTGAAAACAGAACGTACAATGAATATTTAATAATATTATCATTATGGTAAACTACTACAGTATTGAAACGAATATACTGTACTACCCAGTTGTGTATCAACATGCGCAGTTGAGACCGATCCATGCCGTAAAGCGAAATGTTTAGTATATATATATTTTTTTTATTAAGCGCATGCGGAGTGTGTTATTACATACGTATTGAACGAATACGTCATCGCTCACTTTACGGTTCTGCCCAATCTGTATAACGCATGCGTGAACACTTTACGGCATGCTAGGCTTTCAATACGCCTGCGCGCGCAAATCGGGTAGGCACGCAGATCGGGTAGCGACAGTTACATACAAAGCAAATGCTTAATGAAAAAAAACATTAAAAACAAAAAAATCCACTTTACGGCATGGCCCGAGCAGACCCGTGCATGCAGTACAACTTGATATTACGGTATATTCATTTTAGTTCCACATTAGTTGACCATAATAAAAATATTCATCCTGCAAAATAAACGAAGCAGCCTTTGTGGCGTAACGTTGATGTACAATGTTCGATCGCCGTAAGAAGCTTAGGTGTGCACACCTGATAAGTCCCAATTACGGCGAAACACATGCTGTGTACTCTTTGTATTATTTGGCAGGTACTATATATATATATATATATACTAGCAAAATACCCGCGCTTCGCAGCGGAGAAGTAGTGTGTTAAAGAAGTAATGAAAAAGAAAATGAAATATTTTGAAAATAACGTAACATGATTGTCAATGTAATTGTTTTGTCACTGTTGAGAGTAATGAGTGTTGCTGTCACATATATATATATATATATATATATATATATATATATATATATATATAAATATATATGTATATATACA
>JANRMT010062837.1:19014385-19034054 GCA_026402145.1 Polypterus bichir lapradei | reverse complement strand
TGCAAGTCTGCGTGGATATTATGAACTATCGTATCTGTTCAAGTTCTATTTAAATTTTAAATAGAAGGAATTTTTATTTAGTCGACAGAAATATCTTTGGTAGGAATGGTAAAAACAGACAGGAATATTATTCCTGAATAAATCAACTCAAACCTTAAATAACTTATAATATTTTGCTCTCCATAAAAATATATCCTGTCTAAATTATACAAGTTAGAAATAAAGTAAACGTTAAAAGAACAAATATTCAAACTTCTTTACTGTTATGTAATTTTATATAAAAAATAAACTTAGATTTTAAATATCCCAAAAGATTTTGCTCTCCATAAAAATATATCCTGTCAAAATTATACAAATTCAAATATGAACATGCTGCATAACAAAACCTAGAAATATAAATAAAATGTGTTATTTTCAGCAATAACAAATCAAATCATTCAGTTGTCTTTGCTCATATGTCATTTTATCAAAGCTGGACGCCTGGTATCTTTTTTTGGCAAAAAGTTCGTTTATGTTTGGTGTGAGGTTCTGTGTTGTGGAGATTCTCAAGATGGACTGCAGGTGCTCATCAGTGAGGCGACTCCTGTGTGCTGTTTTGTTAGTCTTCATCACTGAGAAGAGCTTCTCACACAGATATGTGCTACCAAACATGCACAAGGTTCGAGCCGCTTGTAGATGGAGCTGGAGCATTTCTGCGGTAATGGAGTGAATAAACTATGCAGGCCCTGCAGTATCGTACTTTGCCTTCAGTGTGCCATTACACTGCAGCTCAATCACCTCCATCTGAATCTGCACAAGTGCAATTTCCACATCGACGGCAAATGGGTTGCGAAACAAGTCAAAATTCTTTTTTTGTTCTTCAAAGTCACCAAAGCGCCGTGCGAACTCAGTGCGCTCAGTTTATCAGCAAAGTGCGTATTTGGGAACACCATTGTGCCAAATTGGTTCAACATTACTTGGCAACAGGGAACGTGGGGCAAGTTGCACTGGTGCATTTGTGTCTCCCATAAAAGCAGCTTCACTTGAAATCACTTTGTGATTGTGCACGGGTAAAAACGTCTGCTGAAGTGTCAGATTCTTCTTTAACTCTTCTGCTTTCTGTATCTTCTGCATTGCATTCAGATCTTTCAGGTTATCCTGATTTTGTCTCATAGTGCCATCTTAGATTAAATTCTGTAATTACAGCCACATTAGCTCCACAAATGAGAGACACGGGTTTACCGGCAATTTTAGTAAACATATACAAAGCCTCCCATCGGTTTTTAAAGGCTCTATTTTCAGAATCAACTTTTCTCTTCAGCATCGTGTGGGCTAGCTTCGCAATAACTTGCAGCATCATAAGCTAGACTTGATTAACGCGGTAAGTGTTCGGCAAGGCAGCTGAAGCGCTGCATTATGGGATCTGTAGTTTATTGTGTTACCAGCGCTTCATATACCCGGGCCATTAATAACAATACAGTAATACAGTATATAAAATGATCTCGCGGGCCGGATATAATTACACGCCGGGCCGGATGTGGCCCGCGGCCCTTGAGTTTGACACATATGGACTAAATAGAACTTGAAAAGCTATATTTTTTCGTACATCGAGCCCGCGTGCTATTGTGGTTTTGCCTGCATGCCTCAATAAGTCACCCTCCCCTCGCTCTTACTTTTTTACCGTTCATCTAATGAATACACTGAGTATGGCTTTACCAAAACAATCATTGATGGCGAATAAAGTATCCATTATTCGAGTATGTAGATTGGGGTATATATACATATATATATATATACCCGCGTATCGCAGCGGAGAAGTAGTGTGTTAAAGAAGCTATGAAAAAGAAAAGGGAACATTTTAAAAATAACGTAACATGACTGTCAATATACAGTAATTGTTTTGTGAGTGTAATTGAGTGTTGCTGTCATCAAGGACTTGATTATCATTATTTCTTTCAATCAGGTTCGTATTTGTAGGATGTGTTGTGTTCAAGTTACATTCCGTGTTTGTCAATCGTTGTAAAGATAACAGGTTTCATTTATCGATTCATTTCTTACTGCATCAATAAACAGCTCGTCTTCTTCTTTATCTGAGACCTGACACACTGCATGCACGGGTTTTTTTTTTTTTACACTGTCTTCCTTTAGCAGGACATTGACTTTTTCCACCGTGTGCTTTGTTTCCGCAGTAGCTGCATTTATGAATATGCTTGTATGTATCAGACGCTTCATATTTTTTTGCTGCCTTTTCAATTGTGTAATTCGGTTTTTGTTCAGCGCTCTTTGGAACTGTTGCTTTTTGTCTGTGCACTGCATCAGTTCACGTGAGCCGCTCGGTGTACATGCATCGAAGTTTCCCAGCTGTGCTGGTGCCATGTCGTGCTATGTCCATGGCTGTATTTAATGTTACCGAAGTCCCGGCACTTAAAACTTTCTCTCGCAGTTTCGCTGAGTTTGTGCCAAACACCACCCTGACCATCTCATCTTCCACTGCATAAGCACAGTCCTTCACCCGTGAATATTTAATGGCAGTGTTTCTATTGGATTGCCGCTGACGGACGGCCTTATATGGGCAGGCACTAAATTACAGACGGCAGCGGCAGCCTGTCTATGAACTTAATTTAAAGTTTAGGTTTACACTGTGCTTTGTTTCTGTAGTAGCATCACTCATGAATATAGTTGTATGTCACTCGCTCGCTTCTTATTGTTTCGCTGCCTTCTCAATTATATAATGCATGTTTTCTTCAGCGCTTTTTGGAGGTCTTCCTGGTTTTCTACGTACTGCGTGATTACGTGGAAGGTGTGATGATGTCACACGAAACTCCGCCCCCAAGGCTTTCGCACTCATCTCCATTACAGTAAATGGAGAAAAACAGCTTCCAGTTATGACCATTACGCGTAGAATTTCGAAATGAAACCTGCTTAACTTTTGTAAGTGAGCTGTAAGGAATGAGCCTGCAAAATTACAGCCTTCTACCTACACATGAAGTTGGAGAATTAGTGATGAGTGAGTGAGTGAGTCAGTCAGTCAGTCAGTCAGTCAGTCAGTCAGTGAGGGCTTTGCCTTTTATTAGTATAGATATATGTTATATAAAGTATGTAGTGTTTTTATTTTCCCACTCACGTAATAAATCATATAAAGTTTCCTTTCAGTTTTGATCTATTGTTGCAGTTTCTGAGCAAATTGTGTTTGTTTAAAAATATCTTTAGACATCAATTATTATTAAGATTGCCATTTGTCTTAAGGCATCAGGTTTATAAAACCTAATGTATCCAACTAGTTTTATAGAAATATATGGTCCTTTTAAAAAAAAAAAAAGAAAATAATTAACAGTGTTGCATGGCATTGTGCTGACTTGTCCCCCTTAGTATTAACTGTGACTGTTCACTTGTTAAATTTCTTTAATTCGTTCTCAGTTTTGCAATCAGGTCAGATGCTGAAGAAATCAAGAGTATAATGCCACTGGTTCAAATCCTCATTTATTCCAATGGCTATTAATCTTACAGAGAAGTTTAACTTTATACCCACAGACTTAAATTAAGGAAGTGCGCTGTTATCACTTGAATCAATCTGTATGATCTATTTTTTTACAGTAAGTGCTTGCTGCTATAGTTCATATTTGTTATTCATTTGTTCTTAGTGATGTGTTTTTAATGTTATTTCAAGGCGTCTCTGTAAAACCCGCTGAGAAATTAACTTACCTATTAATATAATAAAACTGAACTGAATTTAACAGCTGTAAAATAAAATATTCTTTACAGAGCAGAATTTAAACAGAATCAAAGAGTTCAGTTTATGATGAACACCATGTGGACAGAGGGCAGTAATATTCTTTCTTACAAGTTTAACCAACATAACACACCGCTGTTTGTGTGCAGACTCCTCATCTCATGTCAATGGTTTTATTCACCCATATTGACACAGAGCCAGTTCATTTTTATAATTTAAAAAAAAGGAAATAAAATACACTTATTCATACATTTTTTATTAAAGAAATAAATGGTATTTTTAAAAATAAAAGTGAAAGATCTGTGAACCAAGTTTCTCAAAAAAAAAATTTTACACACCCATATTTATATATATATATACTGTATATATAATTATGAGTAGAAAATTCAGTAATCACAAAGATGTATAAATGGTAAATTCATTTAACTAGAACACAACTACAATGAAAATGGCAAACAAGGAGTGGTGTTAAAAACTATTAGGGAGAACACAAATATTTACAGATTTTTACCTTAGTATTTAAAAAAAATGTTAGCCAAGGTTTTGAACACAATAAAAGTGAATCATTAAATTTGTCAAAAAAGGAAAAATGCTATTTTAGCTTTATGAACAAGGTGCTACTCAGAGTCAAAGAGTTGTTATCCAGTAATATTCCATAAAACATGTGTTCTATTTAAACTGATATTTTTCCTGATCTGTCCTTTAATATTTGTTCACTAATAAAATATACAGTTACAAAGGAAATTGAAGGTATTATAAAAGTAAATGAGAAGCAAATGGAGGGGTCCTTGTCCTTTGTAATAAATACACTGCCTTGTCAAATGGCCGGGGACAAAGACAAACTTGCAGCCTTCAAGGATACTGGAGATAATAAACCTCTGGGGGTCCAAAGCCAAAGCCCGCACAGTCCCCTCTGCACATCCCAACATACATAATTGTGGCTGTCTCACTCCAATCACAATTCCATTTCAGGATGTCTTGTGAACTTTTCTTCTATCACAGGCAGTTGGGGTTGATTTAAAAGACGGTGGAGATGCAGGGGGCACCATTGCAATAAACTGGAAAAAGACAACAGAGAAACACAGCAGAGGTTAGTGCCCAGTGCAGAGCTTACAAAGTGTACACAGTACCATTTCTAAACTATTACAACTAATGCAAGTAATTAAGAAAAAGCCAAATTAGAAAAGTGGGCTTATTGAAGTTTTTCGAAATGCTTGACATTTGTAGCCTGGCAGTCCTCTATTGGCAAAGCATTCCAGAGGACAGAAAGCTACCAGTTATTATGGTTGATCTTGGAATAAAAATCAAAGCAACATTTCAGAAAAGAGATGTTGGGAGCAGACACTACAAAACACAGGCAGGGTCTAAAATACTCAAAGCCTTCTAATTATTTAATAGAACCTTGAAATCAATTCTATGTTAGACAGACAGCCAGTGTAATGAGACCGTGACAGTTTTCAAAAGAAAAAAAAAGAAACAAAAAGGCCAATACCTTGTAATCACTTGGCAAAGGCAAAGCAGATCAGAGCAGGGATTGAGATGGAGGATTCTAGAAGTGCCGGGCAGGAGGGGCAACCGCTACTTCAACATGGCACACATCCCTCCATCCTTCTTGTTGAACTGCTGCCCCATAACACGACCGGGCTCTTCTACTTCACTGTAACTGTTAAAAACATAAACACAGTAGATATTCACTCACAGAGTTCAAACATTAATAAAGTGTACTCTTACTTCTTGTTCTGCCTCCTTCCTTGATTCACCTGTAGGTCAATTATTACCAAAGTAAACCATCACAAAAGATAAAGTTCTGCTTAGAGTAAAGTCTGACTAATTTTTTTTTTTTTTAATTACTGTGGTTTTTTGTTGGATGTTGAAAGAACCCCAACTTAACTGTCATTATATGTAGCATAATTTCTTTTCACTTTGCATTACACATAGACATTGTGTTATAATATGTATATCTGAAATTCCAATATGATGTGCTCAGGTGTCGGTACTTACATGAAAACATTTTCCATTTTTCTCTCCTACCTTAGTTTTGTTTTAAGTTAAAATTAAGTCTCAGCTCTTTCAAAATCCGACAACAAAAGCACAGTAACTTAAGAAAATAAATGTTATTTTACAAAACAGAACAATATCCCTGTTTAGTGACTGCTGGGACTGATGCACCTAAGTCTCTGTGTTTGTAAGAATTCACACTCTGAGGCTTTACTGTCTAAAATTAAAAGGCTGTGTTAGTTACTGGACAGAGTGAGCAGACATACAGTACAGTATTCAAGGCAGCAAAATATTACAGATCAAATAATAAATATGGGGAGGCTTTGCAGAAATTGTGCACATATTACTTTTGAAACTGAAAGCCTCAGTAGTCTTCTAGAAGAGGTCTAGTAGACCTCTAGAAATAGCAAATCTAACATGAACTGCACATCATCTCGAATTGGGAATCTTAAAAGCAGAAGAAAAGGACATCCAGTTGTGTCTCAGAATTCGGATACACTAGCATTTGTTCAGCCACTTGGAAGGCTGGTTACCACCGGGCATCCTGTAGGGTCAATAAAAAAATACAATAAAGGGGCATTGTTTTTCTAACTGCAGCAATAAGAAATAAGTTATATCTAAGGAGCACGCCTTCTCCATTATATTCAGTAAAATGTGTGTGTACTCTTCCTAAACCAACAGCTTAAATGATAAGCCAATGACAAATGACAACAGCAGGTGCCCAGCCTGTCACTGTGCCACATCAGACGCACACCACACTTCTCTGATGGCTTTGGATATAAATTTTAAAATTGCCTGTTTTCTGCCATAGAATTTTTTCTACCAAACAAGGTTGAAGAAATCCATTTCAAAATTATGAATAAATAGTACCCAACTAACAAATTAATTCATAAGTATGACATTAATATATCGCCAAAATGTAGTTTATGTACAAATGAAAAAAAATCCCCTCAGATTTCTTTTATTTCTACTCCTATTCCAAAATGTTTTAGAAAGATTTATTTCTGTTACTGTCTTGTATGACAAACCTATATCTTACTGTTTAAGTATTGTTCTTATACTGTATACAATTTCGAAGACTAAATGTTAGAAAATGGAGTTACTGTGTTTTCCTTGCTTCATAAATTTCATATTCATAAGTGTAAGGTACAGAACGTTAGACCCTCTGTTACATCTTTCTGTATGGACATTAATATGCTAAAATAGCTTTTAAAAACGGAAAACACACTAAAATAATAAAAAATTTGTAACGCTATTATCTGCATCTCGCTTTCTTGTAATAACTTAGCTGTTGCTACTTTAGTATGTAATTTAACCTTCATAATTATATATTTGTTAACTTTATTATGGAAAAACTATTGTAACGATGTAATCTGATATCAACCTAATAAAAAATACCGATGGCTTTGAAGGGCACACTTTAGTGCTCATTTATACTTCACGCTCAGAACGCGTACGCGCCCGCGTCATGGCTGCCACGCGTTCATTTCACGCGTCCTCTGAACAGGTCCTCAGAAATTAACGCGACGCGTGCGCGAGTTGCAGTACCAGAAAAAAGTAGGGGGCGCAGTGTGCTAAAAGTCGGAATGTGACGTCAGAGTCTCTGTTTACTATCTACATGTGACAGAAAGCCTCTATGCCGATCCTACGGGGATCGATGTGCATGCTTCGCTGTTTGATGAATGGTTCGATGTGGTGAAGCAAAATGCCGAAATACAGATGCATTCGTGGTGCTTTTATATTCAAGCGTCGCATATTCCCGATTGTAATGACAGGATGCATTTTAAAAGTCTCACATAACATCTTTGTGCCGTCTTTTTTTTTTTTTGCAACTTCACAACAGCAACATAATGTATAGCGCTGTATTTGAGCCACTGAGAAAAAAATAAAGGACACGGTGAAAACGTGTATTTTGTGATTAGAGTGGAAATTTCGGCTTTAATCTCGAATTGTCGACTTTAACCTCGTAGTTTATTTTATCATTAAAGCAGACGGTCGTAAACGTCATCCCAGTTTTTAATCGCTACGAGCTTCTTGGACCTGACAGCTGCGGCAAGCAGCAATAGATCATCACACAGAACAAATTAAATGTATGATATTCCAACTCTCTGCACATTTAGAATCTTTAGATTTATACTTGATATCACTTTCATGATGGAATGCATTAAAGTGTGCATGTTACACTTTACATATAATTTAATTTAAATAATGAATACTGTTAATAATTACACACATGGGGGTTGCATGGTGGCGGAGCGATTTCACTGCTGTCTCGCAGGGAGTTATGTTGCTGGTATTTCCTGCTTGTATTCCACACTGTGCTCCGGTTTGCTTCCAAAAATATGCAGATTTGGGGATTTGGTGCCGCTAAAATGACGCTAGTGTATGTGTGTGCTTGTATTAACCTTGCGATGAGCTGAGACCTCATCCAGGGATTGTTTCTCAGTCGTGCCCAATGCTTGCTGGAATGGACACATCCCTGGATTTATGGATTTAATCAATAAACATCCTTTTTAGAGATATTGTGGTAAGGTGTTATAGGAATTTAATAGGTGTTTTAGACAATTCACAACACAGAGAAGCCGAACATGTTCTCACCGTGATAATATCTTGCACTGCCACCTGGTGGATTACTCCAGATTTACGTAAAGTACGCGAGCAAGTATAAACACTACAACGCTTGCGTAGCAGGAGCGTCCTCTGCAGCATGCGTCGCGTGAAGTATAACCGGTCGAGTGTCAGACGTGCTCTAATTCTATTCCTAATTCGACACCTCAAATACATTGTTTTGCTTGATTATTAGCATGCCGTTCACTCTTTAAGATGAAAAATGCGAACAAATATTAAAAGAAACACACCACCAAAGGCTAATAGGGTGTTACGAAATAAATGAAATGCATCCATTAACCCAAATACGGAAAATGCTGCGACTTTCACATTTAAATCACGAGATTACGAATGTCGTATAGCAACTAAAAAGGAAAATCCTTATGGCCTTTTTCATCAATACGATGTACTTACAAAAAGCTATACGTATCCATTATTATAAAGTTCACAGACATACGTCGCATTTCATTTCGCTCCCTCTTAATTCGAATGGAGTTAAAATTTTCAGGCGACAAATTTTCTTCCAAGACGTTATAAAATTCAAAAGTTGTAATCTTTTCCAGTAAGAAGTCCACTTACAGACGGAGATAAACGTCAACACAAAAATGACTCGCAAATGCAATTCAAACCTGACGAGTGACGTGTGTCGTAAAACATTAGACATGCGCAGAACAAATCGGGCAGGGTCGTAATAGTAACGCTCTGCGCATGTGTGCGCATGCGCGCGCAAATCGGGTAGCGACAGCTAATTGATTTCACGACGCTACAGGATTTGTTCTGCGCATGTGTAATCTTTTACGACACACGTCACTCGTCAGGTTTGAATTGTACTTGCGAGTCATTTTTGTGTTGTCGTTTATCTCCGTCTGTAAGTGGACTTCTTACTGGAAAAGATGGCAACTTTTGAATTTTATAACGTCTTGGAAGAAGATGTGTCGCCTGAAAAATTTAACTCCAGTCGAAAAAAGAGGGAGCAATAATGAAATGCGACGTGTGTCTGTGAACTTTATAATGGATATGTACAGCTTTTTGTAAGTACATCATGTTGATGGAAAATGCAATAATGGTTTTCATTTTTAGTTGCGATACTTCATAATCTCGTGGTTTAAACATAAAAATCACCGCATTTTCCGTGTTTGGGTTAATGGATGTATGTCAATTATTTCGTAGCACCTTGGTGGTTTGTTTCTTTTAACATTTGTCCACATTTTTTATATTAAATTGCGAACGGCATGCTAATAATTAAGCAAAACAATGTAATCGAGGTGTCGAATTAGGAATGCACGACTGACACTCGACGGGTGTAAAGTGTGCCCTCCAAATCCATCGGTATTTTTTTATTATATTGATATCAGAGTACATCAATGCAATAGTTTTTCCATAATAAAGTTAACAAAATATAATGAAGAAGACTATATTACATACAAGAGTAGCAACAGCTAAGTTATTACAAGAAAGCAGGATGCAGATAATAGCATTACAAATTGTTAATGGATTTCTTTAACCTTATTTAGTAGAAAAAAATTCCATGGTTGAAAACAGGCAATTTTAAAATTTATATCCAAAGCCATCAGAGAAGTGTGGTGTGCGTCTGATGTGGCACAGTGACAGGCTGGGCACCAGCTGTTGTCACGTGTTATAAGCTTATAGAAGTTCACATACATACATTTAACTGAATATAATGGAGAAGGCTTGCTCCTTACAAATAACTTATTTCTTATTGCTGCAGTTAGAAAAACAATGCCCCTTTATTGTATTTTTTTTCTTGACCCTACAGGACTTCCGGTGGTAACAAGCCTTCCATGTGGCTGAACAGATGCCAGTGTACCTGAATTCTGAGACACAATTGGATGTTGTTTTCTTCTGCTTTTAAGATTTCCAATATGAGATGATGTCAGATTTGCTATTTCTACAGGTAAGACTACTGAGGCTTCCAGTTTCAGAAGTAATTTGTGCATAATTCCTGCAAAGCCTCCCCATATTTATTATTTGATCTGTAATATTTTGCTGGCTTGAATACTGTACTATATGTCTGCTCACTCTGTCCAGTAACTAACACAGGCTTTTTAATTTTAGACAGGAAAGCCTCAGAGTGTAAGTACTCACAAACACAGAGACTGGGGTGCATCAGTCCCAGCAGTAACTAAACAGGGATGTTGTTCTGTTTTGCAAAATAACATTTATTTTCTTAAGTTACTGTGCTTTGTTGTTGGATTTTGAAAGAACCAAGACTTAATTTTAACTTAAAATAAAACTAAGGTAGGAGAGAAAAACCAAGATGTTTTCATATAAGTACTGACACCTGAGCACATCACATTAGAAGTTCAGATATACAGAGATTGTAACACAATGTCTAATGTATGCATAATGTAAAAGGAAAAAAATGATGCTACATATAATGACAGGTAAGTTGGGGTTCTTTCAACATCCAAGAAAAAAACACAGTAATTTAAAAAAATATTATTAGTTAGACTTTATTCTAAGCAGACCTTTATGTATTGTGATGGTTTACTTTGGTAATAATTGATCTACAGGTGATCCAAGAAAGGAGGCAGAACAAGAAGTAAGGGTACACTTTATTAATGTTTGAACTCTGTGAGTGAATATCATGTATCTACTGTGTTTATGTTTACAGTTACAGTGAAGTAGAAGAGTCTGGTCATGCTATGGGGCAGCATTAAGAAGAAGGACGAAGAGATGTGTGCCATGTTGAAGTAGCGGCTGACTCTCCTGCCCGGCACTTCTAGAATCCTCCATCTCAATCCCTGCTCTGACCTGCTGTGCCTTTGCCAAGTGATCACGAGGTATTGGCCTTTTTGGGGTTTTTTTTTTTCTTCTGAAAACTGTCACGGTCTTATTACACTGGCTACCTGTCTCACATAGAATTGATTTCAAGGTTCTATTAAATAATTAGAAGGCTTTGAGTATTTTAGACCCTGCCTGTATTTTGGAGTGTCTGCTCCCAACAATTCGTTTCTCAAATGTTGCTTTGCTTTTTATTCCAAGATCAACCATAAAAAACGGCAGCTTTCTGTACTCTGGATTGCTTTGCCAATAGAGAAGTGCCAGGCTACAAATGTCAAGCATTTCAAAATACTTCAACAAGCCCACTTTTCTAATTTGGCTTTTTCTTAATTATACTTGCATTGGTTGTAATAGATTAGAAATGGTACTGTGTACACTTTGTAAGCTCTGCACTGGGCACTAACCCCTACTGTTTTTCTCTGTTGTCTTTTTCCAGTTTATTGCAATTGTGCCCCTGCGTCTCCACCGTCTGTTACATCAACTCCAACTGCCTGTGACAGAAGAAAAGTTCACAACACGTCCTGAAATGGAAATGTGATTGGGATGAGACGGCCACAATTGTGTATGCTGGGATGTGCAGAGGGGGCTGTGTGGGCTTTAGTTTGGGACCCCCAGAGGTTTATTATCTCCAGTATCCTTGAAGGCTGCAAGTTTCTCTTTGTCCCCGACCATTTGACCAGGCAGTGTATTTATTACAAAGGACAAGGACCCCTCCATTTGCTTCACATTTACTTTTATAATGCCTTCAATTTTCTTTGCAACTGTATATTTTTGTAGAGCAATTTGAGCTACACTTGTAAGCAAAGTTGATATAGAAATATCATTACAGTACAGTACAGTTTATTTTTGTATAGCCCAAAATCACACAGGAAGTGCCACAATGGGCTTTAACAGGCCCTGCCTCTTGACAACCCCCCAGCCTTGACTCTCTAAGAAGACAAGGAAAAACTCCCAAAAAAAACCTTGTAGGGAAAAATGGAAGAAACCTCGGGAAAGGCAGTTCAAAGAGAGACCCCTTTCCAGGTAGGTTGGGCGTGCAGTGGGTGTCAAAAGAAGGGGTTCAATACAATACAATACACAGAACAGAACAAATCCTTAATAAAGCATAATAATAAAAATTTTAGAAGTACAGAGCAGAATTTAACAGTAGATGATATCATATAATAAGATTTTGATATTTTTAGAGTGCTGGAGACCTCATCCGTCAAGCTGCCTCCCCATTTGGCCATTCCACGGCTGAAACGTTGCTCGGCCAGCCAATCCGATGAAAGGGCCCCTCTTTCCCATGATTCCTGTGATCCTCCACCAGGGATGACTTTACCATAGGTAGGCAAACAACTTGGCAGGTGGGCCGTGGCACCAATTGCCACATTTGAGTACCGAGAACAGAAACAGAATAGGTGAGGGTTAGTATTCAATTATACTTATCATGTTACTTATGTTTTAGTGCTAATGACTAACAACAGAGATGCAGTATGTACAGTTAATCAGCAGCTCTAGTCAGGATATGCTAAACTGAAGTAGTAAGTCTTCAGCCGGGATTTAAAGGCTGGGACCGAAGGGGCATCTCTTATAGAAGCAGGAAGACCATTCCACAGTTTAGGGGCCCTGTAACTAAAAGCTCGACCTCCCACTGTTATTTTATTAATCCTTGGAATCATAAGCAGACCGGCATCTTGAGATCTTAATGTGCGCTCAGGTTTGTAAGTCATGATAAGTTCAGACAAGTAAGCCGGACCTTGGCCATTTAATGCTTTATATGTTAAAAGGAGGATTTTGAAATCTGCCCTAAACTTAACCGGGAGCCAGTGTAAGGATTTAAGAACTGGAGTTATGTGTTCATATTTTCTTGTTCTTGTAATAATTCTTGCAGCCGCATTTTGGATTAACTGGAGGCTGTATAAAGAACAGTTTGAACAGCCAGTGAACACCGCATTACAGTAGTCAATCCTACTAGAGATAAATGCATGAATTAATTTCTCACAATCCTGTTTATTTAGAAAGCGCCTTAATTTCCTAACATTTTTAAGATGGAAGAAACATTTTTTGGACAACTTTGTAATATGTGCTTTAAATGACATGCTAGAATCAAAGATAACTCCTAGATTGCGGGCTGATTCAGTAAAATTAATTGGGATTCCAACTGAGTTAAATGTCGACAAAATATTGCTGTGATCAGCGTCATTCCCTCCAACAATTGACATCTCTGTTTTATCTGTATTTAAAGACAAGTAGTTCTCATTCATCCATTCCTTTAATTCACTAACTAATTAAAGACAACATCGGAGAAACTTCATTTGATTTAAATGAAAGGTATAACTGGGTGTCATCTGCATACGAGTGAAAATTAACATTATGTTTCCTAATGAGAGATCCCAGTGGAAGCATGTAAAGTGAAAACAGTAAAGGTCCCAGTACTGAGCCCTGTGGGACACCATATTGAACTTCTGTGTATAATGATGGAGTACTGTCAGCACATTTCTGTACATATTGAAATCAATTTGATAAATAAGAACTAAACCAAGCGAGCACGGGGCCTGTAAGCCCAACATAATTTTCTAGCCTGTGCAGTAAAATAGAATGGTCAATGGTGTCAAATGCTGCACTTAAGTCTAATAACATAATTACAGTGGAGTTTCCTTCATCAGAGGATATCAGAATGTCATTTACAACCCGTGTTAGTGCCGTTTCTGTACTATGACCAGTGCGAAAACCAGACTGGAATTTCTCAAATAAATTGTAATGCATAAGGTGTGACTGAAGCTGACTGGTGACTACTTTTTCTAGTATTTTAGAGAGAAATGGTAAATTTGAAATAGGCCTATAATTATTTAGTATGTGGGGGTCTAGGTCTGACTTTTTAAGTAAAGGTTTAATGACTGACACTTTTAGTGCATCAGGTACTGTGCCATGCAGTAATGAACTATTGATAACGGTTAGAATAGGTGCTGCAAGAACATCCATTGCACTTTTTACTAGTTTTGTTGGCACTGGATCTAGGGAACAAGTAGTGGGCTTCATTTTAGTAATTAAAGTTAAGACTTCCTGCTCAGTTACATGATTAAAATTACTAAAGTGCTGAATGCAATGTGCAGCAGGGTCTGCTAAGCTAGTATTTGGTTTGTACTGTGATGCTGAGATCTGGGATCTTATATTTTTAATTTTCTCATTGAAGAAGTTCATGAAGTCTGTACTGCTAATATCTGTTGGTATTTTGCACTGTTGATCTGAATTGCCATTTGTTAATTTAGCCACTGTTCTAAACAGTACCTGAGGATTTTTATTATTGCTATCTATTAATGTAGAATAGTATTCTGAGCGAGCTTTAAAGAGGGCTTTTTTATATTTATTAACACTCTCTGTCCATGCAATTTGAAAGACATGTAGCTTTGTTGTTCTCCATCTACGCTCCAGTTTTCGACACTCTAATTTAAGAGCTCGAGTATTTAGTGAACAAATGTTAAGGGACAGATCAAGAAAAATATCAGTTTAAATAGAACACATTTTTTATGGAATTTTGCTGGATAATAACTCTTTGAGTAGCATCTTGTTCATAAAGCTAAAATAGCATTTTTCCTTTTTTGACAAATTTAATGATTCACTTTTACTGTGTTCAAAATCTTGGCTATCTTTTTTTTTTTTTAAATACTAAGGTAAAAATCTGTAAATATGTTTGTGTTCACCTTCCCTAATAATTTTTAACACCTCCCCTTGTTGGCCATTTACATTGTAGTTGTGTTCTAGTTAAATGCATTTACCATTTATACATCTTTATGATTACTGAATTTTCTACTCATAATAATTTTACAGTATATATACATATAAATATGGGTGTGTATAATTTTTTTTTTGAGAAACATTGTTCACAGATATTTCACTTTTGTTATTTTTAAACATACTATTTATTTCTTCAATAAAAAATGTATGAGAAGTGTGTTGTATTTCCTTTTTTTAAAGTTATAAAAATGAACTGGCTCTGTATCAATGTGGGTGAATAAAACCATTGACATGAGATGAGGAGTCTGCACACAAACAGCGGTGTGTTATGTTGGTTAAACTTGTAAGAAAGAATATCACTGCCCTCTGTCCACATGATGTTCATCATAAACTGAGCTACTTCATGCTGTTTAAATTCTGCTCAGTAAAGAATATTTTACTTTACAGCTGTTAAATTCAGTTCAGTTTTATTATATTAATAGGTAAGTTGGTTTCTCAGTGGGTTTTACAGAAACGCCTTGAAATAACATTAAAAACACATCACTAAGAACAAACGTATTACAAATATGAACTATAGTAGCAAGCACTTACTGTAAAAAAAAAATAGATTAATTCAAATGATAACAGCTAACTTCCATAATTTAAGTCCGTGGATATAAAGTTAAACTTCTTTGTAAGATTAATAGCCATTGGAATAAATGAGGATTTGAACCAGTGGCTTTATGCTCTTCATTTCTTCAGCATCTGACCTGATTGCACAACTGAGAACAAATTAAAGAATTTTAACAAGTTGACAGTAACAGCATTAAGGACAGGGACAGTCAGCACAATGCCATGCAACACAGTGTTAATTATTTTCTTTTTTTGAAAAAGGACAATATATTTCTATAAAACTGGTTGGATACATTAGGTTTTGTAAACCTGATGCCTTAAGATAAATGGCAATTTTATTAATAATAATTGATGTCTAAAGATATTTTTAAACAAACAAAATTTGTTCATAAGAGGGAAATTGCAACAATAGATCAAAACGGAAAGGAAACTTTATACGATTTATTATGTGACTGGGAAAATAAAAACACTACATACTTTATATAACATATATATAGTACATGCCAAATAATACAAAGAGTACACAGCATGTGTTTCGTCCTAATTGGGGCTTATCAGGTGTGCACACCTAAGCTTCCTCTTATGGCGATCAAACATTGGGCATCAATGTTACGCCACAAAGGCTGCTTCTTTTATTTTGCAGGATGAATATTTTTATTATGGTCAACTAATGTGGAACTAAAATGAATAAACTGTAATGTCAAGTTGTACTGCATGCACAGTTCCGATCGGGCCGTGTTGTAAAGTGGATTTTTTTTTTTAAATGTTTTTTTTTCATTAAGAGCATGCAGTGTGTGTTACTACCTGGTCCCCGTTGCCAGCCCGATCTGCGTGCACGTGCGTATTGAAAGGCTATGTCATCACACACTTTTCGGTGCTTCCCAATCTGTTTAACGCATGCGTGAACACTTTATGGCATATTAGGCTTTCAATACGCCTGTGCGCGTAAATCGGGCAGGCACACAGATCGGGTAATGACAACGTGTAATCCAAAATGAGTCCGCAATAGCAAAAGTATTAAATTACTTTACCGTTTCTCCTATTGGTGAGTGACGGTCTCCATGAACAATGACGATTTAATCATGTGACATTCTATTTCCGGATCAAAAATACTTTTAATTTGGCAGATCCGCTGTGTTGGAAGCTTTACCAAACCACATAAAATATATAATTGACTTTTATTTTTGTTGTTTTTTTATTTTATAATATGTTTATTTTATAAATGTATGACTTACAAATATATAGATGGTAGTGTTACACAAATTTATTTGCTTCTGTCCTTACTGAACAGGTAGAAGTACTACAAAGATGGGGGATCTAGAACAAATAACACATATAAAGAGTGCCCTTAAGTTTTAAAGCGTTATATAGAATGTAATGTTTCAATAAAAGAAAAGCATGATGGCAGAATGGTTTATGATCCTTCCTCAAAGATCCAACAGCTCAGTATTGTTTATTTAACAGTTGTGACCATTAGGGTAAATTTGCACAGTTTCTTATGATCTCCAAACACACCAGCGACTACATCCAACTTTATTACAATTTTTTGAAATCTTATTACAATCGACATACTGGGCCAGTTGCACCGTGCTATGAGCTCGGAATGACCGCTGATCTGGAAGGTATTCCACGAAGTGCACTTAGCGAGTAAGCCTTGTTTAAAAATCATAGAGTGAAAAATTCAGATACTGGTAAAAATCTGATTTCCTTTTTTCCATATTTCTATAGCTTTCAAAATTATCCGCGCAAGCCGGACACTGACTGTTCGTCATATTGCATATAACAGGAAAGACATTCTTAAAGAAGTCACAGTAAAATAGATTCTGTCACATGTTCAATACTGGCTATGGCCATCTTGTTATCTAGTGTAGCGTTCTGTTCTTTATTGTAGAGTTCTGTTCTGCAGTTTGTGTTCTGTCATTTGCATCCCTCTCAGTTATTTATTCTGTTGTCCCTGTTATTTCTGATGGACTGTAATAGAGTGGAAGGTAAAGGAGGTTCCGGAGGGATGGGGGGTGGAGCCGAGGCGGGGGGAGCGCTGTGTTAAAAAGAGGTGTGAGAGAGTGCTGGTGAACACGGGCATGTCGCTCTCGCACGGAGTTATTTTGAGTTCTGTCTGTTCGGCGTGGTTGCGGCCAACAGCAACCGTTTTTTTGTGATTAATAAAGAAGGAACTAACCAAGTGACCGTCTCGGATCGTCATTACGTCTGGGGAGACGCTACACTAGTAAAAACACAGCAAATGTTAAACTGACACTTAAACACTTTTCATTGGTGAGAGAATTGATTATAAGGATTACTCGATGTAGTTTTGAGATATCGCGGTAAGAAAGAGGACTGGAAAAAGTGTCATAGAGGAGAAAATGGAAAATATCTAGGTGGGAGGCAAGGTGATTTAATAAAGGCCACCTTAAAATTAAAAGGACTGGTAGTTGACCCATTTCACAACACTCTGGTGACGAATGATAAATAATGAGTTTGTATACTAACATTGGATAGATCGACGCTGAATTAACGTTTATTGAACTTGTATTAGAAACCCAACAGAAATCGCCGTGATTTACGCTATTTGAAATACAAAATGTGAATGGAGTCTTATAAATTCTTTGAAACTGCGAGTGGATTAACAGGGGTAATGTGAAACGAGCAACGCTATTGCATTACATAAGAACACCGGTACAAAGAAACAGCCATTATAGACAGTATCTAGGTTATACTAGGGAATGTGGAACAAATGCCAGGAAGAAAGCGAGTTTTGATTTGGGAATATTACATACTACAGTACTTCAAAAAGTAAAGTACGCAAAGTAGACCATTTCCCAAGCAAAGTTACAGAACTGGTTAAGTAATATGAGTCACTTTTTAAAGGACTGGGACAGATCGCTGCTTCACACAAAGTTGAACCTGTCGTTCAGGGACTTAGACCTGTTCCATATCATATGATTGAGGCTGTCAATCAAAAATTAGGCAAGATGTTTGAGGATGGAATTATCAAAAAAGTTAACAAAGGTGCAGAGTGGATATCATATCTGGTCTTGATTCCAAAGAAATCTTTTCCAGAGGCACAACTGTGTGTAGATCTGAGAGAAGGCAATCATTCCTTAAAGACATCCAGTTCCTACCATAGATAGCATTCTACAAACCAATTAAGGTGCAAAGGTGTTTGCGAAATTAGATGCAAGGAAGGTTTTCGGCATGTTGATTCAGCAGAAGAGTCAAGACGTCTTACAATGTTTATTACTCACTGTGGGTGCTATCGGTTTTGTAAGGTCTCATTTGGATCATCTAGTGCACCCAAAGTCTATCAAAAAGACATGGACTCCATATTATGTGGGCTTACATGTATGGTATGGTTTTTGGACTTTGCTGAAGTAAAGAAAAGCTGGAAAAGAAACCGAGAAAGGTTTTTAAAAGATTTCACAGGTGCCTTAAGAAAGTATTCCAAGCATGCAAATATGCAGGAAAGGTATGGAAGGAGGAGTGTCCAAAAATATTGATGACATAGTCAAATCCTCATCGTGCTTCTGGGGACACCAGCATTCCTTATGCTTTCCAGTGAAATTAGAACAAAGCTGCCAAGTTTTGAACTAAAACAGGAGATGAATACACTTGAGCTTAGAAGGCAACATCAAAAAAATATAGAGAAAATGAAAGATTATGCAGACAAAACAAACAGAACAAAAGAACATTCTTTCAAAGTAGTTGTGAATATTATAGATCTAGAACAAGGAAAGTTGGATACGAGGTTCAAAAACACCAAATTATGTCCTGCTTAGCAAAACCTCAAACAACTCTTTTGAAATGATAAATGTTGATGATGGGTCACAACTCAGTAGAAACATTAAGTATCTAAGACATGTTTTTTTATCCACTGACTTTGTTGTAGCTGGAAGAGAAAATGGAAAAACACTAAAACAAACACAAAATATTCCAGTCAAAAGAGAACCAGCAAAGCAATGTGTATGACGATCATTGCTAGAAACTGTGCCTGATTCAGCTATGGAACAAACTGTAGACAACCAGTTAACTACTATAAGTGGGTGAGTCATTAAGAAACCTACTAGGTTCATGGACATGGTAATATAAAAAAAAAGTTCTGGTAATTGACCTACATCACATCACTCAGGAATCGGAACACATCTTATACAAGACATTTGTAAAACTAGCTCAATATTATCTATCTATCTATCTATCTATCTATCTATCTATCTATCTATCTAT
>JANRMT010062837.1:18984842-19014375 GCA_026402145.1 Polypterus bichir lapradei | reverse complement strand
TATCTATCTATCTATCTATCTATCTATCTATCTATCTATCTATCTATCTATCTATCTATCTATCTATCTAGCATACAAAATAAATGAATGAGTTAATCAGTGATTAAATGCGGGTGCGTATGTGCATGTGTCCATATCTTTACTGCATTGTGTTTTCATGTTTCTCTCTACACCTGTCCACTTCGTTCAACCCTTTTTATTGAATAGATCAAATTTAATAATAAACATTGAGAAGAGGCTGTTAACGGAGTTATTTACAAATCAAATACTTAGTGCTAAAAATGTTCATTATAAATGCTTTTCCCAACTAAAATATTCTAATCATTTATTTTACAACTTTCTCAAAATGACATTGCAATGTATTAAACTATGCTTCAAAGATGTATTTTGTACAGAAAAAAGGACAATAATAATTATAAGTTAACTAGGGGGGCATTGTTATAGTACTGTGAGAGATGTGTGATGTTATTTTGTCTTCATTGAACATATCTCATACTGGCATGTGTTTAATATTTCATTCCCAGGTGCCAGCTCAAAGAAATTAAGTACACCTTGCAGCAAGTTAATGTGAAATATTAAAATTCCCAGACAGGTAAGTACTGACATCTCAATTTGCTCCACAATTGCAGCAATTGTTGAGAGAGGCAGACACCATGGGTGACTGTTCATTATGTAGCCAACAGTAAGAAAATGTAAGCCCGTAAAACAGATGGTGGTCCCCCACCACTACCTTTCACCCCAGCAGAGAAACTAGCCCTCAGCCTGAATAAGTACAGGCAATGTATAGAGGGCATTCCAGGGGGTAGCTTCTCTGAACCACCTATCTCCAACATCGTCACACAGATGGAAATCTCTCTAGCAGTATTGGGTGTCATTCTACTGTTATCATTTACATGGGGCAGCATTTGCAAGGAGCCACTGCCCCATTCACAAATTCTGTTTGTGTTACAGGATGATGAGGAAACCCTCTCAGCCACAGGCTTGGACAGACCTGTATCAGTAAGGCACACATTAGGAGAGGCATACATTCTCATCATACAGTTCCATATTAAAATTTTTCTTGTTGTCATTGTCCAGGATCCAACCTGCAATTTCATGTTCCCTGTAGAAGAGGCTCCATCCACCTCCAGATACCTTATGATGGTCAGTACACACTTTCGTTTGTCCCTAATTTGCCTATTATGGCTAGTATAAAACAATAAAAATACCTGTGCCATTTCCTTGCATTTGCCAGTGAGAGAATTATACAAATCCAAAAATGTGACATTCAGATTGACCTTCTTTGTCTAAATGTCATAAAAAAATATAAAATATGAAATTAAAGTACTGAAATGCTTTTTATGTGTTGCTTTATTGTGATTCATGTCAAATAACAAAAGCTATTTCTTCCCCTCCGCTATCTTTTGGCAGAATGACAGAGACCAAAAAGAAAGGTGGACACAACTTAATTGACCAGTCTTTATTCAATCCAAAATTGAAAGGTTTCTTAAATGACCAAAAATGTGTGGCCTCGGTTAAAGTGACTAAGGCAAATTTGATCTCTCAGTGTCTGTTGTTAGGAAGGGAGGGAGGGTAGTCATCATCTTGGTTGACTATGACTGGTGGAAATCTCTCTTTTCTTACTGTGGTAATGTTGTGCAATACAACACATGCCACAGCGATGTCACAGGCTCTTTCTGGAGTGACCCACAGAGAATGTCGGCACTGACACTGGGACTTGAGAAGACCTATGTTCATCTCAACCATGGCTCTTTTCTTGTAGTGTGCCTAGTGATAATGCTGCTGTGCTGCATTCTCTGGCTGAGGGAATGGGTTCATCAGGTAGGGCAGACAAAGGAGGCATACCATCATATTGTCCTAAAATAACATGACAGAAGAGACCAAGAACTTATAGCTTACATATAGAAATCTGGAACAGGCAAACTTGGAACGTCACCCACTCACTGCAAGGTTACTTACTCTGTTCAGACTTGTGGTACAAGGTTGACTCACGGAACACCCTTGAATTGTGCACAGATACTGGATATTTGGCGTTAACATTTTTAACAAGCTATCTGTTGTAACATATTATCTTAAGAACAGAGAAGAAAATACATGGATATTTATATGGGGCATTTCACATACATACTTGAACTTCTGTCTGTACCTGCATATTGATGCTGTGGAACAACCTTTGTTTATGTTTTTTGCCTTAATATGGATGGTGGTGCAATGGTAACACTGCAGCTTCACAATAAGGAGACAAGGGTTCACATCCAGGTACGGAGTTTGTATGTTGTCCGTGTGTCTGCATAGGTTTCCTTCAAGTGCTCCAGTTTCTTCCCACTGTCCAAAGACCTGCAGGTTAGGTGCACTGGCGATACTAAATTGGCCCTGGTGTGTATGTATGTGCAGGCAATGGACTGGTGTCCTGTCCAGGGTTTGTTCCTGCCTTGCATCCTATGGTGGCTGGGATAGGTTCCTGCACACCCCGTATCCCTGTTCAGGAGTAAGTGGGTTTGAACATGACATTGGCCATAATACGGATGTGTGTCCCATCTACATTAGACATTAGGAAACCATGTAATGCATTTATTTAGTTGAGTTTTATTTCCCAAAGCATCTTATGAGTGTTAAATTATAGTTGAGTAATTTGCACATATACAAAAACACACTTGAGGTTTTAATTTCACACTGGTGATTTTACTGTGTGTCTACAAGTACCACATAAAAAGGGAGACTACAGTAAGTGAAAAGACAGACCTGCTACAGACAATATTAAAAGGAATCAACCAAAGAGACTACAAAGTATATAAGTAACATTGTTGCCTTGTTCTATTATGAACATTCCTAACTTCAGTAATAAACCGTTAAGCACTTGACAAATGGAAATTTTTCAGATGCATTACTAAAGGATGAGGCTGAGCACAAATGCCGCAAATGTTAAAATTAATTGCCTTACCTGTGATCTTGTGGATTTGTTCTTTGATAGTGTTATATCCCGGGAAGAAGACATACTATATGTGTACAGTTACTGGATCAAAGCCAGCACACTTTTCTGGCTGCATTTCATGCGATCGCTTTGCCAATATATTCAGCATCTCTAATGCTGTATATAAACCGCCTTTGGAGAAGAAACAAAGGTCAATGTGTAGGGTTTGCATTGATGTCAGAACAAAACTGCAATGTGTCAAATTGGATATGTCACACCATATTAGATTGTTAAGATGTATGAGGTCTCTTATAGGCATGCAAGAATATCTATTCTGGGTCTGATCACCCTCTCTTGCTGAAGTATTTGGTGAAGGAGCTGTGCTTTGAAATCGATTGGGTCTTCGAGAAAGGGGCACAACATTTTCAACAGTGATTGGACATTCCAATGTCTTTCTCTACTTCTTATATAGGCAGCCAGAATTGGCATTTCAGACATGACAATTTCAAATTTTGCTTGTATGATTTGATTCTCTCCTTCTGAATTATTGAGGTGGCAAAATGTTAGTCCTTCATGTTAGTCCTGGTCTTTTGCAGGTTAGTTTCAGAGCATTGGTTGCCTCAGTAACTGAGCTGGATTTTGTCAAACCTTTCTTTCTGGAACAGGCAAATCCTGAGCAGGCTTAGTGAGTTATCCTTATATTTGGCCATGTGGATCATGCAATTCTGGCTTAATCTGTTACAGAAATGCAAGTTTGACTCAATCCAGAGTTTTAACTGAATTAGCCCAATGTCCATAAATCTTGATTTACTTTAAGCAGATTTCACAGTAATCCTACTTTCTGCAACAGATTCCTGTTCACTAGAAGATCCATGACAATTACACTTTGGTGCACCTGCACTAAATCAGAAGGGACACAAATTCCACAGGACACAGATATCTTCATAACACCAACCCCGAGTATACAGTAAGGTTTGTTTTTTAGGATGTAAAAATGTTTGTTTTTCACAATATATATTTTGTCCCAAATGTGCATCATCATTTAAAAGAATGAAATAGGATGATTTCTCCAAATGAAAGAGGAAACAACTGGAGGAGAGTCACAAAAAACAATTCCACCTCCAAATCACATTATTTAACTCTAAATGTGAATTTTGTCACTGTGTTTTTCTTTATTCCCAAAATGAAGCAGATAAGTGTTTTGAAACTATACAAAACTGGAGTTTTTTAGCTTTAAACAGGTATGTCTGTCACAGTTTGTTTTTCTTATTCCACAGCAAAAGAGGCGAATATTTATAAGCATACTGAAGTGGAATGTATCACAAAATTTAAAAGGAAATTGCATTTTCACAACTGCAGAGGGGTTGTGAAAGTAAAAGATCGATTAACACAAAAGTCATATCAATTTGAAAATGGATACTATGATTTAATAAAACCTAGGCTGATATACAGTATATTGTCAATATCTTCGTGTGTGTGAGAGGAGTCACAACAACAACAACATTTATTTATATAGCACATTTTCATACAAATGATGTAGCTCAAAGTGCTTTACAAGATGAAGAAAGAAAAGTGTATAAAAAATAAAAATAAGATTAGGTAATACTAAATAACAAGGAATAAAGTAAGGTCCAATGTCCGGGAGGACAGAAAAAACAAAAAAAAACCTCCAGAGGGCTAGAGAAAAAAAAATCTGCAGGGGTTCCAAGGCCATGGGACCGCCCTGCCCCCAATGGGCATTCTACCTAACATAAATGATCTAAATCAGTCCTCATGGTTTTCAGGCTTCACATGAAAGAATTTGATTATTATGGTCTTGTGGACATCTGGCCTTCAATCCTTCAATGTAGGGACTGCATGGTGCCTTGATCAGGTGGTGTTGTTGCAGATTGCCACCACAGAAAAAACAGAAAAGGAACAGCAGAAAAAGCAGAGATTAGTATGGATAAAAATGATAATTCAATGCATATACAGTACATCAGGGTAATAATAAAATGTAACTATGAGAAAGCCATGTTAAAATAGTAGGTTTTTAGTAGTTTTTCAAAGAGCTCCACTCTATTAGCCAGGCATATTTCTATCGATAAGCTATTGCTAATTTTAGATAACAGCAGAAGGCTGCCTCACCACTACTTTTAAATTTAGCTCTTGGAATTATAAGCAGACATTCATTTGAAGATCTAAGGTTATGATATAGATTGTAAGGTGACAGGCATTCCAAAATATAGGATGGAGAAGGATTATTTAAGACTTTGTAAATTATAAGCAGTATTTTAAAGTCAATTCTAAATGACAGGGAAACCATTGTAATGACATCAAAACTGGAGAGATGTGCATGGATTTTCTTTTCCTAGTTAAGATTCTGGCAGCTGCATTCTGCACTAGTCACAACTGATTAACATCTTTTTTGGGTAGCCCTGAAAGGAGTGTGTTACAGTTATCTAGTCGGCTAAAAACAAGTGTGAACTAATTTTTCAGCATATTGCAAAGTTATGATCAATGGTATCAAATGCAGCACTTAGATCTAAAAGGATGAGAACAGATTAATGGCCTCTGCCTGCATTTATCAGCAAGTCATTTGCTACTTTAACCAGTGTAATTTCTGCACTGTGACTTGTTCTAACTTAAACTTATCAATAGCATGTTTATTTAAGTGATCATTTACCTGTATAATGACTGCCTTTTTCTGTAATTTTACTTAAGAAAAGGCAGGTTAGAAATAGGTCGAAAATTGTCAAAGTCAGAGGAGTCAAGATTATATTTCTTGAGCAGGGGTTTAACAACAGCAATCTTAAGACAATCTGGGAAAACCCCAGTATCTAATGATGAATTTGCTAAGTCAAGCACACTATCAATTAGCATGTCAGATACTTATTTGAAAAAGCTTGTTGGTATTGGGTCAAGGATGCAGGTGGAAGGTTTCAGTTCAGAAAATATTCTGTATAGATCGGGTAAATCTATCCTGGTGAAAGAATTTATTTAGCTTAAAATGGAATACCGGGATTTAATAGGATCAATACTGGGGAAGTGTACTATATTATTTCTAATATCATTAATTTTATGATTTAAAAATATAGAAAAAGCCTCACAAGTTTCACTGGACATTTTTGAAGGCATTCCATTGAGTGACATGGGTTTAGCAAACAACCAATAGTAGAGAATAAAGCTTTTGGATTACCAGGATTATTATTTATAATTTTAGAGAAGTAGCATCGCCTCTGAAAACAGCTGTCAATATTAATTTAGTTTTTCTCCATTTATGCTCAGCTCTCCAGCATGTTTTCTTAAAATCAGACACTCTTTGTGTCTTCCATGGTATAATAGTAGTGGAGGATTTTTTTAACTGTCTTTTCAGAAGAAACTATGTCAGTGTCAACTCTCTCTTTAGCATTAAAATTTCCCACCTTACCAATTACATTATTATCACTATTGTATTTGTAAGTACTATAAATGGACTGGTTGCTTAACATATTAGCAAACTTTGAAGCTGCAGATGAATCAACAAAGCGTTTTTTAGCAATACCCTTCTCATTAATTGTAACTATCAGTATATCTACATTAAATAGTAAGAGAAAATGGTCTGATAAACTGATATCCATGATCTGCCTTACATACATTTTTTTTTTCTTTAGTAATCACTAAATCCAACGTATGCCCACCAAGTTTGTTGGCTGACTAATGTACTGGCTCAGAGTCACCACAAAGACCATTTTAAAACAAATTGTTGTCCAAGCCTGTATATGCTCAACAAGCTGCAGTTCAACCTAAACCTTGACGAGGTTTCTGACCCAGAGGAGCTGCCAGTGCGCAGGGATACCTGTTGGCATGTGAATGATACCTCAGCTGTTCAACCAAGTGAGGACCTCTGAAGACTAAGAACCAAACCATTGGACATAAGGGCAGCCCCGGGGACATAACCAACAAGGAACTGTATAACGCTGCTAGTCTTGTCGAGGTAGGGGACATCTTCTGCGTTAATGCCCCAGGAAACCCTCTTTTGGATCATTGTCCCAGCCTTTAGGAAGTGACCACAGCCAATGTAGCAGGGACATCACTGGCTTTCTCCTTTGTCCCATCATCTGGCAAAAGTACCTTATCTCTGGACATGGTCGAGACTCCAACAGTTTCCCAGAAGACAAGTAAATATGTCCCAGTGATACCAAACCAATGGGGAGAAAGAAATTATTGCCATATTTAGGTGAACATTGTGAATTTCAGCGCC
Source organism: Polypterus bichir lapradei (assembly GCA_026402145.1). Lineage (NCBI taxonomy): Eukaryota > Metazoa > Chordata > Cladistia > Polypteriformes > Polypteridae > Polypterus > Polypterus bichir. The sequence continues at coordinate 19,007,242 of JANRMT010062837.1, read as the reverse complement.
TAGATTTAATTGATACTGGATCAACTGCTACTATTGTACAGCCTAAGCTGCTTCCAGCAGGCTTTGACACAGAACCTGCCACCAACCAGTTAAGCACTGTCATGGTGGAGAAGACTACGATGTTTGGCATGTTATGGGTGGACACTGGGGTTGAGAAGCTGACATTCAGTGTGGCTGGCCAGAGTACAAGACTCCTGTATATTGGATCTGGATTTTGTCTAAGTTACAGGGGAATCTGTGGATTTGTGTTTGGGGACTATACAGTTAGAGATGGTGGGGGACAATTGCTAGAGATACAAGGGGACCCAGCAAGTAATGCTATAACTGTACTGCAAGTAGTAGGGTGTAGTCTAAATGATTATCAGCTGGGCAGATAGATCCACTGTGGGACAAACTTAATGCTGGCCATTTCCAGATAGTAGAAACTATATTGAGTCAAAATTGTGATGGTCTTAATACAGGTTAATGGCAACAGCTTCAAGAACTGCTGCTTCATTTTAGTAGTACATTCACAGCACCTTCTGGTGAGGTGGGAGGGACATACTTGGTGCAGCATGAAATTAATACAAGGTAAGGCCTATCTGGCAGTCCCTGCACAAGGTGCCAATGACACATTGTGAGATAACTGAGCAGATTATCTTTCAGATGGTAGAAGCTGGTATTAATCTTGTTACTTCCGGTTTGAGTGAACGCTGACGGGACTGGTCGCCGTTGCTCGCCGGTAACTAGACTATTAATTTTAGCTATTACTGGTGATTTTGATAGTGATATTGCCATTACTGATGATATCTCTGCGTGGCTGTGTATGCATTAGCTTCAGCCTAACCCCGTTTCGGAACTTACCTGGTTTGTTCTCTGGATGCCTGAGCTGCTTGTGGCCGTGCCTACAATGTGGATTGGTAGGATATTCACCTGGTTTATGTTTGTTTGGTGTCTTCTGTTGCTTGCTATCCAACCTGTAACGGGCCTCCTCCAGTACTCAGCTGCTGAGCTTCTTCGACTGCATCTCCACCAGTCTGTGCCTCTGCTGTCTGTGCTGCATTTCGACCTGGACGTCATATTTCTCCCTCGTCAGACATACATCCATCATGGGTCCCGCTGGAGATTCCGAATAGATACCTCAAAAGGAATTAACTCCTTCTGGTCCAACTTTCGACGGCCTCCACATAACACAGATAGGAATGGTGACCACAGCATGTTGGCCAGCCTAGCTCGGTTGGCTACCACCGCTGTCAAAAGTGACAGCAACATTGTCAGTTTCGGTCTGCTGAACATCCGGTCACTCACGAGCAAGGGGCATCTTATTCAGGATCTCCTTATTGACTGTAAGTTTGACTTTCTCTGTTTAACTGAGACTTGGCAGCAACCTCAAGACTTTTCTCAACTTAATGAATCACCACCCCCAACCCCGGGGTTTGTTTACATTTGTCAACCCTGTGCCTCTGGCCATGGAGGAGGTGTCGCGATAATTTATCACGAGAACTGGAAAGTCCTGCAGTTGCCTGCTCCTGCTGTTAGCTCTTTTGAATCAACTGTGTGTCAATTGTCTTGGCCTATTCCTACCATCATTGCAACTGTCTACTGGCGGGGGGGGGGGGCGCGGCCAAATCAAATGATCTGTTTTGAATGATGTTGCTATCTTTCTTACCCATTTATCTACAATTACTTCAAACATAATTCTGTTGGGGGATTTTAATATACATTTGCACAATATCAATATCCCTCTCACTAAAGACTTTTTATCTTGCCTGGAGAATTTTGGATATCAGCAGCACACTAATGTTCCTACCCATTGTAAAGAACATATCTTGGACCTGATCTGCTGCTCTGGTGTTGTTCCTCTCAATCTTACAGCAGATGAACTCACTATAACTGATCATTTTCTCCTTTCATTTAATGCTAAACTTACTTTTTTTATTACTAAGCTCCCCCGTCTCATATCTTTTCATAATATTAAGAATATTAGCTTTAATTCTCTGTCTTCTAGAATTGATTTCCAAATGGACTTTCCTAATTTATCCACTCCTGAAGAATTGGTCTCATATTATAACACTGGTCTCAATGGTATTCTTAATTCTTTTGCTCCGCTAAAAACAAGATCTATTTCTTTTTCTGCCCCCTGGTTTATGCCTGAACTTCGGCTTCTGAAAGCAAAGGGCAGGCAACTTGAATGGTTATATAAAAAAACTGGACTCTTTGTCCTCAAAGAGATGCACAAAAATCATTTACTTTATTACAGGGACTGTATAACACAAACCAAATCTAACTATTACACTCCGTTAATTTCTTGTAATAAAGGTAACACCAAGTCTTTGTTTTCATTACTTAATAATGTTACACAACCTCCAGACTCTTTACCATCTCACCTTTACTCGACTGCTTTCTGTAATTCTCTTATGTCCTTTTTTAATGAGAAAATCTAGAGGATACATCAGCACTTCGTTCCAGATTCTCTCTGTATTTCTTTTGAACTACACTCACTTATTCACTCTTTTTCTTCTTTCCAGCTTCCCACTTCCTCAGAAATCTCAGATCTTATCTGTAAATCTAAGTCATCTACTTGTCAGCTGGACCCCCTCCCTACAGTTCTCGTCAAAACCTGCCTCCCCTCTTTGGTCCCTCTCATTTCTGCCATAATTCACTCTTCTCTCACTACTGGTACTGTTTCTTCATCTTGCAGCAATAACCCCAAAACTGAAAAAACCTGGTGCTGATCCTACTAACTCCAATAATTTTCGCCCTATTTCTGATTTGCACATTATCTCCAAACTTCTTGAAAAAGTAGTAGCTATCCAACTTCACTCCCACTTATCTCATAATAATCTATATTAAAAGTTCCAGTCTGGTATTCGCCCCCTTCACAGCACAGAAACGGCACTTGTTAAAATTACTAAAGACCTTCTTATGGCTGCTGACTCCGGTTTAATTACTATTATCATCCTCCTTGATCTGAATGCGACCTTTGATACTATTTGTCATACCACTCTCCTTAATAGATTATCTTTGATTGCTATTACCCACACTCCACTTGATTGGCTCAGATCCTACCTCTCAGGCCGCACTCAGTTCATTCAGCTTAAAACTTTCACATCCCCATACACTCACCCCGCAGATGGCGCCTCAACCCGCTTCTATTAGCTGACGAGAATTGTATGAAATTTATATCCAAACAAATCAAATTCTTTCTAGAGACAAATACATCACCCGAGATCTCTGCAGGAATACGCTGGGAAACTCTTAAGGCCTTCTTAAGAGGTCAGATTATCTCATATCTTTCCCACAGAAATAAATCCGAAGCCAAGAAAATAGCAAAGATAAAAAGCGAAATTACTAAAATAGATGAAGAACATGCCAGACTACCAAGCGAGACTCTACATAGGAGAAGGCAGGCTCTACATTCGGAATTAAACCTCTTGACAACTAAAGAAACTGAACAACTAATTTACAAATCCAGACATCATTACTATGAACATGGGGAGAAAGCTAATAAGCTTTTAGCTCAACAAATTCACAAGCAAGAAGTGCGCAACGCAATCTCGGTAATCACTAGTACGAACGGAGATAAAATCGTCGAACACCAAAATATAATGCACACTTTCAGAGACTACTATAAATCCCTATATACTACTGAGTTTAAGGAAGACAATACACAATCAAATGCATTTCTGGATACATTACAGATACCACAAATAGACGCTTGTAGTGCGGAAGAACTTGATAAACCTCTGATGTTATCAGAATTACTAGATGCTATAAAATCACTCCAAGGCGGGAAAGCAGCAGGCCCTGATGGTTACCCTGCAGAATTTTACAAGAAATTCTCCGCTCAGCTAGCCCCCCTCTTATTAGCAACATTTACAGAAGCCAGAGATAACCAATCTCTTCCACAAACCTTTCGCCAAGCACTAATCACTGTCTTTCCAAAACAAAATAAGGACTTATTACAATGTGCATCATACAGACCAATTTCACTTCTGAATAACGACGTTAAAATACTTTCAAAAATTTTAGCCAGAAGGGTGGAGAAAGTGCTCCCCTCGGTAATATCACAAGACCAAACTGGATTTATTGGGGGCCGGCACTTATCTTCCAATCTTCGACGCCTGTTTAATGTAATATACTCACCAACTAAATCAAACACCCCAGAAATATTATTATCATTAGATGCAGAAAAAGCATTCGACATGATTGAATGGAAATACCTTTTTACAATATTGGAGAAGTTTGGGTTTGGCCCAAACATCTGTGCATGGATTAAATTACTGTATACTAACCCAGAAGCTTCAGTTTGCATCAACAACATTTGCTCAGACTACTTTAAACTAGAACGTGGCACTAGACAAGGATGCCCCTTGTCACCGCTGCTGTTTGCGATTGCCATTGAACCACTGGCAATACATTGTCGAAATACTGATCAGATAAAGGGGATTAGCAGAGAAGGACTGGAACAGAAAATCTCATTATATGCAGATGACATGGTACTGTATATATCAGACCCAGAAAATTCTGTACCTGCAGTCTTAGCAGCACTCACAGAATTTCAAAAGATCTCTGGTCTCAGAATTAATCTGAATAAAAGTGTACTCTTTTCAGTGAACTCTCAAGCATATAATATTAGATTAGATACCCTACCATTTATCATTGCAGAACAGTTTAAATACCTAGGGGTAAACATCACAAGTAAATATAAAGCTCTATATCAACAAAATTTCGCCGTTTGCATGGAAAAAATTAAACAAGACTTGCATAGATGGTCAACCCTTCATCTCACACTAGCTGGAAGAATTAACACTGTTAAGATGAATATTCTTCCTAAGCTCCTTTTTTTATTTCAAAACATCCCAATATACATTAATAAATCATTTTTTAGGCAATTAGATTCGACAATAACCTCATTTATTTGGAATTCAAAACATCCACGCATCAAAAGAGCGACCCTACAAAGACAAAAGGCAGAAGGCGGCATGGCTCTACCTAACTTCCAGTTTTATTACTGGGCAGCAAATATACAGGCGATAAGAACCTGGACACAAATAGAAGAACATACACAGGCTTGGTCCGCAATAGAATTAAATTCCTGCAGTACTTCGTTGTATTCCTTGCTCTGTGCTCCAATAAACACACGTTATCGGCAATACACTAATAACCCAATTGTGCTCCACTCACTTAGAATCTGGAACCAATGTAGAAAGCATTTTAAGACGGAGAAGCTTCTATCTGTGGCACCCCTGCAAGAGAACCACCTCTTTCAACCCTCACAAACATATGCAGTTTTTAATATTTGGAAAAAATTTGGAATTAACTTGCTTAGAGATCTTTATATAGACAACGTCTTTGCATCCTATGAGCAATTACATTCCAAATTTAACATTCCAGCTACACATTTCTTTCACTATCTTCAAATCAGAAACTTTGTTAAACAAAACCTTCCAGATTTTCCTCATCTTGCACCCTCATCCATGCTGGAAAAAATATTGCTGAATCTCAAGGATTTAGACTCCATCTCTACAATATATAAAATCATTTTACAATCCCTCCCTTTTAAAGATCCAAGAGGACACTGGGAAAAAGATCTTTCAATTAATATATCAGAAAAGGAGTGGAAAGTAGCAATGCAGAGAATTCACTCGAGCTCCATATGCGCAAAGCATACAATTATACAACTCAAAATTATATATCGAGCACATCTGTCTCGACTAAAACTCTCCAAAATGTTCCCAGGGCATGATCCAACCTGCGAACGTTGTAACCAAGTCCCAGCCTCACTAGGTCACATGTTCTGGTCCTGCACCAAATTAACATTATTCTGGACAAACATTTTTAATTACCTTTCAGATAGCCTTGGACTTACAATCCCTCCAAACCCATTAACAGCTGTGTTTGGTGTTCTTCCAGATGGGTTTAAAGCGGAGGAAGACAAACAAATTGTGATTGCATTCACTACACTTTTGGCACGTAGACTTATTCTCATAAACTGGAAGAACCCAAACTCTCCTCTTTTAAGTCAGTGGGAAACCGATGTGTTATATTATTTGAAGTTGGAAAAAATCAAATATTCAGTTAGAGGATCCGTACAGACTTTTTTCAAAACATGGCAGGATCTAATCAGTAATATTTTAAAATAAGTTCAAAAGGCACAGATAATTTATTAATTTAGGTATGTCTCCAAGCCTTAAATTTAACGCCGTTTGGCTTGCCCTCTCTCTCAGGGGTGGGGATCGATCTGTTCTTAATTTTTCTCTTTGTAAAAACTTGATTGCTTTGTATGGATTGTAATAAAATTAATAAAATAAAAAAAATAAATAAACTTTCACATCCCAACCCACCGCTGTTACTTTAGGTGTGCCCCAGGGCTCTGTCCTGGGGCCTCTTCTTTTTATTATTTACCTTCTTCCTCTTGGCAATATCTTTCGTAAACATAACATTAATTTTCACTGTTATGCTGATGACATCCAGCTCTTGCTTGCTAGTAAACCCACCTCTTCCTTTCCACCATCTTCGCTTATTGACTGTATTGCTGAAATTAAATCCTGGTTTTCTTTGAACTTTCTTAAATTAAACAGTGACAAAACGGAGGTTCTCCTCATTGGCTCAAAATCATTATTATCCAAAGCCGATAATCTTTCTCTTGTGATTGATAACTCTGTTGTTTCCCCATCACCTCAGGTCAAGAGTCTAGGTGTCATCCTCAACAGTACTCTGTCTTTCCAATCTCACATTAATAACATCACCCGGTATGCTTATTTCCACCTACATAATATTAATTGCATCCGCCCCTCCCTCACTCCCCATACCACTGCCATTCTTGTTCAGAGTCTTGTTACTTCTTGTCTGAACTATTGCAATTCACTCCTCTTTGGTCTCTCTAATAAATCTCTCTATAAGCTTCAGCTACTCCTGAATTCTGCAGCTTGCATCATTACTCGAACCTCATCTATTCACCATATTACTCCGGTCTTGCAGCAGCTTCATTGGCTCCCGATTAAGTTTCGAATTGATTTTAAAATTCTGCTATTAACATTTAAGGCCATTCATAACCTCACCCCTCCATATCTTTCCAACCTTCTTCATGTTGCCATTCCCTCCCGTAACCTTAGATCCTCTTCCTCCATCCACCTGACTGTCCCTCTCACCTGTCTAACCTCCATGGGGAGCAGAGCATTTAGTTGTTCTGCTCCCAAGCTCTGGAATTCATTACCTACTGAGATTAGAAATATCAAATCATTTTCAACCTTCAGATGTAAACTTAAAATACATCTATTTAAAATGGCTTTTTCTTTATGATTACAGTGGCTTTGTTTGGTTTTAATTTGTATATCTTCTGTTTTTTCTGATGTTTTAAGTTGTTTATAATGTGTCTTTTTATTTATTTATTTATTGTTTGTTTGGTGTCCTTGAGTTCTCAGAAAGGCGCCTTGTATAAATAAAATGTATTATTATTATTATTATTATTATTATTATTGAGCCCTCACAGATACCTTGGATGTCCTCTTTAGTTGTTGTCCAAAAGAAAGATGGGCAGGGTTTAAACTTTTGCATTGATTATCTGTGATTGAATGAGGTTACCAGCAAGATTCTTACTTGCCTCCCTGTGTTGATGAATCCCTGGATTCAGTAGCTGGTTCCAGGTGGTTTTCAACTCTAGGTCTCTGAAGTGGTTATTGTCCCACCACAAGACTGCCTTCTCCACAGACAGGGGATTACGGCAGTTTATTACCATGCCATTTGGGATTTGCAGTGACCTAGATAGATTTCATAGGTTGATGTAGCTGGGGCTGGTTGGAATGCCTCCATCTCAATGTCTTGTGTACCTTGATGATCTTGGTACATGGGGTGAAATTTGAAGGGGTTCTATGCTCCATGGACAAGATTTTAACAAGACTTTCTGCTGCAGTGTTAAATCTCCACCTGGAAAATTGACACTGGCTGCATAGAGAGGTAACATTCTTAGGACATCATCTTAACAGAGTTGGCATACATGCAGAACCAAGCAAGATGACAGCAGTCCTCAACTGACCCCTTCCTGTGAGTTTGAAATAAGTTTGGGAGTTTCTTGATTTAGCCTTCTATTATCATTGCTTTATCAGGGATTTTGCTACTATTGTAGCCCCCCTGCATCAGCTGTTTCATCATAAATAGCTTTTTGTGTTGGAGGAGGAGCAACAACAGGCTTTCTAGACTTTGAAGGAGGCACTCTATCTTGACCACACCTACTATAAAGCTGCCACTTATATTAGATACTGACACTACCAGTGTAGACATTAGAGCAGTGTTAGCACTGAAACATCCTGAGGGGAGGGTTACTATAGTCTGGAGCTAAATTGGTCAAAACAAAACTATTGTGTTACCCATCAGAAACTTTTAGTTGTAGTAGTGGTGTTATGTCACTTTAGACATTATGTACTGTATGTGATCTACCATTCCCCATCAGGGCAGATCATGTCTCCTTGCAATGGCTAATGAAATGGCTAATGTCTTTCAGGGAGCCTGACGGGCTAGTTGCAAACTGGCTCAAACAGCTCCAGAGATATAACTATAAGGTGAAACATGGAGCAAGCAGGCTACATAGGCATCCTTGCAAGCATGAAGAATTTTTGCATTTTGAAAGACAGAAAGAAAAAGACTTGGAGGGGGAGACCAGGTAATAGCTATGCTGAAAAGTGCTGTAGCAGACTGAAAATCAAATGGACTTTTGTAAGATACAAGAAGATCCTGAATGCATGTTAGTCATAGGCAAGCTATGTATAGTCTCACATCTGCCCAGAATGGGAACATGTTGCTGCTCTGTCTCCTGGTATCAAAGGTCTCTGGTTCCACTGGAAGGGGTTGGTCTTTAGAGAGGGAGTCCGGCAGTGGTGCTGGGCCATGGGGGGATGTGAGGTGGCAAATAGTAGTTCCTAAAGCCCTCAGGAAGCAAATAAATTATTAGAGAGTAAAGATAGTGCTCCAGGAGTGAGGCACTTTGGGGTGAACAAAACTCTTTAAAGTGACCTAATCGGATATTACTGGGGGCAGTGTGGAAGAGCTGTCAAAGTTTTGATGCTTGTACTTCCTATAAAGGACACCAGCAATGGTCTTGTGCTCCACTTCAGCAGTATTTTGCTGGGACTCCTATGGATATATATTTTTGGGTTATTTGCCTAGTCAGTGCACGGCAATAATTATGTCCTAGTTGCCCTAGATCAGTTTACAAAATGACCAGAAGCCTATGTTCTGCCAGGCCAGGGGGCAGAGATTATTAGTGAGGCTCTTCCGGAAGGGTTCTTTAGCAGGTTTGGAATTCCTCCAGGAGTTGCATTCAGATCAAGGCAGCAACTTTGAGTCCAGGATATTCAAGGTATTATGTCAAAAGCTACTTAAAACCCGCACAATGCCTTTGCTACTACAAAATTATGGGCTGGTGAAACATTTTAACAGGCCCTGACTTTGCTATTGCCTTTGACAACAGCCCACAATCAACAATACTATGATGATCAGCTTCTCCTGGTTCAGTTGGCTTACTGGACTGCTGTACAGAAGTCAGTGAGCTGCAGCCCAGCTCTTTTAATGCTAGGGTGTGAGGTGTGAACACCCCCAAACTAATGTACAGGACACAACCCAATATTACTTTTGCAATGGCTAGCCCAAAGTATATTTGTAGATTCCAAGACTGAATTGACACAGCATACTCTTTTGCAAAGAGTACACCTACAGGCTGCACAAGTGAAGAAAATGTGGAATTACAGTCTTAAATCACAGGGACGATGTTTTCAAATGGAGGAGCAAGTCTGGGTGTTCAGTCCATACTGTAAAAAAGTCACTGCACTAAGTTAGATATGTTATGGGCTGGGCCTGGCCAGGTATTAGATCAGTTTGAGGAACTGGTCTATAGAATATAGCTAACTTCCAATGGTTAGAAAATCTTTCTCCACAGAGACAGACTGACACCATACAGAGAGCTGCTGTATCATTTACCTCACCAGTGGTTCAATGTCCTAAATGCATTCCTTTAAGGCAGGGGTGTCAAACTCCAGGCCTGGAGGGCCGTAGTGGCTGCAGGTTTTCATTCTAACCCTTTTCCTAAACAACGAGCAGTTTTCATTGCTAATTAACTTCTTTTCCCTTCATTTTAATAGCCCTGTTTTTAAGGATTCAGTGTTCTGAATTGATTTGCTTCTTCATTAATTGGCAGCCAAAGAGAACTGAGATGTGAAATTAGCCAACCGATGACCAGCTAAATTGGAATGTCAAACTCCAGCCAATTTCACTCCAACCAGTTTCTTAATGAGAAGCCAATTCTTGCTGTTAATTAAACTCGTTATTTAATTCCATGGCTCATTGCTGCTCTCATTCTCCCACGGCAGACATTTCCAAAACTTTTGATTTTCTGTTTTTCCTAAGAACACCATCAATATGTTTTGGTAACCTGAGAGATCAACCTTACTGAGAACTTCATCTTTCTTTATTTTCAGATATTGTGTGATGGGCACTGGTGAGCTGGTCATATGGCAGCTTATTCTGTGTCTCATTATTGTTTGGCTGCTCTTTAAGAAAAAAGAAACAACTAAGGGGCCTGAGTCAAGTTAATTAAAATTAAGGCAAAATAAGGTAATTAGCAGCAAAAATTGGTCATTGATTAAGAAGGTGTTTAGAATGAAAACCTGCAGCCACTGCGGCCCTCCAGGACTGTAGTTTGACACCTGTGCTTTAAGGTGTCAGAAAAAGGTTTCCAACAACAGCCAACATGGCAACAAGCAATGGGGTTCAAAAACCATTCAGGGTGAGACAGCCCCCATGACCTTATGCAGACTATGTGTGTTCCATTGAGAATGTAATCTAAAAGGTTTCCTAAACTGAAATCTTAAAGGTTTGCTAAAAGTCTAGATCAATTAGTAAATTGCTGTTCTCATTTCATGTACTCACAATATATCATTTTAAACCATCTTTAAAAATAGCATTGATTTATTTTAATATCCAATGTCTTCATTTATTCCATGTACCACATAAATGTGGGGAAAAATTGTGTTCATAGACTAGTGTCAAAGATATACTGTAAGTGCCTGTTTATGAAAATATAATGGGACTCTTCTTCAATTCAACTTATTTTTGTATAGCGATCTTCACTGAGTGCAACCTCACAGTACATGTTAACTTCTAAACTACATTTCAGTATAAAATCCATCCACCTTATCGAAATCGGATTTCGTAAACAAGTGTTGTTTATCACTTTGATTTCAGTAGGCACAATGAAGCCATCTCTTAAATGGACATTGCGTAAGTCGATCCAGTTATTAAAGCGCCCCTTAATTCGCATGCGTAATCGGCTGGACGGGAGCGGGAGGTGGAGTATTTTCCTTGTAATAAAACGAGACTTCGACAATGAAAAGCTTTCTTTTAAAAAGAAAACAATGTCTTTATAATAACAAGCTTCGGATGCTGTAGATTGTAAAACTTCGGCCGCGAACGGGGCAGAATACATACATATGGACCCAACGGAAAACAAAAAGAGTAACACTATGTACGACTTTTTTTATTGGTGGGCAATACATGGCTTTAGGTTATCTTATCAATAAAAGGCTCAACTACTCTTCAGTGCTGCCTGCTTCTTTAAATGACGTTGGAATGATACTGCTTTTCTCCGCCTTCTTCCTCTATTTTATTTTTTTTTCTTTCAGCACCACCTACTTCACGTGCCTGGTCATTTAGAAGATGGCTTGACAGCGTTCTGCTTTTTTTTCTCCGATTGTGTTGGAAATCAGATTGTTACATCCGTATTTTTAATAACATTTATTTTTGTGATTTTACACATTTGGTCAACAGGTCGACTGAATATATTGAACCATAGGCTTAATTTCATTTTTTTTCCTTTAACGTTCGACCCCCACCACCCTTTCCCCAAGTGGGATGGTGGCGAAACAGGGTGTCAGAGAATTGTATCCTTACTTACTGCATCCCTGAGTTATAAGAATGGCCCAGCAGCAGATGCCAAGCTCACAGAAAGCCCTCATGCTGGAGCTTAAGTCCCTGCAGGAGGAACCCGTGGAAGGCTTCCGGATCACTTTGGTGGAGGAGTCCGATCTTTACAACTGGGAAGTGGCGATCTTTGGGCCCCCTAATACATTATATGAGGGAGGATACTTCAAGGTAAGGGACGTCGGGGGTTAGAGTGTAATAGGTAGAGATTTGTCAAGAAATATATAAATATTTATTATTGTAAGAATTTCATCATAACTACCGTGAAAGAATTCTTGCTTATAAAATTGGCTATTTTGTTTTTGTTTACAAACAAACGGTCAAGTGTTGAATACTGCATGGAAAGTCCCAATTGCATAATCAAGTTTACTGAAACTGTCCTATATTTAAAAGCCACTAAAGTCTCCTAAAATAGTAGATAGATAGATAGATATAGGGCCGTTTGAAGGAATTTGGGGGCCCCAAGCAAAATGGACATGGAGGCCCCCCGCACGCACACACGCACGCACGCAAAGGAACCACAGCATAGCCATACAGTTTAAATTCACTCACACTTTATATAAATAAAAAAGGTTCACAGTGCAAATACTGCTGTTGCATATACTGTGCATAAATAAAAAAATGTTTAGAGTGCAAATACTGCTGTTGCATATAAAGTGCATAAAATTTGAACATTTTCAACAATTGAACAAAAAAAAACCTATTACAAAGCTATAGCAATGTCATGTCATTTATGTATGATACATAAACATATTTCTGCTAGCCTACCTGCTGCAAAATTGCACCATTTGTACAAGACAAGTAGAGCTATTTTATGTGTGTAATTTATCACTTACCACTGTCTTGTTTTTTCTTATCCTCCTCTTCCTTTCTCTTCTTTCTTTTTTGGCTTCCTGAAGCATAATTCCGCTTCATGACTGCCGAGGAAGTTTTGTATTTTGCCGGCAGCAGAGATCGCGTGGTTGGCTGGCTGCTGTCAGCGAGGGGGGCCCCCTTGAGGGGGATCCCGATAACAGTGTCATTGCACTTTACTGCATTCACTATCAATGGGGCGCTCACACAGTTTGTCGCTGCATTTTATTCTTAACCAGTCATTGTCTTGGGGCCCCAGGCCAGCTCGGGGCCCCAAGCAATTGCTTGGTTTGCCTGCCTTGTCGCGACGGGCCTGGATAGATAGATAGATTCTTTATTAATCCCAAGGGGAAATTCACAAATAGTTAATAGTTCACAAATAAATTCACAAATAGTTATTCATAGTTAGTTTAAAGATAGATTTAATTCACTTCAAAAGAATATTGTGCAATGAACATAGCAAGATACATGAAAGACAAATTAAGGTAAGGCATACGAATTGCTAGCAATTTTTTTACAGTGGTTTTAAAAATGAAGGAAGACCTGGAAGATTAAATAACTGTGCTGCGATACCACTGATTTGCGTGTAATGAATTTTTGTTGAAATTTGTGCAATTAAGTGATGCAGTCGCCAAGTAGTTAGTGCTGTTGCCGCGCAGCTCCAAAAAATTGGGTTCAAATACTATCCAAACAGAAAAAGAACTCCTCTTTGTTAGTTACTGTAAAACAAGCATTGAATATGTGAGCTGTGACAGTATAATTCCTGAAATGGCCACATAGTGTTCCTTGTGTTGTGGGTACAAATCACATGTTTTTTTTTTTTTTTTTTTTTTTTTTTGATGATAAGGGGATAGTCCATAACAAATTCATTGAAAAGAGACAGTCAACCAGCAATGCAATTCAGAAGTGCTAAAAATGTCACAAGATTCTGTTAGAAGGAATTTATGTCTGAAAATTAGCACATCTCATACGGCTACCATGGGTTAGTCTGATCAAAATACTCACCCATGATTTGTGCCATCAAAATGTATGTTATTGTAAAAAAAGAAATGACATTGACATGTTCATAGTTTTATATTGGCAAGTTTGTGATTGTGTTGTATTTTCTATTTGAGGTCTGCTGTTTAAATTAATGCTTATGCGTCATAGTACCAAATAAGTCACAGTGACTTATGTAATCTCATGTCTGAGTGAGATTGCTATTCCTCTTTCATTGTTGCCGTATGTTTAAAAGTAATAATGACCTTTGTCCTCCTGAAATATTTTTTCCTTTGAACCTTAACTTTTGCATTTATTACAGAGAAGGTATGCACATTTCATAAAGCAAATGAAATGAAAAAAAGCCTGAAATATTTTAGGGTGTTTATTTTATAAAGGCAATTTATGAGTAAATAATGATATAATTTGTTTGACAATCACTGAAAGCAAAATGTATGTTATCCAGAATAATAGTGCTATATACGTTTGAGAACACACTGTTAGTGCATAGTTTTCAGATTGTGTTCAGATTGAGAATGGATGCAAATACATTTGGTATAAATTCCTTATCATCAACATTAGGTGCATAAACATTTATCAAAATCATTTTACAGTTAGATAAGTCTCCCATGACCATCACATATCTCCCTTCAGGATCCAATACTACATCTGATGCTACAAATGGTACTGTTCTATGTATGAGAATTCCCACACCTCTAGTTTTCTTCGTAACACTAGAATGGAACATTTGGCCAATCCAGTCTTTTTGCAGCCAGAACTGATCCTTGCTTAGTAAGTGGGCCTCCTGTAAAAATACTATTTTAGCATTTAGACCTGTTAGGTGAGAGAGTACTTTCTTTCTCTTTAATTTGTGATTCAGGCCTTTAACATTCCAGCTTACGAAGTTAACTGTCCCATCATGGAGACACTGATTCTGAGTTTTTGATGTCATTTTATAGTCTTAACTGGAAGTGACACAGCTTCGGCCTTAATTTCCTATTTCCCCTAGAGTTGTTGCCATGCAGCTTATTATTACGTTGGTAGTTATAATTATAAAGATTAAGAGGATAGATTAGGTATAGATCAAGCCTGCTCTCTTTCTCTCCCCCCCTTAACCCCCACCCTCCCTTTTTGCCTCCCCAAGTGAGGCTAAAACCCACTTCACACAGTCAGAGCAGAGTAAGCATATTCACAGTCTTAAGCAACGCACTCCTGCTAGCCTTGCATGTAAACAATGGTCAGTTATAAGAAGCTTGCTCTATGGTCACAGGGTGTATGCAACTCAGCAGATTTAGACAATGTTCACTTCCTTATACTTTTTGCACTACTTAGCTCATACAATATCAAGGGTTACATAAAGGTTAGTTCAGTAGATTACATTATTTACAAAGAAATTACATTCTTACAGATTTAGTATCTGCATTAGATTACATTTGTTCAGTTAGCTTAATACATCCTTATTTAATACATAAGATTCACACTTCTTATAGTTCTATTAGCACCATACTTTTATTATTTGGAAAAGTTGAAGCACCTTAATTCTAAATATTCTTTCTCAACCACCACCCCAACCCACTCAGTTGCCTCTGCCTTGCACAATGATCTTGAGAAATGTGGTACTTGATTTTGGCTCACCCTGTATTTTGTTAATATGGCTTTATTTTGTAAATAAAAATTACTATTTGCTAAACTAATCTAATGTAAATCATTTTTAAAGTAGCTGTTCTGTTATCTGTCTTTTCTCTATCTGTCATGGCCTCTGTCCCAACCCCTGACAGATGATCGAAGATTTACTGTATATTACATATAATATACACTGAGGTGGAAAAAGTACTAAAATTGTACTAAAGTAGAAGTTTACTATGTAGAAAGAAAATTTACCTAAAACTATCTTACATGGAAACTACTTATGTAAAAGTTAAAAAGTGGGCATGGAAAAAATTACTCAAGTAAAAGTCCAGTTTAGTTATTTTAGATAAAAGAATAACTTAATAGATAACCTCAAATGTCCATGTTTTGCATTGGAAAGTATGAAGAGAATACAGTAATCCCTCCTCGATTGCGGGGGTTGCGTTCCAGAACCCCCCGCGATAGATGAAAATCCGCGAAGTAGAAACCATATGTTTGTATGGTTATATATTTTATTTATTTATATATTTTAAGCCCTTATAAACTCTCCCACACTGTTAACATTATTAGAGCCCTCTAGACATTAAATAACACCCTTTAGTCAAAAGTTTAAACTGTGCTCCATGACAAGACAGAGATGACAGTTCTTTCTCACAATTAAAAGAATGCAAACATATCTTCTCTTCAAAGGAGCGCCGTCAGGAGCAGAGAATGTCAGAGAGAGAGAGAGCGAGATAAAAGCAAACAATCAAAAAATCAATACGTGCTTTTAAGTGGCACCGCGATAAAGCGGCATTTTGTAGAGGAGCGTCCGTATCCTCTAGGCAAACAGCCTCTGTGCAAACAGCCCCTCTGCTCACACCCTCTCCGTCAGAGAGGGTGAGAGAGAGAGAAAAGCAAACAATCAAGCACAGCGCGGGAAGCATATCTTATATCATTGAGGAGTTTTAGTTAATTTGTAATACATGCTCTGATTGGGTAGCTTCTCAGCCATCCGCCAATAGCGTCCCTTGTATGAAATCAACTGGGCAAACAAACTGCGGAAGCATGTACCATAAATGAAAAGACCCATTGTCCGCAGAAATCCGCGAACCAGCGAAAAATCCGTGATATATATTTAGATATGCTTACATTTAAAATCCGCGATAGAGTGAAGTCGCAAAAGTCGAAGCGCGATATAGCAAGGGATTACCGTATACAGTCCCCTCCATAATGTTTGGGACAAAAATGCTTTTCCTTGATTTACCGTTCTGCTCCACAGTTTAAAATTGCAAATCAAACAATTTAGACAAGATCAAAGTGCACATTAAAGATTTTAAGGGTAATTGATTTTAAGGTTATTCATGCCATGTGTAAATTACAACACTTTTTATTTATAGTTACCACATTTGCAGTCCACCATAATGTTTGTGACAGTTGACATTGCAGGTGTTGGTAATTACGCAAGTGTGTTTCATTGCTTCATTAGTGCAGGCATAAGATATCTAGGCTTGCTTCTATGTACAGACTACCTTTGGAGTGTGTAATTGCCATTGCTGAACATGAGGACAAGATCTGTGCCAATGAAAGTTAAAAAAGTCACTATGAGGCTGAAAAACAAGAACAAAGCCATTAGAAAAACATTGGGATTACCTGAATCAGCTGCCTGAAATATCATAAAGAAAAAATAACACACTGGTGAGCTCAATAATCGCAAAGGAACTGGTAGGCCAAGGGAGACCTCCTCACTATGGTAAAGAAAAAGCCCCAAACACCAGTCTGACAGATCAGAAACAGTCTTCAGGAAGCAGATGTGTATGTGTTAGAGACTACTATCCACAGAAGACTTAATGAACAGAAGTTTAGATTCCATACTGCAAAATGCAAACCACAAGTTAGTCACAAAAACAGGATGGGCAGGTTATAGTTTGTGAAAAAGTTCAAGATAAAGATTAACCTGTGAAAAGCAAAGTGTGGAGATGAAAAGGAGCTCAAGTTCCAAAGCATACCACCTCATCTGTTGAACATGGTGGTATGAACATTATGGCTTGAGTATGTATGGCTTCCACAGGTACTAACACTCTTATCTTCATTGATGACTGTGATGTACAGGAACTGCTCAAGTTTCAGTAAATGCCTCCAAGCTCATTGGATAGTTCTTCATCCTACGACAATATAATGATTCCAAACATACTGCTAAGGCAACACAGGAGTTTTTCAAAGCTAAAAAATGGAAAATTCTTGAATAGCCATACCAGTCATCACATTTAAATCCAATTGAGCATGCCTTATATTTGCTGAAAAGTAAGTGGCCAAGCACTAGAAACAGGCAAGAGCTAAAGATGGGTGCATTAGTGGCTTGGCAGAGAAGATACTCTGCACCTGTCTATGAATTGCAGACTTCAAACAGTCATTGCATGAAGGGGATATGTAAGAAAGTAGTAAATATACCAAAAATTATGGTGCCCTGAAATGGGGGACCATGTATTAAAAGTGTTGCAATTTCTACATGTTGTGGCTGAAATGTATGCAATGTGCACTTTAATCATGTCTGAATTTTTTGATCTGTAATTTTAAACTGTGGAGCAGAAGGGTAAATCAAGGAAAATTGTATATCTGTCCCAAACATTGTGGAGGGAACTGTACATAGTAATACAATATATTTTATTTTTCAAAACACTTATTATTTGTATATGCACACCTAAAAAACAGGATTGGTGTACTATACTTTATGGCAATTAAATTTCAAACAGATTTAGTCATTTATTCTATATATGTCTATGAAATACAAAAAAACAGAGGACAACAAACAGTATAATTTGATACAGCAGGTCTTCAGTGAAGAGAACTGTTTATAGTTTAGCAATAGACAGACAAAAGGCCTTTGAATAGTTTAAATATTAGGTAAGTACAATCTATATAGAACCAGGATACAGAATTGTCTTTTAAAATATTAAATCAGAGTTAGTGTGTTACCTTTAAATAGCAAAGTAGAACACTATTGAGGAAGATATGCTAAAATTATGATTGTGCTGTACACATTAATTACATGAGTACTGAAAAGGGACAAAACATATGTAGGCAGGAGTTATCAAGAGATAGCTAGAACTACTTGTATTTTGTCAATTTTTGCTCAGTTGAAATATGTGCTTAGATAAGCACAGTATGTGTGTTGTCAATATAACGCAGGAGAAATTTTTTTGCTAAGCTCTTTGTGTGACCACTTCAAAGATGTTGCATTAACCACAAAAGGGAAGCTCTATGCACTTGACACTGCAGCTCTGCATTGCAACCATTGTGGAGTTTTTTGCTCTTTGTATCCATGCTCAAATAATGATAATTTTGCAAGCACAAAATTTGGGGTGGAAGGTATTTACATTCCAAAAGTTCAGTTCTGGATTTAAAAATAGTCAAAATGAAAACCCCTTTCTCAAGAAAAATGTCAGAAAGTCATGCCATGTGACAAATCGCCAAGAACCTGAGGATTTAATTCAAAGGTGTCTATTACAGTTTTATGAGAAGAGGGTACACTTGGATCAAACTAGGACAGGAAAAAGGGGAAGTCCCAGATGCACAGCTGCACAAGGGGATAAGTACATCAGAGTCTGTAGTTTGAGAAACACATGCCTTACAGGTCCTTAGTTAGCTTCCACCTAAATTCATGTTAAATATCGGAGTCCTGTGCAGCAGTGAAGAGACAACTCCAGGATGCTTGCCTATGAAGCATAGTTTCAAAGAAAAAGCTGTATCTAAAATTGGAAAAGAAAAAGATTAAAATGGTCAATAGAACAAAGACATTAGATGGAAGATGATTGAAAAAGCATGCTATGATCAGCATTCTGAAGTTCTCTTTTCTCTGTTGCAGATGACACTGGTATTTGGTATATATTTAAGGAAGAAGGCAACTAAGGACATTTAAGGCAATTGTTTCTCAAACTAAAGACTACAGATTGACAAACTTTGTTGTGCTCAATGGCCTGTTTTCATCTAGATTGTTCTAATGTTCTAGTGTACTTATCCTCTTATGCAGTTATACATCTGAGGCTTCTCATTGTTTTCTGTTCTGGTTAGATACAGTTTTCCCTTTTCTCTAAAAATAGTAATAGGCACCTTTGTGTGAAATCTTCAGGTTCTTGGTACTTTGTCACATGGAATAACATTCATTCTGCAAAGAGACAATAGACTGACATGTTTCTTAAGAAAGCTGCTTATTTTGGCCATTTTTAAACACAACACAAACTTTAGGAATGGCAGTACCTTGCAACACAAGGAAACAGAATAATAGGTTTCAGTGTTGTAATGCAATTACAAAGGTTTCTCTATTAACCAATTAGAATTTAAAGTGACTGTTTAAGGATAAGCTAATGAAGCTGACTATTAGGACACTGAAAGAATGGCTACTGTAAATGGGATTTTGCAGTCATATGTAAATTATGAATTAAACATCAGTCATTTCAATCAGTAATAGACATTAGCAAAACTAGTAATGTCTTGACTGTGTTTTATATTAATTTAATATTATTTTGGATAAAAACTGTGTTAATTTCTATCAGAAACTTTTCTGGGTGTATCCAGAGTTCTGACTGGTACTGCCTAGTACCCTTTCTCTCACCTTTTTTTTTTTTTTTTTTTTTTTTTTTTTTATAAAATAAAGATTGTCACTACTATCACCATACTAAGAACTGTCTGCTGCATCTTCCATTGCACAGGTGTCAAATCCGTAGATTAGATGTAAGGCAGGAATGTTTATAGAACATACTGTACACAGGTCCAGGCCAATAAACTGGACCATCACACCTTGATATGCTCAGATACACACACTTACTGAGCCATAGAAAACTGCATTGCATGGCCATTATGTCATTTAATAAAATTCCTTGTGCTTCCAGTAGTGCTGCACAATTAACTATTGTAATTGTAATTACAATTACAATTATGACTGTTTCAATATACTAATCGTGGAAAGTGATCAGTACTACATTCTATTTGGTACTCCTGATCACTCCTAGATTGAGCTTTCCCAGTTACAAACTGCTGTAAACAGCAAATTAGTGTTGTGATCAAGCAAAGACAGATTTACTAAGTGCAAATGCACTGGCAAATCAAAGGCACTTAAATAATAGGACTAACTATATGCTAAATGTTAAATGTATTTTTAGGTGTCTGATCCTAAACAACACTTTTAAAAGATGTGTTTCTTTTCTGTTTGCATCAGCTTCCAGAAAAATTGAGAAGTAAAAGTAATGTTGATGTTCATGTAAGGGAATGAAGAGAATCATCCTTTTTTTGGAAATACTGTTTTCAAAAGTGTATTGTTCAAACATTTTTACAACCATTTAAAATTCAACCGCACAGTCCAATATAAAGAGTGCATAAAAGCTAAGCAAGCAGGACCAAGTCCCAGTAATCTTAAGTCCACGACTTACCTGTTTCTGCTAGCTTTAAAGCATGTCTGTACGCAGCAAGATATTGAAAGCAAAATCGGGTAACAGTAATCATTGTGTCTTATTTATCAAAAGACAAGCTCCAATTAAAACTGTGTCCAATTAAAGTTTTTAAAATGATAAATACTCAGAGTAAGAGAAATCATTCCCTCCTGCCACTATTCTTCCAAAGTTATGTTGCCTTTACTTTTTCCAAATTTTGGTTTGGAACAAGTAGCACTTTATGCAACTACAACTGATTTGTGGTTGAATAGAACTACAGAAGCATGCCTAACCATAATATTTCATTGCATTTGTGATGAATAAATGCTGAAAAGCATCTACCTAGAATGCTGCTTCTTTAAAAGAGTTTGCGTTTTTTTAGAATACTTTCCTCAAGAACAGGGACAAAACTGCTCAAGGTGTTGGTCTGGTAGAAGCATATAACAATGTGTTACTGTCTAAATACTTCTTGAGGTTGCAGTATATTCACATTGTCACATTTCACATGTTTACATACAACACATGCATAACAGAACTATCAGATTGTGTTTACATTAACTTCTTAATCTTATATTACTGGCATTTAAGAGTTTATTATCTGCTTGATTTTGTGTGCAAATGCAACATTTATTTAATACAGCTGACTCCCAACTTAACATTTCCATGTTTAACATTTTCCCACATTTTACATTTTTAAATGACGTGTGCATGTTTTCCAGAAGTTACTTTTAATTTTAAAAAATGGGGTTTAGTATAGCTGGTCCAAATAATAAATAATTAATTGGCCAGCTTGTTTTCGGTGGGTGTGCATGCTCACGCAGCTCTGTGGGGTTGGTGGAGTAATTGGGGCAAGACGCACCTGCATGAGATGCTTCACGCATGGAAGCATACAGGAAAAAGCAGGCATGAGAAAAATAGAATGGAATTGAAAAGAAAGAAAGAAAGAGGAAGGAGAGAACAGGCAGGAGCAAGAGAGAGCCGGTGCAACTGAATGATAAAGATTGAAGGCAGACAGTTGGGGAAAAAGATCCTTGTGGGAGCATGTGGCCAGCGCCCAGGGGCTGATGATCACTCCTGCTGAGTGACCTGAAAGCTGGAGTGACCAACTCACGCTGCTCAATTGGAGTGACTTGCTAGAGAGAAGCAGAATGGGTACAGGGGAAGTAGAGGCTCAGTGTGGCATCCTATGGGGGAGCTATAGACCGCAGAGGTGTGAGCCTGGTGGCAGGAGTTAGGGACTTTGGCATAGTGCCCTGCTGGGGCCACAGATGGCAACAGGGGCCCAAGCCTAGGACCATCGTGTAAGATTGGCTGAACTGATGATTTGGTGCCTCTTTGGCTGCAAAGACCCGTTAGGGTTAAGCTAAGGAGATGTCAGTGTTACAGAAGTGCACCAGGGCTCAAGATTTAAGGACAGTTTCCTCCTGTCTTTTAATCTCATTTTAAAGCATTATTTATTTGATTGTTTTAACCTTCACCATCACTTCATTTTATTGGATTACTAGCAGAAAACCCGCGCTTCGCAGCAGAGAAGTAGTGTGTTAAAGAAGTTATGAAAAAGAAAAGGAAATATTTTAAAAATAA
>JANRMT010062837.1:18944133-18979842 GCA_026402145.1 Polypterus bichir lapradei | reverse complement strand
AACATGATTTTGCGTTAACCGCATATTTTTTCATACGTCCCAAACCAAGGAGATGCGAGGTTAAAATGAATCGAGAAGCGCGCGTACATACTCAGTACCTCCCCTCTCGGGAATCGAACTTCGGATGTCTGCGCTAGAGGTGAAGCCTCTACAATTGCGCCACGGCGTGTGGCTTGTCTATTTGAGAGTATGTAGATCGGGGTATACATATATATTCGCAGCGGAGAAGTAGTGTGTTAAAGAAGTTATGAAAAAGAAAAGGGAACATTTTAAAAATAACGTAACATGATTGTCAATATACAGTAATTGTTTTGTGAGTGTTATTGAGTGTTGCTGTCATCAAGGATTTGATTATCATTATTTCTTTCAATCAGGGCATATTTGTACGATGTGTTGTGTTCAAGTTACATTCCGTGTTTGTCAATCGTTGTAAAGATAAGAGGTTTCATTCATTGATTCGTTTCTTACTGCATCAATAAACAGCTCGTCTTCCTTTTTATTTGAGACATCACACACTGCATGCAAGGGTTTTTTTTTACACTGTCTTCCTTTAGCAGGACATTCACTTTTTGCACTGTGTGCTTTGTTTCAGCAGTAGCTGCACTTATGAATATGCTTGTATGTATCAGACGCTTCATATTTTTTTGCTGCCTTCTCAATTGTGTAATTCGGTTTTTGTTCAGCACTCTTTGGAACTGTTGCTTTTTGTCTGTGCACTGTGTCAGTTCA
Source organism: Polypterus bichir lapradei (assembly GCA_026402145.1). Taxonomy (NCBI): domain Eukaryota; kingdom Metazoa; phylum Chordata; class Cladistia; order Polypteriformes; family Polypteridae; genus Polypterus; species Polypterus bichir. The sequence goes on along the minus strand of JANRMT010062837.1, from coordinate 18,979,113 downwards.
CGTGAGCCGCTTGGTGTTCTTGCATCAAAGGTTCCCAGCTGTGCTGGTGCCATCTCGTGTGATGTCCACGGCTGTATGTAATGTCAGCTAAGACCCGGCACTTAAAAGTTTCTCTCGCAGTTTAGCTGAGTTTGTGCCAAACATCACCCTGACCATCTCATCTTCCTCTGCATAAGCACAGTCCTTCACCCGTGAATATTTAGCGGCAGTGTTTCTATTGGATTGCAGGTGACGGATGGCCTTATATGGGCAGGCACTAAATTACAAACACCAGCGGCAGCCTGTCTATGAACTTAATTTAAACTTTAGGTTTCCACCGTGCTTTGTTTCCGAAGTAGCAGCACTCATGAATATGGTCGTACGTATATGTCAGTCGCTCACTTCTTATTGTTTCGCTGCCTTCTCAATTATATAATGCATGTTTTCTTCAGCGCTTTTTGGAGGTCTTCCTGGTTTTCTACACACTGCGTTGACAGTCAGTTCACGTAATTACGTGGGAGGCGTGATGATGTCACACGAAACTCCGCCCCCACGGCTTTCGAGCTCAACTCCATTACAGTAAATGCTTAAAATATCTTCCAGTTATGACCATTACGCGTAGAATTTCGAAATGAAACCTGCCCAACTTTTGTAAGTAAGCTGTAAGGAATGAGCCTGCCAAATTTCAGCCTTCTACCTATAAGGGAACTTGGAGAATTAGTGATGAGTCAGTGAGTGAGTGAGTGAGTGAGTGAGTCAGTCAGTCAGTGAGGGCTTTGCCTTTTATTAGTATAGATTTATTTATGGAACTTTTTGTTGGTTTGTTTTAAAAAAAGCACTTGGCACTTTTATGCACCTGCCCCTTGCTTCATGTTGTGTCCTTATCTACCAGCTCATACGGTTATATTTTTGACAGTGTCGCGTTCAATGGGCTCCAAAAACAGAAGTGAGAGCGTGGACCTGACCCACACTGTCACAGGGGGAGCATGCTTGTTTTAAACCTATTTATTTTATAATTATTTGTATCAATGTAATTTACTGTATTTAATAAATTTAAAACAGTGACACAAATTTTATAATAAGTGTGCTGTATATTAATTGTAAAAAATTAAAAAGAAACATAACTAAACATTAAAACTTTACTTTTAAACAAATTCTGCATTTTAACAATTTCATATTTATAATTTGAGTGGTTTCCTGAAAAGTGGGTGGGTTCTACTATACTACATGTAAACAGAATATAATATGTGCAATTAGCAAGACTATGTACAAATTTCAATATACGCTCTGTGGTCTATGGCCGGCTTCTCATCCCGGCCAATACCCCCAGGCCGCCAGATGGAGCTCTCCCTGCAGCATGGAGGTGCCCCGGATACCAGCAGGGAGTTATGGACAATGGTGTTTTCCTCTACAGCCCTGCTGGATACCACAGGGGCCAACAGAGGACGCTGCAGGGAAGCCCAGAAAGTCACATGTGCCCTATATTCCGGAAGTACGTCATAGGCAAAGCAACAACGGAAGTGACGTACTTCCGGGATGAAGAAGAGGATTTTTATCTGACCCGGAAGTGATAAGGAGTCACATGGACTGAAGGATGAGAAACACTTCCAGGTCAGGGACTATAAAAGAGACTGAGAAACACCAGAGCGCTGAGCTTGGTGGAAGGGTGGCAACGCATCTGGGAGAGTGGAGGATTGATTTATTGATTGTATTGTGTTATTTATGAGTATTGTGGAGAGGAGGGTGCTTTGTGCACTGTTTATTAATAAAAAGTTATTATTGTGGACTTTTACTGGGTGTCTGGCGTATAGTCTGAGGGTTCAAGAGGACAATAGCACCCTCTATCTGTCACAACTCTTAAAAGTAAAGGTTAGATAGAACTTTATTTGTCCCCTGTGGAAAATTTGGCTTTGTACAGAAGCTCTTCAAATAAAAGAATAAATAAATAAATAAATACACATAAACAGTACACACACACTATAGTATAAATGCACACCAGAAAGACTAAAAATGAAGTAAAATAAAAAAGAACTTTCTGACTTTGCAGTCACAGTCACAGTGAGGTATTAGGCAGGCGTATTGCTTTTGGTAACGTTTCTTGACACACTTATCCTGAATATTTTCTTGGCTGAAAGTACTCAGTTTAAGTGTGTCATAGAGAGGATGTTTTTTATTTGTTCAAAATGACACTAAGTTTTGTTTTAATTCTCTGCTTTGCTACCACCCTAGGGGATCCATAGTGTGTCCCATAACTGGGCCTGCGATTTAAATTGGCTTGTTGATTTGGTGGGCCTATTTTGAAGTGATGTTAGGGCCCAACAAACCATAGCGTAGAAAAACGCATCGGTCAGAACATGTTAAGGATGTAATTTCCCACATTAAAGGAATGCAGTCTTCGTAGGAAAAAGACCCTGCTCTGCCCTTTCTTATATAGTTCTACTGTGTTCCAAGGCCAGTCCAACCTGTCATTGATGTGGACCCCCAAATACTTGTGGGAGTGCACCACCTTTTTGTCCACTCCCTGAATATGGACCAGACGTGAATGTTCTGTGGTGTGCTGAAAGTCAATAACCAGTTGCTTGATTTTGCTGATGTTTAGAAACAGACAAAACTCCTATTTTCTGTCTCATCCTCGTTATGAATACAACCTAAAAATGACACGACCTGGTATCAAGATTATTATAGTTAACAAAAACTAAAATCAAAACTGAAACTGTTATAAAAAACATTTTCATAAACTGAAATAAAACAATTAACAAAGCCGAAATGAAAAACTAAAACTAAACAAAACTATTAAAGTAGCTGGAAAGACTAACTGAAATAAAATAATAATATGCTAAAAATATTTGTAGTTTTCATTTTTGAATTAATATTCTTGCCATTAGTCTTTAACACTTGTAACTTTTAACTCAGGCATGCTGATATGTACTTTGCAAATGCTACAAGCAGCTGAGTTTGGTGTTTTCTGTGGTGTGAGACTTAAATAAAAAATACATTTTATTCTTAAAAACTTGGGTTTTGTTTGCCACTAAGGAACCGTGCAGGAATTTTTAAAGCTTTTTTCTCTTTAGAAGGGTATTTTTTGCTTTTTTTTTTTTTTTTGCCCACACACAAGTAGCTGGGTGTTTGGAGGTGTGCTTGGAAAAATTACTTGTACTCCTATTTTTACTTGTTCTTGTTATCTGTATCTGAACTAGCATAGAAGAGGTAGGGTACAAAGCAGCAGTAACTAATATCTGCCTTTGTAAGCAAATAACCTTGTTGCAACAGTGCAACAGTGATTCCTTAGTTTAAAAGAAAAGAAAAAAAGGCTACGGCTGACTTCAGAGCAATAAAGGGGAAGGCTTAGTGGTGCGTGGATAAGTGGGCAGCATTAAGACATCAATCAGGCACAAGGGGCTGTAGGAGCAGATAAGGTAGTAAAAATGTTTTATTTATTTATTTATTTACTTATTTATTATTTTAGATTGAACAGTTCTTAGCGGTCCAGAGGTACAACAGTTAAGTGGGCGACAGCGTAAGGGTTCATTAATATGGGATAATACAAACTGTGTGAGTGGAGAGCTTTTAAGTAAGGAATAAGAGGAGCACATAAACCTACCTACTGTCAAATTTGGTGGAGGTTCCATCATGCTGTGGGGCTGTGTGGCTAGTTCAGAGACTGGGGCCCTTGTTAAATTTGGGGGTCGGATGAATTCAACCCAATATCAACAATATGAAAATGTTTGGGAACCCCTCGCAGCCTGCATAATAATTTACTCTACTTTCAACAAAAGAGATAACAGTGGTATGTCTTTCATTTCCTAGGAACATCTGAGTACTGGGGTATTTTCCAAACAAAGATTTTTAGTGAAGCAGTATTTAGTAGTATGAAATTAAATCAAATGTGAAAAACTGGCTGTGCAAAAATTTGGGCATCCTTGTAATTTTGCTGATTTGAATGCATGTAACTACTCAATACTGATTACTTGCAACACCAAATTGGTTAGATTAGCTTGTTAAGCCTTGAACTTCATGGACATGTGTGTCCAATTATGACAAAAGGTATTTAAGGTGGTCAATTGCAAGTTGTGCTTCCCTTTGCCTCTCCCCTGAAGAGTGAGAGCATGGGATCTTCAAAGCAACTCTCAAAAGATCTGAAAACAAAGATTGTTGAGTATCATGGTTTAGGGGAAGGCTACAAAAAGCTATCTCAGAGGTTTAAACTGTCAGTTTCAACTGTAAGGAATGTAATCAGGAAATGGAAGGCCACAGGCACAATTGCTGTTAAACCCAGGTCTGGCAGGCCAAGAAAAATACAGGAGTGACATATGCGCAGGATTGTGAGAATGGTTACAGACAACCCACAAATCACCTCCAAAGACCTGCAAGAACATCTTGCAGCAGATGGTCTATCTGTACATTGTTCTACAATTCAGCGCAATTTGCACAAAGAACATCTGTATGGCAGGATGATGAGAAAGAAGCCCTTTTTACACTCACGCCGCAAACAAAGTCACTTGTTGTATGCAAATGCTCATTTAGACAAGCCAATTTCATTTTGGAACAAAGTGCTTTGGACTGATGAGACAAAAATTTAGTTATTTGATCATAACAAAAAGTGCTTTGCATAGCAGAAAAATAACACCGCATTCCAAGAAAAACACCTGCTACCAACTGTCAAATTTGGTGGAGGTTCCATCATGCTGTGTGGCTAGTTCAGGGACTGGGGCCCTTTTTAAAGTCGAGGGTTGGATGAATTCAACTCAATATCAACAAATTCTTCAGGATATTGTTCAAGCATCAGTCACAAAGTTACGCAGGGGTTAGATATTCCAACAAGACAATGACTCAAACCACAGTTCGAAACCTACAAAGGCATTCATGCAAAGGGAGAAGTACAATGTTCTGGAATGGCCGTCCCAGTCCCCTGACTTGAATATCATCGAAAATCTATCAGATGATTTGAAGCAGGCTGTCCATGCTCGGCAGCCATCAAATATAACTTAACTGGAGAGATTTTGTATGGAAGAATGGTCAAAAATACCTCCATCCAGAATCCAGACACTCATCAAAAGCTATAGGAGGCGTCTAGAGGCAGTTATATTTGCAAAAGTGGGCTCAACTAAGAGTATTGACGTAATATCTCTGTTGGGGTGCCTAAATTTTTGCACGTCTAATTTTGTTATGATGCATATTGTGTATTTTCTGTTAATCCAATAAACTTAATGTCACTGCTGAAATACTACTGTTTCCATAAGGCATGTCTTATTTTAAAAGGAAGTTGCTACTTTGAAAGCTCAGCCAATGATAACAAAAATTCAAAGAATTAATAGGGGTTCCCAAACTTTTTCATATGACTGTAGTTAGAAGAAGAGACAGAGAAAAGTAAAGTTAACCTCCTAGAAGGACAAACAGCAGGCAGCTGAGAGGGAGAACAGTACAGGAGCTTACGGGAACAAGGTGTAAAATAGCTGTAGCAGTTCTTAGTGGTACCATTTAAGTTAAATCATTTAATTTTAAGAAAAAAAGTTAAGGCAGTTTTACTAATCCTGAATCAAATTTTAACAATGAGGCCAGTGCAATGCAAGTCTTGTTGGATGTTGGACATTTTAGGTGATGGTTTGGAAGAGCCAGTTGTCTATGAGGGCTACATCTGCAAGAGATGCCAGCTGATCCAGCACCTTGAGCTCAGGGTCGCTGAACTGGAGGAGGAGTTGGCTAGCCTGTGTTGTAGTAGAGAATTGGCTGACCTGGCCCAGGTGTCCTTTAGAGAGATAGTGTGCACCCCCATGGTGGCACGGGAGGAGATTCTAGACCAGACAAGTAGAAATAGGTGGGCCACAGTCACAAGGCTTAGGGTAAAGGGTGCACACTGTCCTGGGGCATCAACCTCAGAATTAGAAGAGTCAAACAGTTATCACGTTCTTGCCGAGCTGGACGGTATCTGTGATGATTCTGAGGTGGTAGGCAGGGATGAGGAGCCCCAACGGGCCACCCCAAAACCAGTTCCCTGAGAGAGAGTAGTGATAGTTGGGGACTCAATCATTAGGGGGATTAAAGCACAGGTGTGCTCCAGAGACAGAGAATCTCACATGGTGTATTGCCTTTCGGGTCAACAAATGGGGGACCTCCCTGGAAGGGTGGATAGGCTCTTGGCCAGAGCAGGGGAGGATCCAGTTGTCATTGTCCATGTTGGAACAAATGACATACATACTGTAAGGGTAATCTGTCAGTTCTGTGATCCAAATTCAAAGAGTTAGGTGCCAAGCTGAGGAGCAGAACTGACAAGATAGTCTTCTCTGAAGTTCTGCCTGTGCCATGTGCCAGTCCAGGTAGGACTGAGGAAATTAGAAAGCTTAACGCGTGGCTGAAATCTTGGTGCAGGGTAGAAGGGTATGGATCTATGAAGTATTGGGACTCCTTTTTGAATAGATTAGACCTGTTCCGCCATGACGGGTTACATCTGAACTGGAGGGGCACCAATGTATTGGGGAGGCGTATGAGTAGGCTAGTTGAGGATTGTTTAAACTAGAGAGTGGGTGGGGGGAGGGGGGGGGCAGGGAGTTTAGGACAGGCCAGGTTTAGATCTATACATGGGGGAACAAACAACGGTGTAGAAGTAAAAATGAGTAGTAATGTAAATTCTAAGCAAACATTTAAATGTAGAAGGAGTAACACATTAAAAATAACTTGCCTTAATGCTAGAATTATCAAAAATAAGGTAAGTGAGTTGGAGCTGTATGTAGCAGAGCATAATTATGATATTATAGCAATGACGTAAACCTGGCTAAATAACAAAGATGGGAATGAGTGTAACATAGAGGATACACATTTTTAGGAAGGATAGACAGAACAGAAAAGGAGGTGGGGTTGCTGTTTATGCCAAACAGAATTTAAACGTAAGTCCTCTTCAGTTGGATGATGAGCCCCATCTTAATGAGGACATGTGGCTTCGCCTGGAAAATATTAGGGAAAGAGGTCTTATTTTAGGAGTGTGTTATAGACCACCCAATTCTGACAGTAATTTCAACACACATCTTTTTAGTAATATCAAAAAGGCAAGTTTATAGTAAGATATTATAGTCTTGGGGGACTTTAATTATCCAAATATTAACTAGGATAACCTTGCAGATGGAGGAGCACAAGAGCAGGAGTTTTTAGAAATAATCAGTGACTGTTTTTAAAAACAGCATGTTAAAGCACCAACACTGGGTGAAGCTTGTCTGGATATAGTATTTTGTAATAATCAGGATAGAATTGAGAGTGTAGAAGTGATTGAACCAATAGGGTCAGGTAACCATAATATAATACAGTTCTCAGTATTTTGTAACAGTGCAGATGCAAAGACTAAAAGTGTTAAGTTGAACTTTGGTAGAACAAATTTTGACCATATATGCCAAAGTCTAGGTAGGATAGACTGTGATAACCTTTTTAAGTGTGGAGACAGTCGAGGAGCAGTGGAACAGGTTTAAAAATGTTTTACATGTAATGCAGGACAGATACATACCTAAAATTAGAATTAATAGGAAATTAAAAAAAAAAACTCCACCGTGGATTAATTAAGATTTAAAAAAGAAGCTGCAAAGGAAAAAAACTGCTTTATAAGGCATATAAGTCTAATGACAGTAATGTGAATCGTGGAGTGTATGAGAACATGAGGGCAACCATTAAGAAGGATATCAGGAAGGCTAAAAGACCATTGGAGAGGAATATAGCAGATAAGGCAAAAGAAGACCCTAAGAGATTCTTAAAGTATTTTTGTAGTAAAAGAACAGTCAAGGAGGAGGTCAAGTACATCAGAAATAGTAAAGGGGAATTAAAAGATACAGACAATGAAATATTGGATGCCCTTAAAATATTTGGCCATTTTGGTACAGTTGAAAACAACAACCAAACAATTCAGCGGCAGCCATTAACTCACATGTAGAAGCATAGGTGAAGGGCTTAAGCATTTCACTCTTATAGTGCCCCTGTGTAGTATTATTATCTCCTGTACCATCATCAGTCCACACCTTGAACCTGTCCCAGTCATTCAATACATAAGACACAATGTTCCTCTGGATATCAAGATTGAGCCTGATATGTCAGTGCAATATGTAACACAGAGAGTGGAAAAGGCAGGCGGCATCTCCGGGCATGGAAACCACTCGGTAAGTGACAGTTCTTTGATCGATGGTGATCACCTTGATAGACATCTCACCACCCAAATCGCTACTCGTGAATCTAAGATGTTTAACAGGCATTCCCGGTATTAACTTGTGGATTTGCTTGCGAATATTTAGCGACAGCATCTTGTCACACACGTGCGAGTTGGAGGCAGTCAAAGAGCCTAAAGGTGAGTGAAATCTCGCGAGACAAGGGTTTATCACATGGTACTTACCTGAATCTCTTTCTATCTACAGAAAACCGGAAGACAAATAAAACACTCCCAAACTCACAATTCCAAAATGGCCGCGATGACGTCACTTCCGGTTCCCATCTGATGACGTCACTTCCGGTTCACACTCGATTGCTCCAGTCTACTCCTGGTGACGTTGGTTCCGTGGTCCCGCCTCCAATCGTCACTTCCTGCCAACCACTTCCTCCCATCATCCCATCTGCTATATAAACGCCATTTTGTAACAGTATTTCATTCATTGTGGACTGAAAAGTCATTATTGAATCACTCTTTTCATTGCTGTCTGGACGACAATATACGGGGATAAAACCCCAAATCTTTTTCTATTTGAAAGGACTCTTTATTTTATTACAATCTCTATGAACTTGTGGATTAGCCCGCGAGTATTTAGCGGCAGCATCGCTATGAAGTTGTGGATTTTTCTGCGAGTATTTAGCGACAGCATCTCTATGAACTTGTGGATTTGCTTGCGAGTATTTAGCGACAGCGTATCTATAAACTTGTGGATTTTTCTGCGAGTATTTGGTGGCAGCGTCACAAAGTTGTTTCCGTCTAGCTGCATCAGAAAATATAGCACGACGTCTGACACGCCTCCTTTTTACTGTTTTCTCACAGCTTGGATTGCTGCTGACGAACGGCCTTATATGGGCAGGCAGTCAATTACGTGGGAGGCGTGGGGATGGTGGACGCAATATAGGCAGGCAGCCAACTATGTGGGAGGCGTGGTGATGGGGGACGCAACTCTGCCTCACACGGCGACCGAGCTGCAGGCTATGGACGTATATATGTACGTAAGTAGGATTCAGTTATGACCGTTACGCGTAGAATTTCAAAATGACACCTGCCTAACTTTTGTAAGTAAGCTGTAAAGAATGAGCCTGCCAAATTTCAGCCTTCTACCTACATGGGAAGTTGGAGAATTAGTGATGAGTGAGTGAGTGAGTCAGTCAGTCAGTCAGTGAGGGCTTTGCCTTTTATTAGTATAGATTGGCCCATTCTGGGCAGTAAAAGGAAAAAATAAAAAGTGTCAATAGTCAGTGCATATTTGTTCAGCACAAATGACTAATACAGTACAAATACAGTAAACCCTCGTTTATCGCGGTTAATCCATTCCAGACTCTACCGCGATAAATGAATTTCCGCAAAGTAGGATTCTTTATTTATAAATGTAATATTTTTGCAGTTAGACCATAGAAAACCTGTTTATGACCTTCTAAATATGTTTTTTAACATTATTAGAGCCCTCTAGACATGAAATAACGCCCATTAGTCAAAAATTTAAAGTGTGCTCCATGACAAGACAGAGATGACAGTTCTTTCTCACAATTAAAAGAATGCAAACATATCTTCCTCTTCAAAGGCGTGTGCATCAGGAGTAGAGAATGTCAGAGAGAGACAGAGAGAGAGAGAAAAGCAAACAATCAAAAATCAATACGTACTGTTGGGCTTTTAAGTATGCGAAGCACCGCGATAAAGCGGCCGCAAGAAAGGGAGCAATGTGAAGGTAGTCTTTCAGCATTTTTGAGAGGAGCGTCCGTATCCTCTAGGCAAACAGCCTCTGTGCAAACAGCCCCTCTGCTCACACCCCCTCCGTCAGGAGCAGAGAATGTCAGAGAGAGTGAGAGAGACAGAGAAAAGCAAACAATCAAAAATCAATAGGTGCTGTTAGAGCTTTTAAGTATACGAAGCACTGCGCGAGAAGCATATCGTATATCATTGAGGAGTTTTATTTAATACGTAATATGTGCTCTGATTGGGTAGCTTCTCAGCCATCCGCCAATAGCGTCCTTTGTATGAAATCAACTGGGCAAACCAACTGAGGAAGCACGTACCATAAATTAAAAGACCCATTGTCCGCAGAAATCCGTGAACCAGTGAAAAATCTGTGATATATATTTAGATATGCTTACATTTAAAATCCGCGATGGAGTGAAGCCGCGAAAGTCGAAGCACGATATAGCGAGGGATCACTGTATTTTAAAAAATTATAAAATTGTTTAAAATTGTTCTTATTCAATATCTGGTTTTGATGATGCTTTTTATCAGACAAAAACAAAACCAGATAGTAAATGACGTAGTGGAGTAAGCTGTTAAGCTCATATCCTAACCGTTAAGTGTACAGTTCTGTCTGATTGTGACCCAAAACGAAACTCCATAGTAGCTCTTTAACCATACCATAATTACTAAAACTAAAAGTGAAACTAATAGATATAAAAATAAAATAGAAATGTCTTTGTGAAATAAAAACTAAATTAAAACTAAAAATACACAATGAAGGAAAATTAAAACTAAATTGAAATCCCAAGTATGGTCAGAAAACATATAGAAATGAAAACTAATATAAAGAGGCAAAACTGTAATAACCTTGGTTCCAAGTTCATGTCCACTTTTGATATGTAATACTTTTTCATTATGGCAGTAAACCGTGGTGATGTATTCAGACATGCAACTAAGAATTTCACAGTACTCTGTACATGCAGTTGTAAATTGAATTTGAACATAAGGATGAGAGAAGGTCTGATTTGTGTAGACTTCTACTTTTACCTGATGTCACAAGAATGGACAGGAGACATAAAAAGGTTTGGAGCAACCACCTTTATGCAAAAGGGTTAATTATTGAGAAGTTGTGTCTGGTTCAGTGTCCAAAACAGAACTAATGACATGTGGCAAAGATGGCAGCTGTAAAAGTCTGGATAAGAAGTGATGTCATCTGGGCAGGAAGTGACATCATCATGGGTGCTGGAACTGGAAGTGACATCATCTGGACAGAAAGTGGCGTCATCACAGGTGCCAGAAACCTGTGGAATGTCCTGTGAATGGTCTGCAGAGGATTGAGAGAAAAAGTCAGTGCACCTTGCCACCCCCTGGTCAAACATGGAATTGTCACAGTTCGAGCCCTTTGGGTTCCTCCCATATGGACATGTGACAAGCCCCCCCATGCCCAGACCCAACCTGACTGAGACGTTGTGAACCCGAGAAAGTGCATTGGCATGCAGAGAGCCCCGACGATGAATGTGAGAAAACTTATATGATGTAGTTCAAGAAACCACCTGGTAACCCGCAGATTTGACTCCTTGTGTTGGGCCATCCACTGTAGGAGTGCATGATCCGTAACAAGGGTTAACTCCCGGCCCAAGAGGTAGTACCTCAACTGTGTAATCGCCCATTTGATCAGAAGGGCTTCTCTTTCCACCGTTGCATACATGATCTCTCAATCCAACAGTTTCTGGCTCAGGAAAATGATGGGGTATTCAACACCATCGACGCTCTGGCTCAGCATGGCTCCCAGGCCGGTGTCTGAAGCGTCCATGTGGAGAATGAAAGGCAATGAAAAGTTAGGCGCCTTCAATACAGGTGCTGACGTAAGGGCCTGTTTTAAGTAACTAAATGTAGTGTCCGTCTTGTCAGTCCATACCCCATTGTTTGGAGTCCTCTTCTATTTTAAATCCATCAAGGGCGCCGCTCTCTCAGAAAACCGAGGTACAAACCGGCGGTAGTACCCAGCTAAGCCAAGAAACTTTTGGACTTGCCGCTTGGTTTTCGGATGGGGCCATTACAATATGGCATCTACCTTAGATCACTGTGGTTTCACGATACCCTGACCCACCGGTTAGCCCAAGTATTTAGTTTCTTTCAACCAAAAGCTACATTTGTTTGGATTGATTTGAAGCCAGGCCTCATCCAGTGTCCACAGTATCCCTCGGACCTGCTGTACGTGTTCCTTCCATGTACTGGAATAGCCACCTGTTTATTATGCCATAGATGCAAAAGGGTTAATTATTGAGCAGTTGTGTCTGGTTCAATGTCCAACAGAATGGATAACATGTGGCAAAGATGGCGGCTTTAAAAGTCTAGACGTGAAGTGACGTCATCATGGACACAGGCACCAGAAGTGATGTCATTACAGGCGACGGAACCCTGTGGAATTTCCTAAGAATGGTCAGCACAGGATTGAGAGGAAAAAGTCAGTGCACCTCACCACCCCCTGGTCAAACATGGAATTGTCACTATTTGAGCACTTTAGCTGCCTCCCATGCGCACGTGTGTAACACTGAACAAAATCTTATATTTCAAAAATAATAATAAATAATAATAATAATACATTTTATTTATTTGTAGGCGCCTTTCTAAACACTCAAGGACACCAAACAATAGACAAAACACAGATTATAAACAAAAGTAAAATACAAAAGTTAAAATCAGACAGCGCAATTGTAGACAAAGAGAAAAAGCAGTCTTAAACAATGAGTTTTAAGTTTAGATTTGAAAAGTGAAAATGATTGGATGGAGGAAGAGGAACTAAGGGTACGGGAGGGAATGGCAACATGGAGGAGGTCAGACATATATGGAGGGGCAAGGTTGTGGATAGCCTTAAAAGTTAGTAGGAGAATTTTGAATTGAATTTGGAACTGAACTGGAAGCCAATGAAGCTGCTGCAAAACGGGAGTAATATGGTGAATAGAGGGGGTTCTCGTAATGATGCGGGCAGCTGAGTTCTGGACCAGTTGAAGCTTATAAATAGATTTGTGAGAAAGACCAAAGAAAAGGGAATAGCAATAATCCAGACGATATGTGACAAGGCTATGAACAAGGATAGCAGTGGTGTGGGGAGTGAGGGAGGGGCGAATACAATTAATGTTATGCCAGTAGAAATATGCAGTCCGGGAGATGTTATTGATGTGGGACTGGAAGGATAAAGTATTGCCAAGGATGACACCCAGGCTCTTAACCTGTGGGGAAGGGGAGACAGAGGAATTATCAATAACAAATGAAAAATTATCAGTTTTGGATAATGTTGATTTTGTACCAATGAGGAGAACCTCAGTTTTGTCACTATTTAATTGAAGAAAATTTAAAGAAAACCAGGATTTGATTTCTACTATGCAATCAATAAGTGAGGAGAGTGGAAAGGAAGCAGTAGGTTTGCTAGTGAGATAGAGCTGGGTGTCATCAGCATAACAGTGGAAGCTAATGTTATATTTATGAAAGATATTACCAAGGGGAAGGAGGTAAATAATAAAAATGAGGGGCCCCAGGACAGAGCCCTGGGGCACACCTGAAGTAACAGCGGTGGGTTGGGATGTGAAAGTTTTAAGCTGAACAAACTGAGTGCGGCCTGAGAGGTAGGATCTGAACCAATCTAGTGGAGTGTGGGTAATGCCAATCGAAGATAGTCTATTGAGAAGAGTAGTGTGACCAAAAGTGTCAAAGGCTGCACTCAGATCAAGAAGGATGAAAAAAATAATTAAACCAGAATCAGCTGCCATAAGGAGGTCATTAGTAATTTTTATAAGTGCCGTTTCTGTACTGTGGACGGGACGTAAACCAGACTGGAACTGTTCATACAGATTATTTTGAGATAAATGAGAGTGAAGTTTAATGGTCACTATTTTTCCAAGAATTTTGGAAATGAAGAGTAGATTAGAAATAGGACAAAAATTAATGAAATTAGTTGGATCGGCACCAGGTTTTTTCTGTATTGGGGTTATTGCAGCAGTTTTAAAAGATGAAGGAACAGTACTAGTAGTGAGAGAAGAGTGGATTATAGCAGAGATAAGGGAGGCAGGCTTTGACCAGAACTGCAGGGAGGGGGTCCAGTGGATGGGTGGATGGCTTAGACTTACAGACAAGATCTGAGATAAATCTGAGAAAAATACTGTCCTATCTTTGATATCCTTTATTTAATAATTTATAGATTATGATTTATGTTTTATTTAATGTAATTTTGATTTACTATAGTACTTTAGTGCATTCAACATTTTTTTCTCTTTGTAGGCTCATATTAAGTTTCCAGTAGACTATCCTTACTCTCCTCCAACCTTCAGGTTTCTCACAAAAATGTGGCATCCTAATATTTATGAGGTAAGATTTCATTATTACATAGTATTGATGAGTGATATGTCACATTATGATAATTATTTTTGATATCTTTCATATTGTACTAGATGCCAAAGTATAACTGAGTGTTGAATACATATTTGTTCAAAAATGTTCCTAAAAGAACAAGAAAACAATTGATTGTCAAGTATTTGGATGTTGGACTCTATAGAGGATGGCATGGAGGAGCCAAACTTCTATTACGGTTACACCAGCAGCAGATGCCAGCTGATCCAGCAACTTGATCTCAGGGTCGCTGAACTGGAGGAGGAGTTGGCTGGCCTGAGTTAGAGTACAGAGTTGGCGCACCTGCCCAGGTGTCTTTTAGAGAGATAGTGTGCACACCTAAGGTGGTGCAGGAGGAGACTCCAGACCAGAGAGGTAGAAATAGATGAGTCATAGTCACAAGGTGCAAAGTAATGGGTACACACTGTCCAGGGGCATCAACCCCAGAATTGGAAGTGTTAAATCGTTTTCAGGACCTTGCGGAACTGGACAGTGTCTCTGAAGATTTTGAGGTGGAAGGCAGGCATAAGAAGCCCCAATGGGCCACCTCAAAAACAGTTCCCTGAAAAAGAGAGGTAGTGATAACTGGGGACTCAATCATTAGGAGGATTGAAGCATAGGTTTGCTCCAGAGGCTGAGGCAGAGAGTTTTACACAGTGTGTTACGTTCCAGGTGCACAGCTGGGAGACCTCCCTGGAAGGGTGGATAGGCCCATGGCCAGAGTGGGTTTGGATCCAGTTGTCATTCTCCATGTTGGAACAAATGACATACATAACGGTAGTCTGTCAGTTCTGTGATCCAAATTTAAAGAGTTAGGTGCCAGGCCGAGGAGCAGAACTGACAACGTAGTCTTCTCCAGATTTCTGCATGTGCCATGGCATGGGGCATTGGGACTCCTTTTGGAACAGTTGGGACCTGTTCCACTATGACGGGCTACATCTGGAGGGGTACCAATGTGTTGAGGAGGCACATGAGTAGGTAAGTCGAGGATTGTTTAAACTAGAGTATGGGAGGGCTTAGAGTTTAGCAAAGGCCAGGTTTAGAACTGTACATGAATGAACAAACAATTGTGCAAAAATAATAAAGCATAGTAATTTAAATTGTGACCCAACATTAAAATGCATACGTAAAATGGGTAACACATTCAAAATAGCTTTGCATAATGCTAGAAGTTTGAAGTTCAAGTTTTATGTAGTGGAGCAAAGATGGAGATCAGTGAAACATACAGGGATATACATTTTTTAGAAAGGACAGAACAAAAAAGGAGGTGGGGTTTCTGTTTATGTCGAACAGAATTGAAACACGAGTCCTATTCACCTAGACCAGTGTTTCCCAAACTCGGTCCTGGGGACCCCCTGTGGCTGCAGGTTTTTGTTCCAACCAGCTTCTGTTTTTAGTTGAACTCCTGGGCTAATTAAGTGAACTGATATTTCCCAAGTCCTGTGTTTAGGGAACAATATAGAAATTAGAAATCTAAGTTTGCTAAAAAAATATTAAAATGTGCCAAGCAGTTATATAGGAATAATGTTTTTTTTTTCTTTTTAACAGTATTTTCATCTTGATTTTCATTCTACTTTTCTAGGTGTTCTAATTGTTTAATTAATCCATTATTTACTAATTAGTGGGTCTGACTCTAAAGTAGTTGCAGCCTTTGATTATTCAGTGTTGTTTGCCTGGGTGTCTGATCTGCTCGTTTTAAATTATCATTAATAAGATACAACGAAGGGGGAAAAACTGCACAGAGAAAGGGCAAAGCATAATGAAATCAGCAAAAGAGAGTTAAGCATTTAAATATATAGCAAAAGCAGAAATATTTCTAAATGTCTTATAAATGTAAAATTCATGCTGCTATGCTTTTCTGAATGTCGAATAAAAGAAAAAAAAATAGCAGCTAATTAAATGAGATCAGTGTGATCAGGTGTTGTCACTGATTAGGAATCCGGTTGGAACAAAAACGTGCAGCCACAGGGGGTCCCCAGGACTGAGTTTGGGAAACACTGACCTAGACGATGAGCCCCATCTTAGTGAGGACATGTGGCTTCATCTGGAAAACATAAGGGAAAGAGGTCTTATTTTAGAAGTGTGTTGTAGTACACCCAATGCAGACAGCAAATATAATGCACATCTTTTTAGTAATATTAAAAAGGCCAATTTACAAGGGGATATTCTGGTCATTGGGGAGTTTAACTATCCGAATATTAAAAGAGACAGCCTTTGCAAATAGTGGAGCAGAAGTTTTTAGAAGTAATCAGTGACTGTTTTTTAACACGTGTTAAAGCACCAACACTGTAGTTCAGGCTCTTGAAGTCCAGGAGTAGTTTCTTTGTATACTTGGAATTGAGCGCAAGGTTGTTGCTTTGGGAGGAGTTTGGGGAGGCCATGGAGAATGACTTTCGGTCAGCTTCGAGGAGATTGTGGTCCACCATCTGGCGTCTCAGGAGGGCGAAGCAGTGCAGTGTCAACACTGTATATGGTGGGGATGGTGCTCTGCTGACTTCGACTTGGGACGTTGTAGGCCGGTGGGGGGAGTACTTCGAAGACCTCCTCAATCCCACTAACATGCCTTCCAATGAGGAAAGAGAGCCTGGGGACTCGGAGGTGGGCTCCCCCATCTCTGAGACTGAGGTCACCGAGGTGGTCAAAAAACTCCTTGGTGGCAGGGCCCCGGGGGTGGATGAGATATGCCCGGAGTTCCTCAAGGCTCTGGATGTCATAGGACTGTCTTGGTTGACACGCCTCTGCAACATCGCATGGACATCGGGGACAGTGCCTCTGGATTGGAAGACCGGGGTGGTGGTCCCCCTCTTTAAGAAGGGGGACTGGAAGGTGTGTTCCAACTACAGAGGGATCACACTCCTCAGCCTCCGTGGAAAAGTCTGTTCGGTGGTCCTGGGGTGGAGAGTCCAACAAATAGTCGAACCTCAGATTCAGGAGGAACAGTGTGGTTTTTGTCCTGGTCGTGGAACAGTGGACCAGCTCTACACCCTTAACAGGGTCCTGGAGGGTGCATGGGAGTTTGCACAACCAGTCTACATGTGTTTTGTTGACTTGGAAAAGGCGTTCGACCGTGTCCCTTGGGGAATCCTGTGGGGGGTGCTCTGGGAGTATGGGGTACCGGACCCCCTGATAAGGGTTGTTCGGCCCCTGTACAACCGGTGTCGGAGCTTGGTCCGCATTGCCGGCAGTAAGTCGAACCCATTTCCAGTGGGAGTTGGACTTCGCCAGGGCTGCCCTTTGTCACCGATTCTGTTCATAACTTTTATGGACAGAATTTCTAGGCACAGCCAGGGTGTTGATGGGGTCCGGTTTGGTGGACTTAGGATTGGGTCACTGCTTTTTGCAGATGATGTTGTCCAGTTTGCATCATCAGGCCGTGATCTTCAGCTCTCTCTGGATCGGTTCGCAGCTGAGTGTGAAGCGGCTGGGATGGGAATCAGCACCTCCAAATCCAAGGCCATGGTCCTCAGCCGAAAAAGGGTGGAGTGCCCTCTCAGGATTGGGAGCGAGATCTTGCCCCAAGTGGAGGAGTTCAAGTATCTCGGGGTCTTGTTCAGGAGTGAGGGAAGAATGGCATGTGAGATCGACAGGCGGATCGGTGCGGCGTCCGCAGTGATGCGGGCTCTGCATCGGTCTGTCGTGGTGAAAAAGGAGCTGAGCTGTAAGGCAAAGCTCTCAATTTATCAGTCAATCTATGTTCCTACCCTCACCTATGGTCATGGGCTATGGGTAGTGACCGAAAGAATGAGATGGCGAATACAAGCGGCTGAAATGAGTTTCCTCTACAGGGTGTCTGGGCTTTCCCTTAAAGATAAGGTGAGAAGCTCAGTCATCCGGGAGGGGCTCAGAATAGAGCCGCTGCTTGCCCACACCTGCCCATGAAATAGCCTTTGAGTCAATTGTCCAATTAATTTTGAGCCCCTGAAATAAAGGGATTGTGTTAAAAAAATGCTTTAGTTGCCTCACATTTTTATGCAATCTTTTTGTTCACCCCATTGAATTAAAGCTGAAAGTCTGCACTTCAACTGCATCTGAGTTGTTTCATTTAAAATTCATTGTGGTAATGTACAGGACCAAAATTAGAAAAAAGTTGTCTCTGTCCAAATATTTATGGACCTAACTGTATACGACGCACTAAAGGGGAACATCCTAGCTTGTCCTCAAATTGGCACTGCTTTTTTCACAACGATAAGTGCCTATCAGAAGTGGTTTTTTTTTTCAGTGAGGTTAACTTTTTTTTTAATTATTTATACTCAATTTTAAACAACATCTTTTGTTTTTGCAAATTTGAGGAACATTTCTTGTATTCAGGTAATTCCATAGTTTTTGGGATACAATTTATTCCGCATAATGAAGTAATTTATGTCTTGTGCCATGGACTGAACATTTCCTAGAGTGTGACTAGTGGTATATAGTATCATCTCTTTTTTAAGAGTATCACTGCTGTTAATTGCACAGGTGTCTCTACTTGTAGCAAAAACATAAAGTCACTGCATGTTACTGTCATGACCAAAGGTCATCCTCTAACTGAGCCAAAAAAAACAAGAAAACTACTTGGTCATTGTATAATTTACTAAGATGCTTTGCACTTCCAGATTACAACCTTCAACCCCCAAATTTTTACATATGGTTTTATTTTAATTGGCCACTATGGACTTCAGATTTGTAACTTAGCCAATCAATTACACTTTGTAATTAGCTGCCTTGAAAATGTAACAAAGTAGGAATGATACTAAATAATACAGATTTTGAAAAGTAAAGGCATTGACATATAAAATACTTTAAAGCACAATTGCCTATAAAATCTACTCAAGTACAATGACGAAAGTAAATCTTAATTTGTTACATTTCACTACTGCTTTATACTAGTCCAGAGTCATCAGTCAGTAATAATAACACAAACTCCATGATAGCTGTTGAGCCATTAACTATTTATCTCTGAAAGAAATCAAAAGTAAAGGGGATTATTAGGAAAAGACTTAAACAGATAATATCACTATACATTAGTGATATGGTGTTCTATATTTCAGACCTACAAAAATCTTTGCCATTTATCTTAAACTTGTTAGAAGAATTCAATAAGATCTCTAGAATAAAAATGAATTTGAAAAAAGCAAGTTTTTCCAGTGAATTCTGTAGCATATAATATCAAGTTGAATAGATATTCTGTCATAATTTGAAATGTGTAATTTACATATCTGGGAATAATCATCACAAGTAAATATAATTGTTTTAATACAAGTTTGAAGCAATATGGAAAAAAATCAAACAAGATGTTAACAGATGGTCTACCTCTACATTAGCAGGTTGAATCAGTACTGTCAAAATAAACATCCTGCTGAAGCTGCTATATGTATTTTAGAGCATCCATTTATTAATCAACAAATCTTTTTTTCCCCAAAGTTAAACTCAATTATAACATCCTGTATCTTGAATTCAAAATAGCCATATATCGAAAAGGTGACACTGAAGCAGAAAGCAACGTGACACTACTTAAACCTATAGTTTTATTGCAGTTTGGCAAATAACGCACATTAATATCCTGGAAATTAGCGGAAACCAACAAATATACACCAGCCAGGTTTGCATTGAAGCACAAATTTTGTTTGTATGCCCTGTTTTGTGTGCCAATCAATGCTTTCTATTGTCATTGTACTAATAACAATCCAGTCATTCACCATATCATATGTATTTTAAGATATGGAAGCTCTTATCCGCTGCTTCTTTACATAATAATTACCCTTTTCAACCTTCTCATACCCAGTAGACACTTGGAGATCTTTATATGGACAATGTATATGCATCTTATGAACAATTACACCCCAGACTAAATTTTCCAGTTACGTAGTTTTTTTTTTCCTACATACAAATCAGAAATGTTATTAAAATAGATAGATATAACTTGTCTTCAGGGGAAAATTTGGTTTTTAACAGAAACTCTTTAAATAAAGAAATAAATATTACTAGGCAGAAAAACAAGTAAATAAATAAACACCAGCATATACACTTTGGTCTGAACAAAGAAGAAAATAAAAAACGAAAACTTCTGACTTGGCTGTTATAGTCACAGTGAAGCATTATGCAATCATATTGCTATTGGTATAAAGGAGCCCCAGTAGCATTTCTTGACACACTTCTGCTGAATGATTTTTTGGCTGAAAGTATTCAGTGTTGAAGATGCAGAGAGAGGATGTGTAGCATTGTTCATAATGACATTTTTTTTTTAACTCTCTCCTTTGCTACTACATTCAGAGGGTCCTGAATACATCCTATCTAAGCATACCCTTTTAATTAGCTTGTTGATTTGGAGTTCCTCTGTTGAAGTAATGTTACCGGCCAACACACCACAGTGTAGAAAAATGCACTTGCTATCATCAAGTTATAGAAGATATGAAGAATATCCCTTCCCTCATTAAAGGAGCACAGTCTCTTAAGGAAGAAGATCCTGCTCTGCCCTTTCTTATATAATTCCTCTGTTTTCCAAGACTAGTCCAACCTGTCATTATTGTGAGCTCCCAAGTACTTGTAGGTGTGGACCACCTCTACATCCACTCCTTGAATAGTCAATGGATATAGAGTGCGGCGAAAGTCAATAACCAGTTCCTTGATTTTAGTTATGTTAAGATGCAGACACTTCTCTTTGCACCAAGGAACAAAGTTCTCCACCTGACTCCTATACTTTGTCTCATCCCTTTTATTAATGCACCCCATAAGTGCACAATTATCTGAGAATTTTTGCAAGTGACATGACCTGGTGTTATGTTAGGAGATGGAAACCTACCCAATTTTTCACGCCATATTTCAACAATATATAAAAATATTTTGAAGAATCTACTCTTAAATGATCCCAGGGAATGGTGGGAAAGGGATATTTCAATTGGCATGTCAGAAAACAAGTGGAACTCAGCCATCCATAGACTTCACCGTAGTTCTATACTGATTGTTCCAAGCATTCCTCAATCACATATGTCTTTGTAAGATTGCCTATATCGTACCTAAGTGTTGTCATCTTTCTTTTTTCCAGGTCCATGTGACCCCCTCCTACCAAAATACCATAGCTCATCATGATGATGATCTGTTTTTTATATGACGTTCTGCTTGATGAATCATGCAGCTCTGTAAGGATCATCTCATAACTACCATCTTTCAGTTACTGATGTTGGTGTGACATTGTTTAACACTAGAGTTACCAAAGCCTATGAAAAAACTCGTAATCCTGGCCCACCTTAAATCTGTTCGCACCTCTCCATCAGTGTCTTTTGTGTTGTAAATGTGTCGATCAGCAAAAACAACAAGCAGCCTGCTATCCCATCCTCCCAACAATGCAGAAAGGGCAGAAAGTTCTCTCAGCTCAAGTCTGTTTACCTGCGTATGAGTTGCCTGGAGTTGTATAGGGTAAATAAAATATCGTTATTAGGACTACATGCATTCCATGTTTGTTGCATGTCTACAACAATCCATGTAAACATATCATTAAAAGAGAAATGTTTTTCATGTTTTAGTAATTGACAAAATGTAGATATGAAGTGTATAATGTGTGAAGCCTGAAGTCAAAATATAAAATAAACACTTTCATAAAAGGTACAAGTATAGCAAAACAAGTGTGCTTATATTCAAGACTGCAGAAAAAGAACTCTTGTTAGGGTGCAACATTGACACGCCCTTAATATGACCGCTTTGGTGGTGCAGCAGTAAGAACTGCTGACTCGTAATCAAGACATTTCTGGTTCGATCCCGGATGCCTCCATTTTCAGTAGTGAACTACTCATTTTCTTACTATTTTAGAATAAAAACATACATTTGATCTGAGTCTGTAACAGCCAGTGTAAATTTATGATAGTTGTAAAGTTTAGTATTTTTTATTTTTTTTTTTATTCAGTTTTATTCTCTCAGTCATGTTCACACTCGCCCCAATCTGACACGCTGTTTTCAAATAAAGACATGCTATAACAGAGGTGAACTCAGATAAGGACAAGGGTTCTACATCAGAGAAAGAGAACAGAAACCCTCCTCGCAAGAAACGTCCACTCAGATATAAGAGCAACGCAGCTGCAACAGGCGTAAAGGTGAATGATGGATGCAGCAACAGGTCGGGCATCATCCAGCCAGTCAGTCTGTCCCACACCTGTCCTTCAAAGAAAAAGCAGGGCTTACAGAGCCTGCCAAGGTATCATGCAAAGTATTGTTTGTGTATATGTTTTGTGATGGCCTTTATATAAAAAACATTAAAAAACATTTATATGTTGCTTATATAAAAGCCAGATTGAATGGCTTTTACCTTGATTCTTTTACTTATCTTCCTATAGCGTAAAGTCACAAGTAGACTGCAGAGCTTCCTCTGTTTGATCGACACGGGCATGCTGACACAGTACATGTATACTGAGTGACATTAGCTACAGGTGCCTTTTGCATGTTTCCTTGTTCCAATCGGTGTTCTCAGACCTTGGCTTAGCTAGAAGTAGAGAATTTGTCTGGGAGATAGGAGTTACACATTTTGGTGCAGTTGTCCATACAACTGAGTTGTTTCAGAAGGAGCCTTGTTTCAGATCATCCATGCCTTAAAGAAGCTGGAGTTCATACGGCAACACTCCAAGTTGAAAAGAAGGATTAACATTTGGATGAAAATGATCCAGGGGTGGCACGGTGGAGCAGTGGTAGCGCTGCTGCCTCGCAGTAAGGAGACCTGGGTTCACATCCTGGGTCCTCCCTGCGTGGAGTTTGCATGTTCTCCCCGTGTCTGTGTGGGTTCCCTCCAGGTGCTCCAGTTTCCTACTACAATCCAAAGACATGCAGGTTAGGTGCATTGGCGATCCTAAATTGTCCTTACTGTATGCTTGGTGTGTGTGTGTGTGTGTGCATCCTGCGGTGGGCCCGGGATTTGTTCCTGCTTTGCACCCTGTGCTGGCAGGGATTGGCTCCAGCAGACCCCCCGTGACCCTGTGTTAAGATATAGCGGGTTGGATAATGACTGACTGACTGAAAATGATCCATCTTGAATTGTTGATTGTGATGCATTACCTATGCCATGGTATATAAAGTTGTTTGTTTTAGTTCTTCTGCTTTACTTAATTTTTGGTCTTACTGTTTTATTTTCCTTTATCTCTTGTTTAGTTAATATGACCATTTTTGTAGCTACCGATTCTGCACAACATTCTGTAGGGCATAGCTAACAATTCTTTTGCTATTCTCGGTTTCTGAAAACATTATTACACTGCACTTTGAATACACTTTTCCTAATGATGGTCACAGTGGCAACATGCAAGGTGTACAAAATAGGATATTCTATGTTAATTACCAATCTTTAGCACCTTCTCTGAATGTTGTAGGTTTGGAAAGGTATAATTCCCTCAAGTATTTCCTAGGTTTCTCCTTTTCTACTTATAGTATAGCCTAACATTCCTTTGTAGGAATTTAATTTTAGCCACTGTATTCACTTTTAACTGAGATATCAACCAAAAGTAATGCAGCTGTGACACTGATGCCCAATCATTTTGTAGAATCTTTGCACAAAATACCATAAGGTACACACAGTCATAAGATTTTTTGAGGGCTGCAGAAAATTTGTAAATTGTCAAATATCAATATAAGGACAGAGGTGGTCTGAATTGCTGCTTATGAATCTCTACTTCCATTTCGGCTCTGCCAGGAAAGCTGAATAGTGTGATCCCTCAGTAACTGGCATACTCATTTTTGTCTCCTATTTTAAAAATTGGGAACCACCTTCCCAGTGTGCTAGTCTTGGGATAATAGTCTAACCTTCATGCAAGATTAAAGAAATGTTATCTAAGTCACCATCACCATATTCAGTGCTTTTAAAATTTCATGAGAATTGTATCCACCTTTGCCAACTTCCTTCTAGAAGTGTATCCTTGTGACTTATGATCCCTTGGCGTTGCACGGATTTTAAATATATAATTGTGCCCCATGTAGGTGCAGGCTCCAAGCGGGTGCGAGGATGCATTAAGTGTGTTTGGCTCAGTGATTAATGGAGGCACTACATACATACATGTGCAGAGTTCCATCAGTATCCTGCTTACAGAAATTAAATTCTCTGTCTTTATTTCAAGTTACTAAAAAGTACCATTCTTAATACTATTTACCTCCTCCTTCACTGTTCTTTTACAACTAAAATACTGAAAGAATTTCTTTGGGCCATCTTTCTTCTTTTCTGCAATACTTCTCTTTGTTTTTTTAGCCTTCCTAATATCCCTTTTTAAACTGTTTCTCTCATGCTGTCTTATGCCCTACAGTTAGCAATGTAGTTATGATCATATCATTCTTTAATAAACCCAGTCTGAAACCTATCACAATGTCTATAAAATACCCCATTGTGTAAGTTACATGAGGGAAACTGACCTATCTCTATTAACCTACTTTCTAAAAACATAAGGCCCAATTCAGTAGATCTTGACAAACAGATTTTTACAGTTTTTCAAGAAGTTTCACTTTGATTAGCTTGGTCATTGTGTGTAGTCACAGATATGAACTCTCAGGCTATAATACATGCCCACAAATTACTTGTTCAATTAAGGGAGTACTCGTCAAAAACAAGTAATGTCAATATTATATAGTATAGGGGTCTCCAACTCCGGTCCTGTAGGGCCCCAGTGGCTGCAGGTTTTCATTCTAACCCTTTTCTTAATTAATGGCCTGTTTTTGCTCCTAATTAACTTCTTTTGAATTCATTTTATTTGACTTGCTCTTTAAGACTCAGAACCCTTCATTGTTTCTTTTTCCTCAGTTAGCAGCCAAATAATAATGAAATACAAAATGTAAGGTAAGATGGCAGCTTTAAAGGACGGCAAAGGAAATGACGTCATCGGGACAGGAACCTGAAGTGACATTGTTCCCGGGGGGCGGAAGTGAAATCATCATTGGCACCAGAGCTGGAAGTGCTGTTATCAGTATTAGGGGTGTGGCCGGAAGTGACATCATCATTGGCGTCGGAAAAACGGAAATTGTTAGGCCCTTTAGCTGTCTCCCAATTCACGTGTGTGACATGAAGCCCAGACCGATTAGGTCTGGCAGAACTGACCAAGAAGTCATGGCCTCGAGAGAGAGCATTTAGAGTACCCTTATGATGAACAAGTGAAAACTTATATGGTTGTAGGTCAAGAAACCACCTAGTGACCCCCACCGATTAGTGTCCTTGTGCAGGGCTATCCACTGTAGGGGAGGATGATCCATCACTGGAGTAAATTCATGGCCCAAGAGGTAGTACCCCAACTGTGTAATTGCCCATTTAATCACAAGGGCCTCTTGTTCCACCGCTACATACCTGGTCTCACGATCCAGCAGCTTCCGGCTTAAGAACATGAATGGGGTGTTCAACACCATCAACGTTTTGTCTCAGCATGGCATCCAGGCCTGTGTTCGAAGCGTCCATCTGGAGTATAAAAGGAAGCACAAAAATTAGGTACTTTTAATATAGGTGCTGACGTAAGGGCCTGCTTCAGGTCACAAAATGCAGCATTTGTCTCATTAGTCCATACCACATAGTTTGGAGCCCTCTTCTTTGTTAAATCAGTGAAGGGTGCAGCTGTCTCAGAAAACCGAGGGACAAACCAGCAGTAATATCCCGCTAGTCTGAGAAATGCTTGAACTTGTCACCTGGTTCGTGGACGGGGCCATTTCAGTATGGCATCAGTCTTTGAACACTGAGGTTTCACAATACCCTGACCCACCAGGTAGCCTAAATATTTGGCTTCTTTTAGTGCAGCTTTTCCAAGCGTCCGTAATACCGCTTTAACCTGCTGTATGTGTTCTTTCCATGCACTGGAACAAATGACCACATCATCTAAGTAGGGAACACTATACGCATTATGGGAGTGGAGCACTTTATCCACCAAATGCTGGAAAGTTGCAAGAGTCCCATGTAACCCAAATGGAAGGACACAATACTGCCAGTGTCCGCTAGGGGTGTGGAATGCATTCTTAACCTCAGTCAAGGGAAGGGGGACGAGAAGAGCTTGATCCTTCCTAGGAGTATGCTGTAATTGGCACTCCGGACAAGAGACGCAAAAACGACAAATATCCTCATTAATTCCCGGTAAATAAAATCAGAGCTTAATTCTCCCTAAAGTCTTTTCGGTGCCCAAATGGTCTTATAGGAGGTGGGCGTGTGCCATTTCATAGACCTCCGGCGGTAGGTTTGTGGAATTAACAACAACTTCCGCACCTCACCCCCATCTTCCGCTACTCGATATAATAGGACCCTGTGGCATGGGCTGATGTGTGCAGTGGCCATTGACAAGAACCACTGCATTTTTCGCAAATTTTAGGGAGTCATCATTCCACTGCTCCCTTTTTAAAAGAAGCCAGTGTCTCTCTAAACTGAAAGTACATTTCGGAGAGAGGGTCCAGCTTGACCTCAATGGGTGGAGAATCCTCCCGGCTAGTTGTGGCACTGGTGGATGATGCACTCGCCTGCGACGGTCCAGGAATCTCCCCATCCACCTCTTGGACTTCCGGATTTCTCTCCACCGGCTGGTTACACGGCGTGGAGACAGCTTGAGTTGGGTTAGTCATTTATTGTCAGACCAGTCCCGCCCTAGAATCATCAGAAAAGGTGGTTTGGGAAGTACCACCATGGGGATTTTTTTTAACTATCCTCCATAACTGATAAAACATAGGGCAGCTTTATAATTACGGGTTTCACCATGTATGCATTTAATATTGGTCTTTTTTTCCATTGTTGCGGTAGTACATATCGGTAATCAACAATAGAAATGTTGCTGCCGGAGTCCAAGAGTGCCATTTACAACAACTGCTTCCGCATGAGTCATAGTTAGGGGGTTCGTAAGTGCACATAACCGTTCCCCCTCTCTCCACATGCATCACTTCTTGCTCCCGGGTAAGCGGTGTGCCCACTGCACTGGGGACTTCGGAACAGGCTCCAGATTGTATGAAAGAGACCTAGTTCGAGGGACATAATTCCCATGGAGTCCACTAGAGGACCATTCTGCTCTCTCAGATTGCAAGGCTGGCTTTGATGTTTCAACGAACTTTATTAGCTCTTCTATGGAGTGAAAGTATTGGGAAGACCCTTTTTTAATATAAAGCAGGCTACCTGCTGCACTATTTGAAAAGTGGTTAATTCAAAAGGCCGTGGCCACTGTAACACCAGTTCCCAGAGGGCAAAAGCTTACTCCTGGGTCTGACCCCTCTAGATTGAGTTCCCAAGTTTTTAAATTTTATGCCTCCTGGTCTGGGGACAGCCCATATTTATCTGGTATCTTGACCCCAAATGGAGGCTCAGATGTCTCCTCCGAGAGAACATAATAAGCCCTTATTGTTTTCCCCCCAGGAACCAGCCCATGTCGGTGTGCCTCTTCCACACTCTCCCTTTGGTTAAATATTGGTCCCGTTTTATGTTTTGGGAACAGAGCCTGCACCGGGTCAATCCAGACCACTGAACAAACCCCCCTCCTGGAAACTCGGCCCTGGTACTCTCCCACCTGATTAGACTTTAGGTCCCATCCCGGTTTCTTCTGGGAATCCTCAATCCTGCCAGCTACACCACTGTCACAAAGATGAGTCACAGACATCGTAAAGGTTTGGTGCAGCCACCTGTATATTGTTTCTTTGCTGCACTATTGAAGTAAATTTAACAGAGACATTCACAGGGTGGGTTGGAAAATGACTGACTGACTGACTGACTGTTCACAGGTTTGAGTCCAGAATAGTACTGATATTATGGAGGTAAGATGTTGGCTTTAAAAGCCCGTAAAGGAAATTAAGTTGTTGGGAATGGATGTGACATCATCATTGGTGCTGGAATCGGAAGTGACATTGTCAGGACTAGAAGTGACCTCATCATTGGTGCTTGAACCCTGCGGAATTTCCCATGAATGGTCTGCAAGAGATTGAGAGAGACAGTCAGCACACCCCACCACCTCCTGGTCTGGCGTGGTATTACTATCATTTAGGCCCTTCAGCTGTCTCCCAATCGCACGTGTGTGACACATGCAATGTCTGAAAATAAAGAAAGGTGAAGGTCTGAGGAATGCTGATCTGCTCAGGTTGTAGTATAGCGGGTCTGCGGCTTCAAAAGAAAATGGATCAGGTTTTAAATCCATAAAGCCGTGTCACTCTCCGTGGGCGCGATTGCACGGCCGCGGGGAGTTAATTGGAGTAGCTGGAGCGAGTTGGACCTGTACATGTGAGTGTGATCATTCGCAATTGCTTCATTGGCTTCCTGCAGTGAGTGATTAAGGCGCTGTGTCCACGGAGGGGTGTGTGTGTGTGTGTGTATGTATATACAGGCTGGCACAAAGGAAAGGGGATGGATCGAGAAATCAGGATGGATAGAGGAAAAAGAGGTTAAAGGACGTGTAAAGGCAGGTTTAGAAGGAGGATCTGGCCATCTGACTGTTTTGAAGCAGAACGAGCTGGGGCCCTGCGAAGGAGCATCTGGCTGTGGCGCTCTAGGGGCTAGTCCACCCTACTGAACATTCGAGTGGAGTGGGTTGAGCAAGGCAGGTGTCCTCCCAATGGATCTGAGGAGCGACTACGTGAGTGTGAAGGAAGGAAGGAGGAGAGCCGACCTCGGACGGTCTGGTCATGATGTCTTAAGGCAGCCAAGACGGCGGTCACCTGAAAGCAGCTCGTTGCTGTTGGGTCTCCACCGGCTACGTGAGTTATGGGTGAGCCGGGGAGAATGAGAGATGGAAGTGTGCTGAGATTGTAAAAAGTGAGACTGTATTTTTAACCTCAGATTTTAAAGGATTTATTTATTGTTTTTATCCCCACTTTGCACTGTTTTTATGAATAATTTATTGGATCTGTGGAACACTGCACTATTGACTTTGTTTGGACACAACTGTTTGTTTTAATAAAAGCACCTTGGCGCTGTTTTCACTATCCCCTGGCTTCATTTGAGAATTGTCCTCATTTGTCAGCTCATCCCGCTGGCATTACCGACGGTGTCAGGTTCAAGAGCTCCCGGAAGTTGGGTAGGACCCAGGAGCGGACCCGCATCATCACACAGGTCCCCAAAACATTTTAACACTGCTCTTAGAAAAGAGAAAATCAACAATTTCAGAAATTCATGCTATTACACAATGATAGCCATGGAATTTAACAACAACAACATTTATTTATATAGCACATTTTCATACAAATGATATAGCTCAAAGTGCTTTACAGGATGAAGAAAGAATAAAAAATATATATAAAAATAAAATTAGGCAATACAAATTAACATAGAATAAAAGTAAAATCCAATGGTCAGGGAGGACAGAAAAAACAAAAAAAAAAACTCCTCATGGCTGGAGAAAAAAAAAAAAAGCAAAATCTGCAGGGGTTCCAGGCCACGAGACCGCCCAGCCCCCACTGAGCATTCTACCTAATATCAATGATCTCAGTCAGTCCTCAGGTTTTCAGGCTCCACATGGAAGAATTAGACAATGATGATGATGGACATGTGGATCTCTGGTCTCCAATCCATCAATGTAGGGACTGCACGGTGCTTTGATCACTACCACAGAAAAACGCACAAAGAACAAGAGAGAAAGTAGGTGTTTAATACGGATTTCGTAGCCAAGAAAAAATGATAATTAAATGCAAATACAGAATATCAGGGTTAAACTAAAATGATTCTATGAGAAAGCCATGTTAAAATAATGAGTTTTTAGCAGTTTTTTTTTTTTTAAAGTGCTGCACCGTATTAGCCTGGCGAATTTCTACCGGTAAGCTATTCTAGATTTTCAGTGCATAACAGCAGAAGACTGCCTCACCACTTCTTTTAAGTTTAGCTCTTGGAATTATAACAGACAACTCATTTGAAGAGCTAAGGTTACGTTTTGGAGTGTAAGGTGAAAGGCATTCCGAAATATAGGATGGAGTGAAATTATTTAAGGCTTTGTAAACCATAAGCAGTATTTTAAAGTCAATTCTAAAAGGCATAGGTAACCAATGTAGTCACATCAAAACGGGAGAGATGTGCTTGGATTTTCTTTTCCTAGTTAAGGTTCTAGCAGCTGCATTCTGCACTAGTTGGGTTGGGTAGTCCTGAGAGGAGTGCGTTACAGTAATCTAACAAACTGAAAAAAAAGCGTGAATTAATTTTTCAGCATCTTGAAAAGTAATAAGGGATCTAACTTTTGATATATTTCTTAAGTGATTTAAAATTTAGGTCAGAGTCAATAATTACCCCTAAATTCTTTACCTCTTTCTTGAATTTTAAGCAAGATTATTATAGTTTTGCCTTTTTATATTAGTTTTTATTTCTATATTTTTTCTGACCTTACTTGGAAATTCAGTTTAGTTTTACCATAGTTTTCCTTCATTGCATTTTATTAGTTTTAATTTAGTTTTTATTTCACAAAGACATTTAAATTTTATTTTTATATCTATTAGTTTCAGTTTTAGTTTTAGTAATTTGGTCTGGTTAAAGGGCTACTATGGAGTTTAGTTTTGTGTCACAATCAGACAGAACTGTGCAATTAATGGGTTTGGATATAATAGGAGTTTAATGTTAATGGAACCTTACTACACTACATGGTTTACTATCTGGTTTTGTTTTTTTCTGATACAAACAAGCATAATCAAAAGCAGATACTGAATATGTACAATTTTATAATTTTTAAAATATTTTCTATGTCATTTGACCTGAACAAATCTCCAAGACTGATAATGCTTATAATGAATGCCTTCCATATTGTATTAAAAAATCTCCCATACTGGGCTTTGTTATTTTTCTACCATCCATATTGATCTCTGATTCCATCTCAGGCACATACAGTTTATAGACAGAATTTTGCCACCTGCAGGCTTGAAAAGATATAAACAATCAGAAAATCGATTCTACTGTGTTCTGACTGGTGTGATCATGAAAATCATGGGGGCTTAGGAAGAAGAAGGGTCTTAGGCTTGAACCACTGTGTAGACCCCACCAAACTGTATTGAGGGAAACAAAGAAAAATAAGCATGTAATGTCAAACTTAGGGGCAGTGAGACTTGAATAGCCCATCATAAGAACATTAAATCCATAATGAGTAGAGTAAGAATAAGTAATATGCTTATGGACGGGTACAAGATGACAGAGACAGCATCTGAGATTAGGAACAATATGTACATTATCTAAACCTGTTTATCCAGAGCAGGATCGCAAGCAACCTGGAGCCTACTCCAGCAGGTCTGGATGCAAGGCAGGAAAAATCCCTGGTATGCAATATGTATGATATGGCCAGTGCTAAGAACAAATTGATATTTCAACTATCTATTTTGAGAGAGAGAATAAAATTGAAAAAAGGGGAACAAATATTTTAAAACATAATTCTGCTACTGGATTATTTTCACAGTATCGGGTATTTTGATCAGTGAAAATAAACTTAAATAAGATGAAATTAATAAATATAGAATAAATACTGTACAAAAAGACATCATTAGTAGGTTTAGCTTTCCACCACTTGCCAAACTCTCTTCGCCTGCCTACCTGTAGTTCAGTAGAGACATTGGCAACTCAGGAATTTTATACGGCAAAAGTGATTAGTGAGTAACAATATACTGATCTAGTACGTTGACCTTGTCAGTCTCTTGATCATTGGCATTTTATTTTCAAATAGGATTTATCCTGTGTGAAGTGGAAGGTGAGTTATTGTCAACAAAGTGCAGACACCTGAGAAGTGAACTGAAAAGTTACTCAGTCGTGATTTTTCTGTCCGTATGCTAAAGGTTTTGTTGACCAGCACATTCTGACTTCAGGCCTTTGGATTACATCTCAATATACAACAAGCGCAATGAAAGGCTGGCAGTAAATCACTTTCTATTTCACATGCTTTACATATCAGTGTTCAGCTCGCTCTGACACTGCAACTGCTACGTGAACACCCACCCTCATTCACCAGCCGCTGTTCACTAGATGAATATATGTGGGTGGCTCATGGTGGATGACTTTCTGTTTTAGAGTTAAAAGTTACAAGTGTTAAAGACTAACGGCAAGAACATTCATTACAAAATTAAACTAAAAATATTTTTAGTAAATTATTTTGTTTCAGCTAGACTTTCTAGCTACTTTAATAGTTTTGTTTAGTTTTAGTTTTTCATTTCGGTTTTGTTAATTATTTTATTTCAGTTTACGAAAATGTTCTTTTAATAATAGTTTCAATTTTGATTTTAGTTTTCATTAACTATAACCTTGCTTTTAAGCCTAATGGATCAAGTTTATTTCTAACTAGCAAAATACCCGCGCTTTGCAGCGGCGAAGTACTGCATTAAAATTTTTATTAAGAAGAAAATTAAACCTTTTTAAACTGAGAGAAAATATACCAATAATTATTTGTTAATGATCTCTTTGTATGCCACGTTGTCAGCTCGGCCCTCCGGTTGTAATATGACCAAGCTGTGCGCTGAGCTTACTCTTGAGCATGTAACGCACAGTTGGCCATGTGAAAAGCAATCTTGCCTCAAATCTCACAGCTTGGATTGCTGCTGTCATAATCGGTTTGAGTTTCATGGTTTGTTTCAATTACGTTAGTATTTGCAGGACTTGTTGTGTTGAAGTGACATTCGGCATCTGTCAAGCGTTGTAAGTATACAACTGGTTTCATCGATAACTTCGCATCCAGCTTTTGAGAGTTTAAACATTCATAAACATCAAAGTGTCCACTACTCAAATCGTCACCTGTGAATTTAAGATGTTTAAGAGGCGTTGGCGGTTGTCCAAAGGTGTAAAATATTTGGCCATTTCGGTACACTTGAAAGCGACAACCGAACAATTCAGCGCCAACCATCAACTCACATGCAGAACCATAGGTGAAGGGCTTAAGCATTTCACTCTTATAGTGCTCCTGTGTAGTATAATTATCTCCTGTACTGTCATTAGTCCGCACCTTGAACCTGTCCCAGTCATTCAATACATAAGACACAATGTTCCTCCGGATATCAAGAGTTAGCCTGATGTGGTCATGCAATATGTAACACAGAGAATGGAAAAGGCAGGTGCCATCTCTGGGCATGGAAACCACTCAGTAAGTGACAGTTCTTTGATCGATGGTGATCACCTCGATAGACATGTTAATGGCAGTACGGTTGGAATGATAAAGGAAATGGGTACCTGAACAATATAAAGTAAGTCTAAAATACCTAAACAATAACTATAATCGTAATAAATAAACAATATAACAGCGGAGAAGCCGTGGATTAAATAAAAAGGCCGTAGTTATCAGCAGGGAGACGTGAATCCCATGGCGAAGCAAGGAAGGGAATGTAGAGACCGGAGCGACGGACGGCCTTATATAGGCAGGCAGCCAACAACGTGGGAGGCGTTGGGATGGGGGACCCAACGCCGCCTCACACGGTGACCGAGCTGCAGGCTATGGACATATATATGTACGTAAGTAGGATTCAGTTAGCGTTGGGAACCCACGTACCAAATTTCTTGAAGATGGGCCCATAAGTAACAAAGACCGTTGAAAAGTTCAATATGGCTGCCGACAGTGGCATCATACCACCGAAATCAGCACCAGATTTCAGCCTTCTACCTACACGGGAAGTTGGAGAATTAGTGATGTTGGAAAGTTTAATATGGAGGCTGACAGTGGCGTCATACCACCGAAATAAGTACGTACATTGGTTTCGGTTAGCACAGGGAAGCCGCCTACCAAATTTCATGAAGATGGGGCCATGAATAAGAAAGTTCAACATGGCGGACGTTGTTGACTGTTATGACCGTTACGCGTAGAATTTCGAAATGAAACCTGCTTAACTTTTGTAAGTAAGCTGTAAGGAATGAGCCTGGCAAATTTCAGCCTTCTACCTACACGGGAAGTTGGAGAATTAGTGACATTGGAAACTTCAATATGGCAGCCGACAGTGGCATCATACAGTGAAATAAGTACGTACATCGGTTTTGGTTAGCGCAGGGAAGCCATCTACCAAATTTTGTGAAGATGGGGCCATAAATAAGAAAGTTCAATATGGCGAACGTTGTCAACCGTTATGACCGTTACGCGTAGAATTTTGAAATGAAACCTGCTTAACTTTTGTAAGTAAGCTGTAAGGAATGAGCCTCCCAAATTTCAGCCTTCTACCTACACGAGAAATTGGAGAATTAGCGACATTGGAAAGTTCAATATGACGGCTGACAGTGGCGTCATACCACCGAAATAAGTATGTACATTGATTTCGGTTAGCGCAGGGAAGCCGCCTACCAAATTTCGTGAAGATGGGGCCATAAATAAGAAAGTTCAACATGGCGGACGTTGTCGACCGTCATCGACCGTTATGACCGTTACATGTAGAATTTCGAAATGAAACCTGCTGAGCTTTTGTAAGTAAGCTGTAATGAATAAGCCTGCCAATTTTCAGCCTTCTACCTACACGGGAAGTTGGAGAATTAGTGACGTTGGAAAGTTCAATATGGCGGCCGACAGTGGCGTCATACCATCGAAATAAGTACGTACATCGGTTTTGGTTAGTGCAGGGAAGCCACCTACCAAATTTCGTGAAGATGGGGTTAGCCTTTTACCTACATGGGAAGTTGGAAAATTAGAGACGTTGGAAAGTTCAATATGGCGGCCGACAGTGGCGTCATACCATCGAAATAAGTACGTACATCGGTTTCGGTTGGCGCAGGGAAGCCGCCTACCAAATTTCGTGAAGATGGGGCTATAAATAAGAAAGTTCAACATGGTGGACGTTGTTGACCGTTACGTGTAGAATTTCGAAATGAAACCTGCTTAACTTTTGTAAGTAAGCTGTAAGGAATAAGCCTGCCAAATTTCAGCCTTCTACCTACA
>JANRMT010062837.1:18888533-18934133 GCA_026402145.1 Polypterus bichir lapradei | reverse complement strand
TTTTTTAAATTTTTCCTTTTCTTTTTCATAACTTCTTTAACACAGTAGTTCTCCGCTGCGAAGCGCGGGTATTCTGCTAGTCTATACTAATAAAAGGCAAAGCCCTCACTGACTCACTCACTCATTCACTTACTGACTGACTGACTCATCACTAATTCTCCAACTTCCTGTGTAGGTAGAAGGCTGAAATTTGGCAGGCTCATTCCTTACAGCTTACTTACAAAAGTTAAGCAGGTTTCATTTCGAAATTCTACACGTAACGGTCATAACGGTCGACAACGTCCGCCATGTTGAACTTTCTTATTTATGGCCCCATCTTCACGAAATTTGGTAGGCGGCTTCCCTGCACTAACCAAAACCGATGTACGTACTTATTTCGATGGTATGACGCCACTGTCGGCCGCCATATTGAACTTTCCAAAGTCACCAATTTACCAACTTCCCATGTAGGTAGAAGAATGACCCCGTCTTCACGAAATTTGGTAGGTGGCTTCCCTGCGCTAACCAAAACCGATGTACATACTTATTTCAATGGTATGACGCCACTGTCGGCCGCCATATTGAACTTTCCAAAGTCACCAATTTTCCAACTTGCCGTGTAGGTAGAAGGCTGAAATTTGGTACTTATTTCGGTGGTATGATGCCACTGTCGGCCGCCATATTAAACTTTTAACGGAAACCGATGTACGTACTTATTTCGTTGGTATGACACCACTGTTGGCCGCCATATTGAACTTTCCAACGTCACTAATTCTCAAACTTCCTGTGCAGGTAGAAGGCTGAAATTTGGCAGGCTCATTCCTTACAGCTTACTTACAAAAGTTTAGCAGGTTTCATTTAGAAATTCTACGCGTAACGGTCATAATGGTTAACAACGTCCGCCATGTTGAACTTTCTTATTTACGGCCCCATCTTCACGAAATTTGGTATGCGGCTTCCCTGCACTAACCGAAACCAATGTACATACTTATTTCGGTGGTATGATGCCACTGTCGGCCACCATATTGAACTTTTCAATAGTCTTTGTTACTTATGGGCCCATCTTAAAGAAATTTGGTACATGGGTTCCCAACGCTAACTGAATCCTACTTACGTACATATATAAGTCCATAGCCTGCAGCTCAGTCACTGTGTGAGGTGGCGTTGGTTCCCCCATCCCAACGCCTCCCACGTTGTTGGCTGCCTGCCTATATAAGACCGTCTGTCGCTCTGGTCTCTACATTCCCTTCCTTGCTTCGCCACGGGATTCACGTCTCCCTACTGATAACTACAGCCTTTTTGTTTAATCCACGGCTTCTCCGCTGTTTTATTGTTTGTTTATTACAATTATAGTTATTGTATAGGTATTTTAGACTTACTTTACATTGCTCAGGTACCCATTTCCTTTATCTTTCCAACCCCCATTACCATGTCTATCGAGGTGATCACTATCGATCAAAGAACTGTCACTGAGTGGTTTCCATGCCCGGAGATGGCACCTACCTTTTCCATTCTCTTTGTTACATATTGCACGGCCATATCAGGCTCACTCTTGATATCCGGAGGAACATTGTGTCTTATGTATTGAATGACTGGGACAGGTTCAAGGTGTGGACTGATGACGGTACAGGAGATAATTATACTACACAGGAGCACTAGAAGAGTGAAATGCTTAAGCCCTTCACCTATGGTTCTGCATGTGAGTTGATGGCTGCCGCTGAATTGTTCGGTTGTCGCTTTCAAGTATACCGAAATGGCCAAGTATTTTACACCTTTCGACAACCGCCAATGCCTCTTAAACATCTTAGATTCACAGGTGACGATTTGAGTAGTGGACACTTTGATGTTTATGAATGTTTAAACTCTCAAAAGCTGGATGTGATTTTATTGATGAAACCGGTTGTGTGCTTACAATGCTTGACAGATGCCGAATGTCACTTCAACACAACAAATCCTGCAAATACTATCGTAATTGAAACAAACCATGAAACTCAAACCGATTATGACCTCAGCAATCCAAGCTGTGAGATTTGAGACAAGATTACTGTTCACATGGCCAACTGTAAGTTACATGCTCAAGAGTAAGCTCAGCGCACAGCTTGGTCATGTTACAACCGGAGGGCCGAACTGACAACATGGTATACAAAGAGATTCTTAACAAATAATTATTGGTATATTTTCCCTCAGTTTAAAAAGGTTACATTTTCTTCTTAATAAAAATTTTAAGGCAGTACTTTGCCGCTGCGAAGCGTGGGTATTTTGCTAGTTATTTTATATAAATCAGGTAAATCTATCCTGGTGAAAGAATTTAATTTGTTTAAAATGGATTAACAGGGTTTAAGAATTAAGTATTGGGGAGATGTACTATATTATTTCTAATATAATTAATTTGTTGATTAAAAAATATAGCAAAAGCCTCACAAATTTCAGAGGGGGTGCGAAATCGGCCTCGTCTGTCACAGGGGGTACGAGGGTAAAATGAATCGGGAAGCGCTGCAGTACATGCATCTACAGTATGTACTGTCCAACAGTGCAATGAAACAGGTTACCTTTAGAGAAAAAAGTCTGTTAACTTTGTTTGGCGTTGATGTGCCAATGCATCTCGCTTGACAATCTCCTCAATGGAATGAAACACATTTTCCTCAAGATCCGGTGCATTGAAGATGTCATCAGGACTGTAATCTTGAACAGTTTCTGGCAGTTTCTGTATCTAATGACTGCAATCTTCTTCTGGCACTTGCGCTCTTTTGCCACATAGCCTATTAAACACAATTCCGTGTCTTTTCTTGAATTTGTCCAGCCAACCATTGCTGGCTTTAAATTCTGAATGGCCCAACTCTTTGGCAAATTCTTCTGCTTTTGCTTGCAAAAGCTTCCCTTCAATAGAAACGTTCCTATGCCTCACTTGCACAAAACACTTAAAAATGCATTGTTCAATGACGGGATACTCGCATTCCCTCATCCTTTTCTGATGGCCACATGACTTCTCACTGTACAGTTTCAAAATCTTTTCTTTTTCTTTCAGAAAAGTGGAGAGCGTACTTGTGGGAATGCCGAATTGCTCTGCAATTTCCACTTTCTTCTTGTCGCCCTTTTCGACGTCTCTGATGACGGTAACTTTTTCCGCGATTGACAACGTTTTAAGCTTACGCTTACCAGTTGCC
Organism: Polypterus bichir lapradei; assembly: GCA_026402145.1. Taxonomy (NCBI): domain Eukaryota; kingdom Metazoa; phylum Chordata; class Cladistia; order Polypteriformes; family Polypteridae; genus Polypterus; species Polypterus bichir. The sequence goes on along the minus strand of JANRMT010062837.1, from coordinate 18,930,990 downwards.
ATTTTCGGGGCACATACCATATGGGAGACTATGGAGACGCACACAGACACGAACACTATTCGAGGCTCATCCCGACAAGAGACTGACAAAGGTGAAGGGAAAATGGGTTAAAAACGTCTTTCTTGAGACAATTTGGAAATTCCAGATGCCACCCGGTTGGTTATGACTCATGGAGCACCGAAGGGACACGGATTATTCCAGCCACTCCCTTTAGTTTTCGGACATTTTTGGTCTCAAAATAGACGTCCTACCCTCAGAGAGTCACTTAATCCCTTGTGGAATGCATTAAGAAGACTTTGCGTCCCTTTTCTTGGTTTTCTGGACCACGTGTTCTGAAATGTTGCCTCAGAATAATAACCCAAAGGCCATAGAAAATTCGACTAACAGAGGTTGGGAGTCGAAAAGTTTTCGAGTTGAGGAGATCTAAATACATTGGTCTTATGGGAATTTGGCTGGGGACTAACGAGCAATTCGAAATAGGGAGGTTTTTGACTTAGGGAAGGTTGACTTAGCGAGGTCTGACTGTATATATAATGTATATAACATCAGTTACCCACTGACTTAAAAGGGGATAGTTAGGATTCTTCCAGTGGAGCAAGGTAAGTCTACGTGGCAATAGTGTAGTAAAGGCAATTGCAGTTTGTTTGTCCTTCTCCACTTTAAACCCAGCTGGGAGTACACCAAACACAGCTCTTAATGGGTTAGGAGGGATTTTGACACCAAGGCTGTCTGAAAGGCATTAAAAAATGTTGGTACAGAATGATGTTAATTTGATGCAGGCCCAAAACATGTGACCCAGTGAGGCTGGAACTTGATTGCAGCATTCACAGATTGGATCTTGCCCTGGAAACATTTTGGACAATTTTAAACGTGACAGATGTGCTCGATATATAATTTTGAGTTGAATAATTGTATGCTTTGCACATATGGAGCTCAAGTGAATTCTCTGCATTGCTACCTTCCACTCCTTTTCTGAGATATTGAGTGAGAGATCCTTTTCCCACTGTCCTCTTGGATCTTTGAAAGGGAGGGATTGTAAAATATTTTTATATACTGCAGAAATGCTGTCAGAGTCCTCGAGACTGAGCAATATTTTTTCCAGCATAGAGGGAGGTGCGAGGTGAGGAAAATTGGAAAGGTTCTATTTAACAAAGCTTCTAAGTGGAAGGTATTGAAAGAAATGTGTTGCTGGAAAGTTATATTTGGAATGTAATTGTTCATAGGATGCAAAGATGTTGTCTATGTACAGATCTCTAGGTGATTTAATCCCAAATGTTTTCCAGGCATTAAAAACTGCATATGTTTGTGAGGGTGGAAAAAGGTGGTTCTCATGCAGAGGTGCCACAGATAAAAGCTTCTCTGTTTTAAAATACTTCCTACATTGGTTCCCTATTCTGATTGAGTGAAGCACATTTGGGTTCTTAGTATATTGGAGATAACTTGCATTCATTGGGGTACAAAGCAAGGAATGTAAAGAAGTACTGCAGGATTTTATTTTTATTGCGGACCAAGCCTGTGTATGTTCTTCTATTTGTGGCCATGTCCAGGTTTTAATAGCTTGTATATTTGCTGCCCAGTAATAAAACTGAAAGTTTTTATTGATGTGTATTGGAATGTTTTAAAAATAAAAGGAGAAGCTTCAGAAGGATATTCATCTTAACAGTGTTAATTCTTCCAGCTAAAGTGAGATGAAGGGTTGACCATCTATGCAAGTCTTCTTGCTTAATTATTTCCATACATATGGTGACATTTTGTTGATAAAGAGCTTTATGTTTACTTGTGATGTTTACCCCTAGGTATTTAAACTGGTCTGCAATTATAAAAGGGAAGGTGTCTCAGTCTAATATTGTGTGTTTGAGAATTCACAGGAAAGAGTATACTTTTATTCAAGTTAATTCTGTGACCAGAAATCTTTTGAAATTCTGTTAGCGCTGTTAGGACTGCAGGCACAGTATTTTGTGGATCTGATACATATAGTACCATATCATCTGCATTTACAGAAATTTTCTGTTCAATTCCTATTATTTATAATTTTAGATAAATTATATTATTATATTGTATTAGAGAAATAGCACCACCTCTCAAGACGAGCTATGTTGTTGTATTCTGTTATTTTAGCCTTCAATATCTCATAGTGGATAATCAGTTTAGTTTTTCTCCATTTACATTCAGCTCTCTGGCATGTTTCTTTAGATCAGACACTGTTTGGGTCTTCCATGGTGTAACAGAGCTGGAGGATTTTTTAACTGTCTTCTCAGGAGTGACTATGTCAGCGGCAGCTCTCACTTTTGTATTAAAATTAAATAACAGGTTTAATTAACAACAAGAATCAGAGCCTAATTAAGCAAGTGCTTGGAGTGAGATTGGTTGGAGTTTCAGGCCATGACTTACTTGGTATTCTGTTGGTTCATTCACTTCATATTTCATTTCTATTTGGGTGCCATTTAAGAAAAGAAATGAACCAATTCAGAGGCACGATGAAGAAATTCAGGGGAAGAAATCTTAAAAAACAAGTCAAAAGAAGTTAATTAGCAGCACAACAGTGCACTAATTAAGAAAAGGGTTAAAATGAAAACCTGTAGCCACTGGGGCCCTCCAGGACTGGAGTTGGGGACTCCTGGTATAGTGTAGTGTGTACTGAGGAACATGTAAAACTAAAAATTACAAGTCAACAATAGAAACACAATGTCAAATGCCAACTGCCATTGTATTTTAAATCTTTAATTATTTCCTCATTGCATGTGTCATGCCTCGTTCGCTTCTTGAAATTATCAAATTTGTTGCCCATGTTGTTGTAACTGTGTCTTTCTTAGATCGTCACTGAGCTCCATGGACTTTCCCATTGTTTGGAATGCTGGTCAATCCAATGAGTGTTGTCAAAGAAACCCTTTTTATGCTGCCACAGAAAAGCAGCCAGCTGTGGTTAATCATGATCACTATCGAGAATTTAATAGGCCTTGGCCCTGTCAAGTTATAAGACATTGTAGAACCTTCAATACCACTTATTTAAAAATTTAAGTAGGTGTATGTATATATTTGAGCCAATATGTGTAATTTTGACCCTGTGTAGATTTTAGAAAATCCCAAAAAAATCAAACTTGTGCATGAAATTCTTGCTTGGTAAAGTCATTAACAATGTATAATATACAATCATTTTAACCTAGAAAAGGAACAGTTCAAAGAAATCGTTGAAAGCCCACAATTACCATGACATTCATGTCCGTGATAAATGTATGAAAACTTCTACAACTGTAGTTTCTTTGTACTTAGATATGTATAGCAACATATTCTCAGAAAGCTCAATGGACGGTGTTTTAATAGACATTTGGTGAATCCCATAATCATATGTAATCAAATGTAATTAAATTACATTTAATTATTATATCAGTTGCATGAAGTTTCTGAATTGTTAACAACAAACAGTAGACATTGTTACTACTGGCAAGTGTTTTGTCATAGCCCAAACTAAGCTAGGCACCTTATATTCAATGTTTTAATAAACCAGTATTTCATATACTGTATATTTTGAGTGAGAATGGGAGTTATAGAAATACAATATATTATTTTAAATTAATACAATAATGTTTGTTAGAAATCATAGGCTCTACTGTCAACAACTGAATAATGGCACTATTATTGCTCTTTGCAATATTTAATATGTCTGCTGAGTAAAAAAGAACAGGTCCTGCCCCCACTGTTTCCTTCCACCATTAAGATATAGACCCTGCTCTCCCAAACAGAACTGAATATTCAAGGGTGATAGAGACTGAGACAGTGTTTTGCGGTGTTCTTCAATCAGCTTCTATTAAACCACATGACACCAAAACAAAAATACCATCCATGTCAGGGACATATGTTTTGCTTTGAACATGGGTTCAATAAACAGTAAAAAAAATCATTTTAAAATACATAGCTGTATTTATGAATCTCTAAAATAATTGAGGCAATATTTTCTGTAATAGTTTGAAAATCTTGATTTGATCATTGTGTGTATCTCTGCTGGTCACTTGCTTATCCCCACACAGACAATGGAGTCTGGACAAGACATGCAAACACACAGCACCATACAAGACACAAGCATGGACTCTGTTGATGCTCAAACATATCCTGGTGATGAGTTTTTTTCCCATTTAGCAGTACACCTGCATGAGAAAGTCTGATACAAGTATGGCACAAGGTGGGATGAAAGGAAATTATTAACTTGGAATTAGTGCAGGTAAGCACATAAAGCTTTTAATAATACTTGCATGCTTGTCCCAGTTTATGTCTTTATCTTAAACATTGTTTTTTTGCATAGATGCTCAAGCATCCAGTTCTGCCGCCATGGAGCCACTGGGTTTTCAACAAGGGCTTAATTATTTACTGGGAAAAGATGCAAACATGGAAGTAGTTACACCTAACATATCTCCCTTATCAAAAAAATCATGTGTGAGTCTATTCCAACCAATCAACATGAATTCGACATATGGCATGTAGCCAAAGGTGAACAGTAGAGGCATATTGTACATATTGCATTTTTAGCAGGTCAAGCCTGAGTGGTGTGTTTTGAGTACTCAGCAGCATGATAGTCTTCCAGTTTCTTTGCAACAGCTCAGTTTATAATGAGAAAAAAGTGAAATTAAACTGCCCACCAAGTTAGCTGTAAGATTGTTTTTACCCCTAGCCTTGTCTGCTGTGGCTGAAAAAGAGAGTGATATGTGGTCATTTTTAGTTTTCCCCTTGGAAATACCTATCTGTCTAAGAAAGGAAGTTTGAAACCTTTGTGAAACATGCAGTTATAATGTAATATGTGTGTTTGTTTTCTTCTTCTTTCCATTTAATTTTTGTCTTCAGTCTGTAGTTTTTGTCATACAGCTTTACTTGCAATATTCACAAGAATCACTCTATAAACAAACAGCGTTGTTGTGCTATTTTTAACAAGCTTCATGAAGATTATCACCCTCTCCAAACATGAATAAAGTCCATCTCCAATTATCTGTGGTACTATTGTGCAACTTGTGGTGGAAATCCTGAGGTATATTCTTAAGTTGTTTTAAAAATGTATTAAAATCCACTCATATATCATAATGTTATTTTAACAATAACTTCATCTTTGTTCCTTATGCATATGCTATCACTGGAGCTAATCTTTGAAATTCATAGATGGGAAGAAGATGAGCAGGAGAGAAAATGTTTAAATGCTATTCTCACTCCTGTGCAACAGAGAAGAAAGAAATGCAGAAAGATTGCAGAAAGATACTCAAGTCTTCAGATGTCTCCCTGGTGCTGTCCCTGAAGCAGATGTGGCTTTTTAACACATTGGTTTGTTAATGATCTTCTTAGCAGTGTCGAAGTTTGATTTGCACATGCTTATTTCTGATGCATTACATCTAAAATGCCATCTTACGTAATTGTTATATTGCTTGGTCTGTCTTTTTTGCCTTCAGGTAACTTTGAAGTCTTTCATTCTTCATTGTTTAAGTATGTCCAGAAAAGAGTGCATTTTCATTATGACTGCATGAAAGCTCAAATGCAACGGACTGTTCTAGACCACAATGAAAATGCAGTGCATAAACATCTAAAATTGCAGGAGGTAAATGCCATTTATTTCAAAACACTTCATAAATCCAAATTATATCACTTGAATTTTAGTTAATTTATATTTTTGAACTGGTTACAAGTAAACGTTTTTCTTTCCTATTATTTACAGGTAATCTACAATACAATATTGTATTCACAAAACACATGTGAACCTGGATTCCAAGCCAATTATTGAAAAACAACCCAAAGATTCATGAACCGCTTGGTTAAACTGGTTCTGAAAATACAGATCAACTCTAGTATAAAGCTGAAGGAATACCTATCACATGCCCAGGCCCCTCATCTACTACCGAGCATACCTTCAAAACTCAAATGTTCAAAATATTCTGCTATAGAACAGCATATGTCACATTTTATAAAATCTCTTGTTGTGTGTGTATGTGTATTTAGATATGTTTGATTCCAGGTACCTCTTGTCAAACTGAGTGTTGAACATATTTTTGTTTTGATTTAGCATATTTCGGAATTTGCATAAAGAAGTGGGTATTGACAAATTATTATTTTGCATGCATTTGGTCATTTGCATTGTACATTGTCTAGTACTTTAAAAAAAATCTTCGCTGCAGTATGTTGTATAGGAGAGCTTTAATAAATGAAACAGATTTTAAAGTGTGTTCTTGTGCCCTTTTCACATAAAGAATAACAAATAAATGTTTAATGTCTTTGGTGTTATTTTATTACATTAAAAAAAAGGTAACACATTATATCTTCAAATTCAAAAGGGGCCTTCTTTCTCTTTATATCTCATTTAAAACCCTAAGCAGATGGGCATTTAACTCAAATTGCATGAATGACAGATGATGGTAGAAACTTCCTTTATTAAAGCAAGTTGTTCTACTTTTAACACCACTCCACAACCACCTGGTATGCCACTAAACAGCACTGGCTGGAAAAGATTAACATAATTCTCATTGTCAAAGAAAAATATAAAAGCCTTTCCTAAAAAACTTCTATATCCCGAAAGGATAATTTAAACACTTGCTGTTCCACCAAAATGCCAAGCTAATACGCTCCCATCTCACAGGTGCCCATGAGAGAACTGAATAAACACTTGAGCAAATAAAAATGTGTTTTTATTGGCAAAAATGCATTTTTATTGGCCAAGGGAAAATGAAGAGGTTAATTGATTTTGTACTATCTGCCCAGAGATTCAGCTTTGCCAGATTTCTTTGAAGGAAGATTCTTCTCATATTCCTCTACTGTTAATTGACACCACTTTTCAGCGGATCGACATTGGCATCGTCAAACAGCATGAACTCTCCAATAAAGGTCATAAATACATTCTGGTCCTAGTAAATTATGCCACCCAGGATAAAGTGGCTGTCCCATTGAAACAGGGTAATTTTAAGAACATTGCACAGAAGCTTGTAGGAGTCTTTGTGTGGTTAGACATCCTGAAGAAAGTTCTTGCATCCAAGAGATGTTTTTTAACTCGGATACATTTGGGGAGGTTGCTAAGCTACTCAAAGTAAAGCATTTAAAAACCTTAGTGCATCATCCTCAAACTGATGGCTTAGTAGAAAGGTTTAATCAGACTCTGAAACAAATGTTTGCGAAAAGTAGTTAGCAAAGACAGGAGAGACTGGGATCAGCTCCTAACTCAGGGGTCTCTAGATCCAGTCCTGAAGAGCTACTGTATCTGCAGGGTTTCATTCTAACCGTTTCCTTAATTAGTGACCAGTTTTTGCAGCTGATTAACTTCTTTTCCCTTCATTTTAATTGACTTGTTTTTAGGATTCCATCTTCTAAATTGCTTCATTATATCCTTAAATGGCACCAAAACAGAAAGGAGATATGAAGCAAGCAAACACTTGACCAACCAAGTCAGGGCCTCAACCTCCAAACAATTTCAATCCAAACTGATTTCTTAATTGGAAGCCAGTTCTTGTTGGTAATTAAACCTGTTATTTGATTATGTGGTTTCTTGGAGCTCTCATTCTACCACAGCAGACATTTCCAAAACTGTTGGATGTCTTTTCTAAGGACACCATCAAAATGTTTTCTGGACCTGAACAGATCAGCATTACTTGGACCTTCACCTTTCTTTATTTTGTATGATAGACACAGGTTGCTGGTCATGTGTTAGCTAGTTTTGTATCTCATTATTGTTTGGCTGTTAAATAAGGAAAAAAGAAACAAGAAAGGGGTCTGAGTCTTAAATAGTAAGTCAATCAAAAGTAAGGCAAAATAGTTAATTAGAAAAAACTTGTCTGTAATTTAGAAAAGGGTTAGAATGAAAACCTGAAGCCACAATAGTGCTCTAGGACTGGAGTTGGAGACCCCTGTTTTATCTCTTGTCCTGTTTGCATATTGGGATGTGCCCCGAATCTCTATGGTGTTTTCTTCTTTTGAATTACTGTGTATTAGGCATACCCAAGGCCTACTGGACATTGTAAAAGAGGATTGGAAGGAATAGGCCCTCCCCACCTTAAATATTTTAGACTATATCGTGCAGTTACATAACTGATTCTCTAAAATTAGACCTTTCCTAAATTAACACATAGATCATAGGGCAAGAGTCTCCATGAGTTTAACCCTGTAGATCATGTCCTGGTTTTGGTTCTGGCATTCTGTTCAAAGTTTAACATGAACCTTATGACTTAAAAGAACAAAGAAAGCTAGTTGATTATTTGGTAAAACATCCCAATCATATGCCCCAAGAACAGATCTATCATGTAAATCAGGAGCCCTCTCCTCACGCCAGCTTCTCTCTGCTCTTTACTGCCTGTTGGGTCCAGTTAAATTTTAATTAAGAGTTGATCTCCACATTTAAAAATGCCATCTTATCTGTCAAAAATGTAGTGGATGAGAAACATGGCTGATCCACCCTGATCGTGCATGACATTATTACAGGGCATGGGGTTATTGTCAGCAAATGCCCTTTCAGGTCTAGGAGACAAGGAAGATGGAGGTGGAGCTTGCAATTAAAATAATGCTGGTCTTTGGTTTAATAAAGAAGAGCTTTAATCCCTGGTCTAGCCTGATTACATTGATACTAAAGCCAGACGGATGAACTGCTTAAACATTTGGGCAAGGCTCACTTCCTGACTACACTAGACATGACAAAATGGTACTGGCAAATTCCCTTAACAGCATCTGCCATGGGTAAAATGTGTTTAGCACCCTTAGTGGACATCAGCATTATCATTATTATCATTATTTGGTTTGCACAGGGCGGCGGCCACTTTCCAGCATTTGGTGGATAAAAGCCTTCCAATTATACAGTACCTACAATACTGATTATCTAGTTAATATTGTCATCTATTCTGATATGATGCAACGTGATGGTAGTTCTCTGATCACTCTGCGAAGCTTGGCTTCGAATCAATCCAAAAAATGTTTTTTTTTATTGAGAGAAGCCAAATATTTAAGATACATAATGGGTTGGAGAGTTGTCAAACCAAACTGTTGCAAAATTACTGCCATACTAAACTAAACTAAAAAGATTTTATAGGGCTTGTGGAGTACTACTGTGGGATTTTGCCTCATTTTTCAAAGAGAGCAGCACTCTTGACTAATCAGATATGTAAGTGGGCTCCAAATACTTAAAGCAGTATTCCATGACTTGAAAACAACCCTTTTGTCAGCACCTTTTCTAATTTCTCCTGATTTTTCTCAGCCTTTTGTTCTGCAGTTTGATGTTTCGGACACAAAGCATTGATGGTGTTACCACCCTATTTTGTCCTTGAGCCAGAGACTGCTGGAGCATGAGACCAGGAATGTAATGGTGAAAAGGGGGGCTCTTTTGATCAAATGGGCTATTCAACAGCTAAGGTACTACCTACTGAGTTGGGAATTCACTCTGGTAACGGACCATGCCTCTTTGTAATTGATGGCTTTACATAAAGAGTTGAATCCCCAGGTCATCTAGTGATTCTTGAACGTTCAGCAGTATAAATTTATGATCCAGCATTGTCAAGGTTCCCAACATGCCAATGCTGATGTCCTGTGTCATATCACAATGCCTTGGTTCTGGATGCCCAACCTAATGGGTCTGGGCTGAATGGGGGGACCGTGTCACAGACGCATGAATAGGGTGCAGTCTTAGGGCTGGTGTATTGATTGTAATTCCACCTCGAGTTGAGTGAGGGCACTTCAGTTCATGTCTTCTCCTCCTTTATCTGCAGATCAGAAGCTCAGAATGTCAAAGGTCCCTGATGTAATCTGTACTTCATTGATGTCACTTCTGCTTCTAGCCCCGCTGCTTTCAGTCTGGACACCATATAAAGGCCAATTTTACTGTATCTTGCTAGTCTAGCAGATAGACTTACATCTTAGAAACTGTCAACAAAACCAAATATTTTTTGTTGTGACCTTCTTGTGTTTTTTTCCATCACTATTTGTGAATTCCCCAAACCTTTATCTGTGTTTGCTTTCTTATTTTAAAACTGTAAAAATGCAGTAAGAGTTGGTACATAAAATTCATTCACATTACTCATTGTCATTTTCGTCAGCATCTCAGCATACTATTATACTGTTAGTGCTGTTGCCTCTCCAGCTCCCTTTTGGTTCTTTTTGAAATATGTAATCGTGGAGACAGAGGAAAGCTAAGAGATGTGTTGTGTCATAAATTTCCAGTGCATTGTGGCAGTGGAGGACCCCATGATGACTGATGGTAGCCACATTGCCTTTATACCAGCACATCTGGAATGATGCACTCACTGATAATGTTACACCATCTTCTCCTGTTTGTGATGTTTAACCCTGTGTCATCGATAAACATGTACTCAATGTGGGGAATCCTTGGCATCATTCTTAAAATTTTTGTATAAACAAGACACAAATACTTACACAGTACTCAACTGATATGGAATCTTAGATACTGTAAATCACTGTAGTAAACACATCATTTTAGTACCGTAATGGTGGCCCATCATAGTCTGCTATATGAAGCAGAAACACATTACCAAAAAATGCTGTGATAGACATGCCTGCACATATTTCAAGTGCTGGTCCTTGCCTTCTTCAGAACAAGCTATATCTGCTTAATTCTCATTCAGTTGTGAAGAAAGATGCAGTGAATTGTCACAATGGTGATTTAATCGTTTTCCTGAAAGATACCCCAATATTCAATGACTGTGTTCTGAGTTTCTTGCAAATAAATAATATTGTTGACAATGATGCATACTGTTGCAGTTTCTTGTTCATTTAACTAAAGCTAGTGTCTGCCTCTATTGAGTCGCCACCTCTCAAAATATATAATAGGACTAGGGATGTCACCACAACAGAATTTTTGTTTTCAATGCTAGTACTAGTGAAATTTTATAATAAGTTGATATCTGTTTGGTACCATGGCAAAAAATGCTTTTCATTGAAAGTACCTCCATTATTAAAGTTAAATAAAATAAAATGTAATTAAATTAAGTTGCTTGTAAATAAATAATATTGTTGACTATGATGCATATTGCTGCAGTTTCTTGTTCATTTAACTAAAGCTATTGTCTGCCTCTATTCGGTGGCTTCCTCTGAAGATATACAGTAGGACAAGCAATGTTGCTACAACAGATTTTTTTTTTCAATGTACCAGTGAAATCTTTTTCAACTACTTTTCATTGAAAGTACCTCCATTATTAAAGTTAAATAAAATTAAATTAGATAAAAATATTGATTTTTTTTTGTAATAGAATATAATATACTAGCCAACCCGTGGCGTAGCATACGCCACATATAATTATTTATTGATGAGTGAACACTTCCTGAAAGACACAGTTGTCCAAATGGGGTGGGTTTGAGGATACAACTGTCAGTGAATGAAAAGATGGAACTCTGGAGAGAGCAACATACAATTGTCCCTGAGTGAAAACAGGTTTTGGCAGATACAGGCATATTTTTTTGAAAGTTTGTCCTTGTGCCTTATTAATAGTCATTGCAAATGCCAATCTAACAGGAAATTGTCTGTGTGTAAAAGTAAAAGGCAAATTACAATCTGATGGGGTCAGGGAAATCCGGGGAATAAGGACAGTTTGTGAGGTAGCAGATGTGATAGTCTTAAACTCCAGTACATTGTGGTGAATGCTGGTAACAGAAAGTCTAGTGCCATTACAGAGAACTTTTGCTGGCATGAGGTTCCTGAGAAGCATGATGACTGAACCAATTTTAATTTTGAGTTTATGCAGAGGCATACCAGTGGGAGTAAGACTATTAAGAAATTCTTCAGGGAATGCAAGTTGATCTGCAGGATCATCTGTGACGATGGAGTCAACGCTAGAGAAAGTAACTTTGTCGTTAGGGATAAGTTTCAGCACCTGTTCATTAAGGTGTAGTGAGTCTTCGTTGGCGACGCTTAATATAACTCTCATACTAAGTTGTTCCAGAGTGACAGTTGAGAAGTCAATGTTGCCATATAATTGCCTCGAGAGCGATGTTGGAAGCCTGCGGAGGGTGAGAGTTGGCAGGCTGGGCCTTGTCGTGCGTTCCCTGTGACGTGTGAGGAGGGTTAGAGTGGGCGTTTGTGGCTCTTTCATGTGTAACCCATAGGCGGAGCTCTGTTAGAGTTAGCGGGCGGGGCTCTGTGAGTTGGCAGTCGTGGCTCTCTGTCTTGTGTGCGGTGAAAAGTCAACTTGGCTCAGAGGTGCATGTGGACTTTTGCACAGACGAAACCGACTGAGGCTGTGTTTGGTGAGTTGTTGCATGCAGGCACATGAGCAGGCAGTGCACATGCCTCGAGAGCGACGCTGGACGCAGGAGGACGGTTGGCATGCGTGGCTCTGTCGTGCGTATCCTATGACGCGGTAGGAGGGTTAGAGTTGGCAGGCGGGGCTCTGTTGAGCATATCTCATGGTCTTAGAGTTGGCGGGCGTGGCTCTCTGTCTTGTTTGCGCTCACTGTCTTGCGTGCCCTTAGTGAATTATATATATATATATATATATATATAAGGTGGAACCTCGAGATACGAGTTTAATTCGTTCCAGCACTGAGCACATATAGCAAATTTCTCGTATCTAGAACAAACTTCCCCATTGAAAATAATGGAAATCCAGTTAATCCATTCCGCACCCCCAAAAATATCCACATAAAAATCAATTTTCCTAACAAATAACACTGATAAATAATATATACAAGTGGAACCTCGGTTTGTGAGTAACTTGGTTTACGAGTGTTTTGCAAAACAAGCTAAATTTTTTAATTAATTTTGACTTGATAAAAGTCATGTGATAATAACTGAGCTGATGGTTCTTGTCTCTCATGCGCGTCTCTCTCTCCTTATCTCTCTCGCTTGCGCACGCGTCTCTCTCTCTCTCTCTCCTTATCTCTCTCGCTCGCTCGCTCGCTTGCGCGCGCGCCTCTCTCTCTCGTGCACTCGTCTCTGTCTCTCTCTCCTTATCTCTCTCGCTCGCGCGCGCGCCTCTCTCTCCCTCTCTCTCCTTATCTCTCTCGCTTGCTCGCTCGCACGCGCGCGCGCGCCTCTCTCTCTCTGTCTCTCCTCTTGAGGGCAATCGTCTCCTATTCTCCATCTGCATGTCCGCGATATTTTTGGATACGCTTATACAGTGAACTGCTACAGCGAAACAATGAAATCACAAGCGCACAAACGCGTAGATCCTCACGCTACGGGAGAACAAGGAACACTGAGTGAGCTGATGGGCTGGCAGCGTCAGCTTGGGTGAATCCCTGAGTCGAGGCAGATCGGGAAACGCGTCACGCATACCTACAGCCTGGCTCGTGGCTCGTTATGCGAGCCAATGCTCGTATTTAGATCCAAATGTTTCGCTCATACTTTCCTCTTATCTTGAATTTCTCGTATACAGAGGTGATCGTATATCGAGGTTCCACTGTGTGTATATATATATATAGAGAAAAGCCAAGCAAAAATGACACCTTTTTTTGGCTAACTAAAAAGATTACAACATGCAAGCTTTCGAGGCAACTCTGGCCCTTCCTTCAGGCAAGATGTAATACAGAAACTGGAGTTCCTTGTGTTTATATACACACTAGGACAAGAAACAACATTGGAAAATCTTTAAATGAGAAATCTTAAATGTAAAAAATTAATAGATTCATTCAGGCTAGGGTTAATTTAACAAGAGAGAGAAGAACAATGTATGGTCAAGATCTTTGGATAAGATAACTGTCCAACAAAGTCTTTTGATGTTTGTAATGAGTTTTTCAAAACAATGTGGGTCTGTAGACAGGTTGTCTGTGTCATTCTGAGAGATGTAAACAATCCTCATATCTGGCCATAAAACTCTTGTTTTTATTCAAGCCACATTGTAATATATTAAATTTTAGCATGAGTTTAACTTCCCATTCTTTTCTCTCTTGCTGTGTTTTGAAGTTGCCCATAAGCACTGTGACTTTAAAGTCCCTCTCACAGTGTCCATGGTTGTTGAAGTGGGCCGCTACAGGAACATCTGTGTTACCATGTTTAAGGTGGAATCTGTGTAAATTCATTCTCTGGCGGAGTGTTTGTCCAGTTTCTCCCACATAGAATGCAGTGTCAGGAAATTTCATGCAGAGAATTAGGTAGACCACATTAGATGATCTGCAGGAAAATGATCCGTTTATGTGATGTTCAAGTCGGCAGTGTGGTATAACTTGTGAACCCGGCCCGGACACAGACAGGCGGACATGTTGATTTCCACCACCACACGTTTATTTTCACAACTATTTACAAATTAAATGTCACTCAGACACAGTCCGTGCACAACACAAACCCCAACACACAGTCCTGGCCACTCAATGCCTTCTTCTCCGGGCCGCCTCCACACTCCTCTCGTGCCTCGTCCTTCTTCCACCCGACTCCAGCCTTGAATGAAGGGAGACGGCACCTTTTATCCATGTCCCGGATGAGCTCCAGGTGTTCCCGACACTCCCCCGTTGGCCACACCCCAGCGTGGCGGAAGTGCCGGCTGTTCTCCCGGCAGCTCACCGGGCGTCCTTTTAAATCTTCCCCCCAGCACTTCTGGGTGTGGCGGAAGTGCTGAGGTAACAGGTCCCCAAGGCATTGGGGCGCCTCCTGGCGGTGACCACGGGCCCCTGCAGGATGGGGCTTCCATGCCCTCAACCTGTGGCCCCCAAAGCAACCAGGGCGGCGGCCTCCACGTGATCCAGGGTGGGCACAGACCCACATCCGGTCCCTCACGGCGTCCCGGCCGGGTCATTGCCCCTGGCATCCCTGACAAACTATACAGTCTGTATTATAAATGTAGGCACACGTTTTACATCTTTTCTGTAGGCAGGGAGATGTGCCATTTTCTGTTAGTTCACTTAGGGAGCTTCGGACAATTAGTTGCTGAAAGTTTGGTGGTTGTCTGTATGCCAGGAGGGGAGGTTCAGGAAATACATTTTTTAGTGTTTGGTCATTGTTTGGCATTGGATGTCATTCTTTTAAAATTTTTCGAAGTGTTTCAGGATGTGGGTTGTAGGTGACAACAAGGGGGATGCGGTTCTTATTGTCTTTGTTTTTATATTCCAGAAGGTTGTCTCTGGGTATGGCAGTAGCTCTTCTTCTTTGAGTATCTGTTGTTTTGGGAGTGTAACCTTGTGTGATGAAATCTTGTCTGAGCTCCTGCAGTTGTTTATCCCGATCTGTCAGGTCTGAGCAAATACGATTGTACCATATTGCTTTGCTGAAAATAATGGAGCGCCTTATATGCTTAGGGTGGAAGCTATCACTTCTTAGGTAGGTCCGTCTGTCTGTTGGTTTGTGAAAAACAGAAGTTTCCCCAGTCCCCATTTGTTGCAAGTAGCAATCTTGTCCAAAAGAGAATAGATTATGTGTCAGAGTGAATTTTATCATTTCTATTACTGACTTTGTTGGTAAA
Organism: Polypterus bichir lapradei; assembly: GCA_026402145.1. Taxonomy (NCBI): domain Eukaryota; kingdom Metazoa; phylum Chordata; class Cladistia; order Polypteriformes; family Polypteridae; genus Polypterus; species Polypterus bichir. The sequence continues at coordinate 18,915,646 of JANRMT010062837.1, read as the reverse complement.
TCATATTGTCTGAGGTACGTTTCACATGCCAATTTGCCATCATCATGGGGGATGTTTGTATAAAGTGCCTCAACATCCATTGTGGCTAGTAAGGTTCCCTCAGGTAAGGGTCCTAAAGCAGACAGTTTTTTTAAGAAGTCAGTGGTGTCCTGGATGTAGCTGGTTGTATTGTGTTGGATGAGGGATTTAAGGATGTGCTCCACCCAACCTGAAACATTTTCTGTAAGGGAGCCAATTCCTGAAATTATAGGCCTTCCTGGGTTCCCTTCTTTGTGGATTTTAGGAAGCATGTAGAAGTAACCCATTTTGGGATTCTCAGGAATTAAACTGTTTACACGATCCCTGATGTCAAGAGGAAAGCTACTTACTATCTTTTTTAGTTCCTTTTTGTAAAGATCTGTTGGGTCTTCTTGCAGTTTGTAATAATGCATAGTTTTGGACAATTGTCTTTGTGTCTCCTGTATATAATCTGATGTGTTCCTGATGACTAAAGCACCCCCTTTGTCTGCTGGTTTGATAATGATTTCTGTATTTTCCCTTAGTGAATGTAAGGCTCTTCGCTCATCCCCAGTAATGTTTTCTATCCGATTTTGCTGCCTGCTTAAAATCCCTGTTTTCACTCTCTGTCAGAAGCAGTCTATATAATTATCTAGGGTGGAGTTTCTGCCAGCTTCTGGTGTCCATGTGGATTTATTGGTGGGGTTCTTGTAACTGCTTGTTATTGGTTCCCATGTGGTACTGTTTTTTTTTGCTTGTGGAAAAATTATTTTAGTCTGAGTTTTCTGAAGAATTCTTCCATATCACTGCAGAGTCTGATGTTGTCAATAGGCTTTGCAGGACAATATGAGAGTCCCTTTGTAAGTACTGAAATCTCTGCTTTATTTGGTGTGTATGAGGAGAGATTAACAATGCAGGTCTGTTGCTCCTTGTTTTTTGCTATTAAGTGTCCAGCTTTCTCTCGTAGTCTATGCAGCTTTTTCATTTTGTTGACAATAAGGAGTTTCTGGAGTCTTTTGTAATAGTCATGGAGCTCCTTTACATTAAACGTGGCAATACAGATGTTCCTGTAGCGGCCCACTTCAACAGCCATGGACACTGTGAGAAGGACTTTAAAGTCACAGTGCTTATGGGCAACTTCAAAACACAGCAAGAGAGAAAAGAATGGGAAGTTAAACTCATGCTAAAATTTAATATATTACAACATGGCTTGAATAAAGACAAGAGTTTTATGGCCAGATATGAGGATTGTTTACATCTCTCAGAATGACACAGACAACCTGTCTACAGATCCACATTGTTTTAAAAAACTCATTACAAACTTCAAGACTTTGTTGGACAGTTATCTTATCCAAAGATCTTGACCATACATTGTTTTTCTCTCTCTTGTTAAATTAACCCTAGTCTGAATGAACCTATTAATTTTTTACATTAAGGATTTCTCATTTAAAGATTTACCAATGTTGTTTCTTGTCCTAGTGTGTAAGTAGTATATGCCAAGTGGCTTTTGTCAAACTGTCAATCTCTGATTGGTGGATTTAAATGATGGCTTCGCCCCGTTCTTCTGATTAGTGGATTTGAATGATGGCCTTGCCCCCTAGCAGTGGATTGGTTAATGACAACCTGACCCCGCCCCGATTCCACCTTAATCCCACCCCCTCAACCTGATTGGTTAAGCAAAGTGTCAAGAGCATTTTGATAGATGTCGGTCCTGCTCAGACTCCCACCCCCATCCCCCCATCCACCTGCTTGGCCAACTGTTGGTTGGCCCTCCCTCTTCCCAGCCCCTTCTCCCGAGGACATGCCCAGACATATTCCAGCCGGCCCAATCGACATGTCCGGGCATGAAGGGCATGCCTCCGCCTTGACCCCTGGTCAGGCAGCACCTGTTGGCTGGCCCCCAACTTCCTGGCCCCTTCTCCCGAGGACATGCCCAGACATGTTCCAACCAACCTGATCGACATGTCCGGACATGAAGGGCCTGCCTCTGCCTTGGCCCCCGGTCAGGCAGCACCTGTTGGCTGGCCCCCACTTCTCGGCCCCTTTTCCCGAGGACATGCCCAGACATGTTCCTGTCCATTAAAGGATAGGTTTTATATTACTTTTTTCATTAAAATAACATTGACTGCAAATTATTATTATATTCTGTGTTCATAACTGTAACCTTTGATTAAATTTAGGTCTTGCCTGAAAAAAGGTGTAGCGGCAGTGATACAGACAGTGAGTGTGAACATCCTGGAGGGCCTAAAGGTAGGAAAAGATTGTCCAGTGAAAACCTGAGACTATTAAAAGAGATGTCCGATAACCTTGAATATTCTATAAAGCCCCCTAAAATCCTCACCCCTCCGCAATCTCCTCAAATTTTTCAATCACCATCCCCAGTGACACATCCAATCGACAATTTTGACCTCATTAATAATTCGCTCCAGGTTCTAAATTCTGATGAAATAGCCGTAGTTAACGCTCTGTTGGAGCTTTTGAAGAATACCTCTTCTGAGGCCAGAACATCTTCAGATCCAGGGCCTTCACAACAGCCTAACACCCTAGACACGAATGTAAAATCCCCATAACCTTCTACCTTAGGGACATCAGGTCCATCAGGTACATCAGGGACAAGTAGATCCCCACTTCAGCACTTACCGGTTGACGATTCGACTACGTTGAATGACCCTGTAACAGGCAATTATCTGACTCTGTTGATGACTTAGCAGAGTCAGATAATTCAACCCTACATCCTCAAACAGGAGCAGGAGTGACTAATTCATCCGGGGCAAACTTGAGTCTCAAAGCCAACTCTCCACAACCATCTACCTCACATACGGAGAATCCTTCGTCTCCAGAGCAGTCAGTAAGCTCCCCGGAGTCCTCTAGATTAAATAATTTGTCTATAATGGAGCGTCCAAAATTTAACAATATTGAGATTAGACACTGTTTCAGTTTTTCAGAGGCCTACACACTTGATTCATTCGCCAAAGTTTTTAATCATATACACGAGACCCTTCAGCAAATTAATATTAGACAGTTTTACGAGCACTTTGAATTCTAAGGATCTAGTACAGCTAGAACTACGTGCTGAATCTCTCAGCCCCAGTGTTTTTCCCCTAACCCCCGCTGGTACACTTTCTGTTGAGGACTTTTTTAACCAAATTGAATTACTTCTCCAGAGTCACGCTACTATTTTAGCCGATTCCAGTCTGACGCTAATCATTCAGGTGGTAAGGGTTTCATCTGTGGGCGGGCATCGTAGGCGTAAAGCATGTACCCTTTTCAATGATATAGTCGTGCAAAAGAAACGGAGGCATCTATGGATCTCCTTCAACCCGGATGATCAGTGCTGTTTTGCCAGGGGTTTTCTGGCTATATTAAACGATAGATTCAGAAACAACCAGAAATTCTGTGAACATGAGGCCCGTCAACTGCATCTCAGGATCGGATTATCCCCGGATCAGAAAGTAACGTTTTCAGATGTTGAAAAATTTGAGAGGCTACTGGGAATTAAAATTATCGTCTGATACCGGGTCCCAAACACTAGCACTCTATTAAAATTTGAAGTGTCCTAGGCCAGGAAACCAAACATGGCGTTCCTGTTTTTGCACAATGAGCATTATTGCGGTATTTTGAATCTAAAAGGCTTTCTGGGATTTTCCTATATCTGCGATTTCTGATACATGGGATATTCTAGCCCGTCACGTCATCGCTGCGAACGGCACTGTGACGTCTGTTTATCTACAGACTGCCAATGTGTTGACGGGGAGGCTTTCAATGTCCTGATTGCCATCGTTTCAGTCGATCAAGGTTTTGCTTCAAACTCCACAAAACGCGTAAATTTAACGAAAAGATGCGTCAGTCTGAAAGCATCTGCGACGTCCTTAAAGTCTGCACTCTCTGGTACGAGAGATACAGCGTGAAACCTGAGTCAAAACCTCACAAGTGTTGACCCAAACACTGTCGCGTTTGTAGAGTGGTCATGAAAGAGTCGGATGAAAATCATCAGTGTTTTATTCAAAGCTTACCGCAAAGAACGGTCCAGGAAAAGTACATGTTCTACGATTTTGAGTGCCATCTTGTTGCGAGCGGGCAAACTCCATTTGTTACATCTCAGGGCTGTAAACTAATGTGTTTTATAGAAGAAGATTATGACTTGAGATTTATCGACTCGTTGAACCTGGGATTCCAGGCTCAAAAAGGGTACTTTCCCCATTTCTTTAACACTGCTGAAAATCAAAATTACATCGGTCCGTACTCCGATCCTAAATATTATGGCATTCAACACATGATGAGACAGGAAAGAGAGGAGTTTTTGTCTTGGTACAACTTGATTAAAAGTGTAACCTTCAACTTTAGACAAGAAATGGCTTACTATTGGGCAGCATGGTGGCACAGTGGGTAGCGCTACCGCCTCACAGTTAGGAGACCCGGGTTCACTTTCAGGGTCCTCCCTGCGTAGAGTTTGCATGTTCTCCCCGTGTCTGCATGGGTTTCCTCCGGGTACTCTGGTTTCCTCCCACAGTCCAAAGACATGCAGGTTAGGTGCATTGGTGATTCTAAATTGTCCCTAGTGTGTGGGTGTGTGTGTGCCCTGTGGTGGGCTGGCACCCTGCCCGGGGTTTGTTTCCTGCCTTGTGCCCTGTGTTGGCTGGAATTGGCTCCAGCAGACCCCTGTGACCCTGTAGTTAGGATATAGCGGGTTGGATAATGGATGGATGGCTTACTATTGTAGAAACTACGTGGTTATTTTGAGAACAGCATGCATGAAATTTAATGAGGAAGTGCTAAGGATCGGTAATATCGATCCTTTTCAGTGTATGACCCTAGCTTCTCTCTGCCTGTCCATGTACAGACAAAATTGCATGCCTAATAAAGCAATCGGAATAATTCTGAGTGATAATTACAAAAACACCCACAAAGCTTATTCTAATGTTTCTATTCATCATGGCTGATGTTTTTTTCCAAGAAGGAAAAAATAAACATTCGGCATGCCCTGAATCACGGTGAAGTAAAGATGGGGACATTTTATCTGGATGGTTACGCCGAAGTTCAGGGTGTCCCGACGGCCTTTGACTTTGCTGGGTGCTTTTATCATGGTTTTCCAGAGTGCTACGATGCGCAAGCTAAAATCCTCTCACGGGGACGCCTTATGCCGAATTGTTTCAAACATTTGACGACAAACTGAACAAATTGCATGAAAAATTTAATCTGGCAGTTAGAGTGTTTTGGGAGCATGAGTGGGAACGCATGAAAAAAGAGGACTCGGAGCTTCAGGATTTCTTAAAGCGCTTTGAGTTTCCTGAACCTATCAACCCCACGTGATGCCCTGTATGGAGGGCGCACCAACGCTATCAAATTATATCATAAGGTTCAAGGTGACAAGCAAATGCATTATTACGATTTTACAAGTCTGTACCCTTACGTCAACAAAACAAAAACCTACCCGATCGGCCATCTGACCTTTGTTTTTGAGGAGTTTGGCGATCTTAAACATTACTTCGGACTCATTAAAATCATCATACTAGCCTCTCGCAATTTGTATTTTCCAGTCCTCCCTTTAAGAATTTGTGGTAAATTGATGTTCACTCTGTGCCGTACGTGTGCAGAAACCCAGACATCCACCGGCCGTCACAACGATCAGGAAAGGTCTTTAACAGGAAACTGGTGCTGCGTCAAAATACTAAAGGCCTTAGATAAAGGGTACAGAGTTTTAAAAATTGGTGAGATATAGCACAACGAACAGAGTACCACAGATTTATTTTCCGATTACATCAAAATTCATCTGAAAGGCAAACAGGAGGCCTGTGGTTGGCCATCATTGGCCCAGGACGAAGCATCCCGCAAGCCCTATGTTGATGACTATTTCGTAAAAGAAGGCGTATTATTGGAGCGTGAAAACATAGCCTCCAAGCCCGCTAAGAGACAAATTTCCAAGTTATTTCGGAATTCTCTTTGGGGAAAATTCGGTCAGAAGCCTAATCAACTTACCACGACGTTTGTTAAACACACTCAAGATTTCTTCTATCACCTGTTCTCAGACATATATCGGGTCTCCTATTTTGGTTTTGTTAGCAACAAAACCGCTCAAGTACAGTGGAGGTATGCAGATGACAGATACATTCAACTCGGCCCAGTCAATGTGGTGATAGCCACTTTCACAACGGCCTATGCCCGCCTAGAATTGTACGATTTGTTGGATCGTTTAGGGTCGAGGATTCTGTATCATGATACAAATTCCCTTATCTTCACAGCATCGCCCGGACTGTACACGCCACCGCTCGGTGACTATTTAGGCGAACTCACCAGCGAACTAGATCCTGACGACTTCATAGAAGAATTTGTTTCTGGGGGTCCAGAAATGTACGCTTACAAAACATTCAATGGCAAAGTCTGCATGAAGGTAAAGGGCATTATTCTCAATCACGAAACAGTTCAAGCGGTAAACCTATACTCGTTAATGGATCTAGTGCATAGTTTAGTAGAACACGATCTCATGAAAGAAATAACGGTTCATGGCACACAGATTTATAGGAACAAAAAGAATCTGACGTTGCAAAATCATCCACTCAGAAAAAGATTCAGAGTGGTGTACAACAAAAGGGTTCTATTGCCTGATTTCACAACTCTCCCCTATGGATACTAAAGAGGGTTTTCATGCTAGACTTGAGCATCCATTCTCAAAAATAACCTCGGGACCCTCCTGTTCAGGCAAATTGCATTATGTGAAAAAGATTTTGGAGCACGCGGACCATGTGCTTTCTCATCGCCCTGACAATGTAGTCTGGTTTTATAGCTGTTGGCAGCCTCTGTACAACGAACTGTTAGTCCAATTTCCAAAAGTCAGATTTCTGGAGGGATTACCTGCATCCTTAAGTGACGGTGAACTACTGCCGCCTGACTGAGTTAACTTGGTGATCGTCGACGATTTGATGGAACAGGCGAGCCATAGTGAAGCGATAGAGAGGGCCTTCACAAAATCACAGGGATTTGTCCATCATTTACTTGGTCCAAAATTTATTTTTTCAAGGCAAGAAAAGTAGAACGATAAATCTGAATGCCAATTATATCACTCTCTTTAAAAACCCTCGAGATAAGCTGCACCCTGGGAGGGTTACATTTTTCTACACGGGCCCCTTACGGTTATCTGTTGGTGGATCTGAAAGCCCATAAGCCTGATGAATTTAGTTTACGTACTGGATTGTTTCCTCCCGACTTGCCTGCAGTGTACGTCATGAAAAGATAAAGACGTATTATTTTCCAAGTATTTGAGGAAGAACCGGCATGTCGTGCAGAATAAAAAGAAATCTCCCTCTGCTCAAGACCCTGCATAGGGTCTCCTGTTGCCGAAGAAAAGCGGTGCTGAGCGAGGCTTCGGACGACTTAATTTACCCTCTGGCCAAAATAGCTCTCAATACTTTAAAAGGCCATGTACCCCTGACGTCCAGACCAATCTGCTGAAGAAGCATCGTTGTGCCGTTAAAAAACTCAGCGATAAAAAACTTACCGTTAAAAAGAAAAAAGCCCTTTTAAATTAGAAAGGAGGGTTTCTCGGAGCCCTATTAAGCGCCACCATTCCTTTCATTACTAGTTTAATAGGTTTGAGAGTATAAATATGGAATACATGCGCAAGATGTACCTGGTCCCTCAACAACAAATGGCTCAATGGCAACAGAAAGCCCCTGCTTTCAACGACCTTTTAAGTGCTACGGAAAGTGAACTGGATATACAAATGAAATTCATACTTGAATGCAGTGACTTGAGCGCCGATGCAAAAGTAAAACTTTATACAACCGTCTTGCAAAGATACCTTACCTTTGTGAAAAAAGCGGATAAAGAAACCAGGTCTCTGACATTATTGCTGCCTGCTGTGAGCAAGGAGGAGCCGCTGGGGGCGCTCAATGAGGCTCCTAGTACCCCAGAAGAATGGGTGTACGATGAGATTTTGAAAAGTGCGCAGGATAAATCAAAGAAATATACCGAAATTGTTTTACAGAAAATGTTGCATAACCATAATACAACCAACTGGAATGGCTTAGGAGAGTTTGTGTTTCGTGGAAAACCGTTACCCGGGACGAATATAGTCGATCTAATGCGAAACTTGACCGCCCATCACAACATGCCATCCTATCGGAGAACTAAGGGGTAGAAAGAATTTGTTAAGGCCCTGGCCGGTTTGAGCATTCTGGCCTCTGCCATGCCAAATGCTGACATGAGAGAACTTCTAGAGAGTTTCAAACCTTCTTCCCCAGACGGGGTCACTGCCTTTGCTGCCTCGGCTGCTGCCGCTGCCTGTTCTTCTGATACACCTGTTGGCAAGAAAACTAGATCTCACAAAAAGAATGAATGGATTCCTTATTGAAATGTAATTATATTTTTATTTAATAAAATATTACATTTGATTACAGAGTCTGTCTATTCTTTATTAAGATAATTACAGGTCATAGAACTTTGCATACAGGGGTGATCATGAAAAACCTCTAGAAGTGTTCTTAGACAAGGTGCTGACAAATTTTTTAACCATATAATCGTTCTTGGTGACTTCATTAAAATACCGGTTCATGACCTCTTTATAAGGATGTCCTTTCCTTCTGTGATGCAGGAAAAAAATACAATGTTGTCCGCAGACGGTGGAAAACCAAATTTGAAGCTGCCAGGTATGGTGAATTATTTCCTTACAGTTTCTGTTTAAAAAGCTGTATATTTCCTCAGGAAAATAAAGTCTGGTGTGGCGCCGTAGGAATAGAAAAATTCTCCAGTTCCATCTTCTGTGAGGTGTATCACCAGCCAGTGTTCCCTGGGTTGATTTTGACGGTGAGTATTGACGATGATCATGGCCGGGAGATATTTTTTCAGGCAGTTCGTCGCACGCCAACACTCCGTAAAACAGATTTTCTCTGTACAGATTACAGGACATGAGTTTGTTAATCTGCAGGATGTTCATTCTTTTTAGTAATCATAAAGTATGTTTCTTCTCTGGTTTATTTTAATAATGTTGTCAAAGACAGCATACACTATTAGATTCACAGTATGGGGTAGGGGCTGCCGAAAGCGGATTTCAAATCTCATGTTCCCAGTTTTCATCAATGAGAAATGGCCTCTGCATTCTTGATCAGGAGTCAGATCAAAGGCAAACAGGGTGTAGCCCCGGGAGAATTCAGAACGGCTGATGGCTAGAGGCAGGTCTTTCAAATGCTTTCCGGAGGCCAACACGAGGTTGTAATATTCTGGAGCAGTGTTGTCATTAGCAAAATTGGGTTGAAATGATTTGGCAGGAATCCAAATACAAGGCCAGGATCTCCACATTGTTATGCTTGAAATTGAAGGGGTTTCTGGCGTAATCCTCCGAAAAGGCCTCATTATCCACCATGCCTAGGACCAAGTACTTGGGTAGTTGTCCCAAGAACAGGTCCTCCTGATTGCTCACTCATATCCCGGCCAGCATACTGAGAACTTTCATAGTCACTCTTTCCACAGTGTACTTGGCATTGGCGGTTATGAGAGCGTGGGTATGCCCTATTTTCACTACCGCTGAAACTTTAACTTTCTTGACAAAAAGAGCGGTGGATAAAATGTTTACTTTGTAATGCTCAGCATCTCCGGACATCAGACAGAATTGATGTTTCCTCCACACCATTTTTATTCTGACGTCCACCCCGTTTAGAATTAATTTTTCTTGAAAAAATAGGTCGTAATGAATAGGTCCGAGGAGTTCTACTGTTTTACCCTGGGCTGCATAACCATTTCTCTTTTTGAATCCCTCATTTGGCCCATCCAAGGCTGTGTTTTCATGTTCGTTGGCCGTGTCTTTGTAAAAAAGACCTGCCGCACATTGGGACTTGAGAGTTTCATTGCTGTAATTTAACAATTCCTCAAAAAGGGCCCTGTACGGGTAAAGGCTGGAACTCTGTGATATTAAGCGATCTTCCAGGGTTACATCCACTTGTGAAAATAAACCGGCTATCGGATAATTAACAAAGGCTACCTTGGCCACGGGTGCAGGATTAGTTCCATCGGCATTGACGATTTTGCATTGGACATGTAGATGCGTGTTATTCAGGTCCAAGTAGTCTTCCCCGTTAGCAGTAATCAGAAACTCCAGTGGAGCTGAGAGAGGAGGTACCTCAATGTAGATGCTTTTTTCTATGCTAGAGTATAGGGTTCCGTAAACAAGTCCAGTTCGGATTTCACACACTCTTGAGACATTCGATGAACGAAAGACATCTTGAGTTAAAAAAAGTTTTTCGATTTCTTTTTTCTGCGGCCAAGGGACTTATCCTTGTGGCGGAGAGAAGAAAATGATGTAAAAGCTGAACAGCGCGTCTTTTTGATGATTGGGACTACTCATGACCCAGGAGGTCTCTTAACGCTTAGTTTTCCTTATCACCATCAGACCCGACCCCGCTTGATTTTCTTCGCTTCCTCAAGTCATCGCTCCGGACACGGCCCCAGCCACTTTACAGTCTTTGACAATATTCTTAGCGGCTGATTTAATGTGTGGTTTGACAATTTCGAAGCCTCTTTTCAAGAGAGGCAATGCTCTTCTAAACAGTCCATGAAATATTCCGCCGATCCCAGACCCATACATCACCAGGGTCCCAGAGAACCCAGAGAGGCTGTTGCCCGCTTGGGATTTATAATAATGCACATAAGGGATAGGGTCCAGGTAAGATCTCATCTCTGTATTAGTCGTGTATACACCTCTTAGAGGTTCTGAAATGTAAACTGTAAATGTAATGTAAATGTAAAATGTAACCCTGCCAAACTGAAATGGAACTGCTTTGTTCTGATCCGTCTTTATTTCAGTGGTCAAAGTATCAAACTGATTCTTGCTGACCGGAGCGTAGTGTGGCTTGTCATAGGTGATTGTGGTAATCTTATTCATCGCATCTCAAGAGAGGAACATAGCTGTCTCCGACTCTTTGGTGAGACACAATGTCACTGTAGACGTACAAGGTATAAAACCCCGCTCTGATATCCCCGGGGTAAGGAGCTTCATTCACCATGCCCATGGTTATGTCAGAATGAGCTCCTAGAATCCTCCCCAACTGTCCCTTGACATGCAGAGTTTCATCCTTTGCAGTGTTTATGACATAGAATCTTCGCTCCAGAGCGCTGTAACGGAATCTCATGGTGTTTTCCGGTATCGTAGTGACTGCTGAACCGGCCTCGATGGATTTTGGTTCTTTCGTCACAACTTCATTCAACTTGGCTGTCACTTTCTCAAAGCTAGAGTAATAGCCCGCAGGAATAGTATAAAATTTAGCTATTCGCGGGGACGCCATGATAAAGTCATTATCCGGTTTGTCTAGGGTATTCCAGGGGTGCGGATACTGAATTTCTGCCAATCCAACTTCCCAGGGGCCCTGTAGTTCGATTGGGGCAGCTAATTTGATGGTAAAATCAGCAATGGTATTATTAGGGAAAACATCCTGGTAAGAATATGGGTAGAACAATGTAAAAGCTTTTTCTCTCCATTGTGAACACACAGTTAATGAAATACTATTTTTGATTCTCAGTATTTAATGTCTTGTGCGTAGCTTTCAGGGATCCAACTGTTAAACTTTTCGGGCCATCTGAGCCATTTCACCAAAATATGCTTTTTTCTATTGATATTTTATTTGGCCAAAATCTTTTCAATCCTGAAGATGTCTGTACCTTGAATCTTTTGTAACCCTGCATTGTAAAAGGAACCTATAATGTCTTTGCAGTCATAATCTTTGAGCTTGTAGACAGGTGGGTCCCTCTGAACTAGTTCAGAAATGGTAAATACCTCGTCTGAAAATGTTTGTTCATAGCCCTTGGTAAAAAGATTCCGGGATTTCGACACTCTCACAATATCACCGACTTTGAATTTATATTTTAGGGATCATTTGGGTTTAGTTAGGCTGTATAAGGTTTTAAAGACTTTCCAAGAATTGGAACTATTCACCTCGGCAGGGGCCATTTTTATGCCTCGGTGATAACTCAGATTATAAGATTTCACCAAGTCCTGTAGCCCCTGCAGATAGAACCGGGTATTTCGGGAGCTGAAATAGCACCACATTTTGGTCTTCAGAGTTCGGTTGAATCTCTCGACCACCAAAGTCTTTAATTCACTAGTGGTGGTAAAATGTTTTATCCCATGTTCATTGAGCAGGCTTTGAAATTCCCGATTGAGAAACTTTTTACCGCTATCAGTCTGAAGTTTGACGGGAACTCTACCTTCCTCCAAAATTTCTCGAAAAGCCCTCGTTCCTTCTTTACCCGTTTTGTTTTTCAGAACCCTGACCCAGGCATATTTAGAAATAATATCTATACAAGTCAGTAGATACTTGTAACCTTGGATATACGCGTACTCAGCCAGGTTTGTCATATCCGCCAGATCGATCTGCCATTGCCCGTCTATATTGAAAACGTACACCTTATTCCTTTTAAAATGGATTCTGGCCGGTTTATGTATCGTGTAGGTGTGCCCCGATAACCATTCGGACACCTCTTGTTCCCTAATATTGTGACCCGCTTGCAAGAGAGCTCTTTTCAAGGATTCTTTACCCCCCAAGGACCCCGCGTTATAATATGTTTTTTCCAAGACCTGCTCAATCGCCAGTGATAAAACAGACACTGACACCACTTAACAACTTAGAAAACATTTATTTAGGAGGCTGATTTGTTCAGACTGTTGTGGTTTCAGGTTCAGAATTACCCACAAGTTCTATCAGATCATCAAATTCTAGGTCATATTCAGTCCACAGGTTCATATGACCCTCATGATTAAGATTACACTTAGAAAACTTATTTGCCAGACGGCAGGTTACAGAGTAGGAGTATTCATCCATTTCATAAAATGACTGCATTACAGTATCATAAATAGAGCTGGTATTTTCAAATTCATCCATAGTCTTTTCAATCACTACATATATTTTGCGAATCAGCAGTAGAATATTATAATACCCCAGAACTTTCACCACCAGTCATTTCAGCCAATATTTGCGGAAAATCTTCAGAATCTTCTGAAGCAACCTTGACGGTAGGTGATTTCAGGTTCAAAGAGGCAGGTATGCCTTGATCTATATCACAGCCTTGACATTCTTTTATCTGGTCATAGTAGACAATAATGTCCAGCACAGACGTCATCAGTCCTTTAACAAGCTGCTGGACCTTTTTCCAGGTTTCAGGCAGCACACCATCAGGGCAATCCATATCTGTCTCAGAAAGTCCGATCGACATCGGCGTAGAATAAAGGTGGAGTTTTCATTTCGTCATCAATCAGTTCAAGCTATGCTTCAGACCATTTAGTCCGTTACTCGGCTGCTGCTTCAGCTTGTGGAATTCAGGCCTTGAATACTAAAGGCGGCGGGCAGTTTTCCTTATCGTCGTTGCCTGATTCTACCCTTGTTTCGCACGACTTAGTCCGATCCCCATCCACCACTTCAGCTTCAAGAAACTCAGGCAACAAATGTCTTTTAATCCTGTTCAAACAATCCTTCAAATAGACCCTGTGGATCCAACGCTTTACTGGGGCATTGGTAATAGATTCCATTTCTTCACAGAGTCTTTAGAGCCAAAGAAGATCATCTGCTTTTTTATACACCACTTTCAGAAGGGCTTTCAGAAGGGAGGGAACATGTTTGATCATGTTCTTTTCAAGTGGGGGGCCAGCCAACAGGTGCTGCCTGACCAGGGGTCAAGGCAGAGGCAGGCCCTTCATGCCTGGACACGTCAATCGGGCCGGCTGGAACATGTCTGGGCATGTCCTCGGGAGAAGGGGCCAGGAAGTGGGGGGCAAACCAACAAGTGGCCAAGCAGATGGATGGGGGGATGGGGTGGGAGTCTGGGCAGGACCAACATCCATCAAAATGCTCTTGATACTTTGCTTAGTCAATCAGGTGGAGGGGGTGGGATTAAGGTGGAGTCGGGGGCGGGGGACATGTTATTGTTCACCAACCCACCACCTGCGGGCGGAGACATCATTTTAATCCACCAATCAGAGGAAAGGGATGGAGCTTATACTTGTGTATATAAACACAGGGAACTCCAGTTTCTGTATTACATCTTGCCTGAAGAAGGGGCCTCAGTTGCCTCGAAAGCTTGCATATTGTAATCTTTTTAGTTAGCCAATAAAATGTGTCATTTTCCTTGGCTTTTCTCTACATTCATAATGGCTGACACGGTACAACACCCTAGTACTATATATATTTACAGTAACAGCAGCGTTAACATATTCTCATTAAACAGGTACTCAACTATCATTTAAATAAATGAGTATTATCATTCATAAATACAAAAATATAATGCAGGGCTTAAAGTTTAATGTGTGATAGGCATGGGGATTCCCTCAGTTTAACAGTAAGGGGGAGGAGGAAATATAATCTTAGAAGAATTTCAGCATAGGGTTTATAAAGAAATATACTACCTGATTTATCTTACCATGTGCACATTCTAAATTTATTCTTTGACATATTCACTCCCATAAATAAAAAATACTGCTTAAAATCATAACTAAAAATAAAATACAAATATTGTATCTGTGCTGTTGAATAAGTAAATTCCAAGATGATTCAGGATATTTTCATTCAAATAAAATCTTTAAAGCAGCTTTTTAAAACAGTATTGTCAGAGTGTGCCTCTGTTAGGTTTACATAAGAACTTTAGAAATTTGACAAAGGAGAGGAGAACATTCAGTCCATGTAGCTCATTTATTTAATTAATAGCTAAACTGTCTCATCCAGATACTTCTAAAAGGTTGTCAAGGTTTCTGCTTCAACTACATGGCTCAGTAGTCTATTCCAGCATCCTACACCTCTTTGCATAAGAAGAGCTTTCTGGCTTTAGTCCTATATGCATTTCCCCTATATTTCTACTGGTGTGCTCAAGTATGTGATTCACTGTTAAGTTGAAAAAATTCTGCTGCACCTACTTCAAAACATGGATTAGGTCCAAACACATTTTTGTCTACTTGAAACTAAATAGGTTTAATTCTCTGAGTGTGTCAGAGTACAACATGTCCTTAAATCCTGGGATACACTTGGTTACTCACTTCTGCACAGCTTATAGTGTTGTTTTGCCTTTTATGTAGTGTGATGACCAGAATTGCAAACAATACTCCAGATGCAGTCTCACTATTGCATTTTATATAGTCAGAGCATAACGTCCCTATATTTATAATCAATCGTTTTAATGATATAGATTTAATGACCTAACATTTTATTCACCTTTTTAATCACTACTGCTCATTGTTTAGATGATAAAAATGTTGCATCAACATAAACACCAAAATCCTTTTCAGAGGTTGACTTCTGTAGGGTAGTCTAGGACATCTTGGATTTATAATTGGCATTCCTTTTTCCCACATGTAGTACCTTGTACTTCTGTACATTAAAATGCATTTTTCAAGTGTTTGCCCAGTTTTAAGGCTTGTCCAATATTCCTAGAATGTTTTTGCTGCCTCCTCAGTGTCTGCTGTTCCTCCAATATATTAGTATCACATGTGAATTTCTCAAGTTTACTCACTATTCTGAAATCAATATCATTGACCCGTTGACATTTCTTTAATGTATTTTTTTCTTTGGCTTAATTTTTGCCATTTAAGTTAAATCATTTTAATTTAATACAAAAAGTTGAGCAGTTTTAGTAACTCAAAGTCAAATTTTAGTAATGAGGCCAGTGCAACTCAAGTCCTGTTGGATGTTGGACTTCTTAGATGACTGCTTGGAGGAGCCAGTCTTCTGTGAGGACTACATCTGTAGGAAATGCCAGCTGATTCAACACCTTGATCTCAGGATTACTGAACTGGAGGAGTACTGTAGTTGACTGGCCTGCGTTGTAATAGAGAATAGGAGGACCTGGCCCAGGTGTCCTTTAGAGAAATTGTATACACCCCTACGGGAGGGGATTCCAGACCAGGTAGAGATAGGTGGGTCACAGTCTCAAGGTGCAAGGTGATGGGTGCACACTGTCCTTGGGTATCAACCGCAGAATTGGAAGTGTCAAACCGTTTTCAGGTCCTTGCAAAGCTGGATGGTGCTTATGATGATTCTAAGGTGGTAGGCAAGCATGAGGAGCCCCAACAGGCCACCTCAAAAACAGTTCCCAGAAAGAGAGAGGTAGTGATAGTTGGGGACTAAATCATTGGGTGGATTGAAACACAGGTTTGCTCCAGAGACAGATAGTCTTGCACCATGGGTTGCCTTCTGGGTTCACAGGTGGAGGACCTCCTTGGGAGGGTGGGTATGCTGTTGCATCCAGTTGTCATTATCCATGTTACAACAAATGACATACATGAGGGTAGTCTGTTAATGCTGTAATCCAAATTTAAAGAGCTAGTTGCCAGACCAAGAAGCAGAACTGACAAGTTAGTTTTCTCTGAAGTTGTGCCTGTACCACAGCATGGGTCATTGGGACTCCTTTTGGAACAGTTGAGACCTGTTCCTCGATGAAGGGTTACATCTGAACCAGAGGGGCACCAATGTGTTGGGAAGGTGTATGAGTAGGTTAGTTGAGAATTGTTTAAACTAGGGTATGGGAGGGCAGGGGGTTTAGCACAGGCCAGGTTTAGAACTGTACATGAACAAACAAACAAACAATAGTGTAAAAATAAAAATGCATAGTAATGTAAATTTTAATCCAACATTTAAATGCAAAAGTAAAAGAGGAGCACATTTAAAATAGCTTTCCTTAATGCTAGAAGTATCAAAAATAAAACGAGTTGGAGTGGTGTGTAGCAGAGCATAATTATGACATTATAGCAATAACAGAAACTTGGCTAGATAACAAAAATGGGGATGTCAATGTCAATTTATTTATGTAGCACAATTAAAACAACATAGGAATGCTGTTGCCAAAGTGCTTTACAATAAAAGAAGAAAAAAACATACAATTAACATAAATAACATGAATAGAAATAAAATAAAAGAACATAAATAAAATACTGTAAATAATAAATAGAAGTAAGATTACATAATCACAATGAGGAAACCATCAGTATTACTGAAGGTCATGGAAAGCACGTGAATAGAAATGAGTCTTTAATCTTGTTTTGAATAGTTCAGTTGTAGATGACTCCTTTATGTAATGAGGTAAAGAGTTCCACAGGCGAGGAGCCGCAGCTGCAAAAGCCCTGTCCCCTTTAGTTTTATACTTAGTATGAGGGACAACAAGTGACAACTGACCAGAAGATCTAAGCACTCTAGATGGCTGGTGTAAAACACAATTCAGATAAATAGGCAGGTGCAAACCCATGTAAAGATTTATAAACTAGCAATAAGATTTTAAAATCAATTCAAAAACAGACAGGCAGCCAGGGTAAAGAAGCTAATATTGAAGAAATAGAATCAGACTTTCTTGCCCCAACCAGAAAGCGAGCGGCAGCATTCTGGATCAACTGTAACGTGTGTATCAGGGATTTGTGAGTTGCAGTAATGAAGGCAAGAAAAGATAAAAGCATGAGTAGCTCTGTCAAGATCCCTAGAAGATAAAAAAGGCTTGATCTTACTTAATAGACGAAGCTGGAAAAAGCAACACTTGACTACAGAATTAACCTGTTTCTCAAAAGAGAGGTTACTGTCAAAGATAACACCAAGATTGTGGACTTGAGGTTTGCAAAAGACAGAGAAAGAGCCGAAAAGTCCAAGACCAATTTGGGCTTTAGCTGATGGACCCACTATAAGCACCTCCATTTTATTTTGATTCAGATCAAGAAAAGTATTAGCCATCCAGGATCTTAGTTTAAAAAGACAGTTGTGCAGTTGATTCATTGCAGAGTTGCAGACGGGAATATAAACCTGTGTATCATCAGCATAGCAGTGAAAAGAAATGTTACATTTCCTAAAAAGAGCTCCAATAGGGTGAAGGTATACATTATAGAGAATAATATAGGACCCAAAATGGATACCTGAGAAACACCACATTTAAGAGAAGCAATAGACGAAAAAGAGAAATTTAAAGTCACTGAAAAGTGTCTACCAATTAGATATGACCTGAACCAGTTAAGAGCGGCCCCTTTAAGCCCAACAAGATGTTCAAGCAGCAACAGCAATATCTCATGGTCAATAATGTCAAAGGCAGCAGGCAGGTCAAGGAGGACAAGGACTGCAGCGCCACCTGAGTCAGTAATAATAGAGATGTCATCGAATACTTTAAGGAGGGCCGTCTCAACACCATGATAACGCCTAAGGCCAGATTGGTAGATCTCAAATAAATTATTGGAGTTAAGGTGATCAACCAATTGATTATAAATAATTCTTTCTAATATTTTAGCCAGAAATGGCAAATGGGAAATCGGGCGAAAATTGGTTAAAACTCCAGGATCTAATTCTGTCTTTTTTAGACAGGGACACACCGCAGCATGTTTAAAAAATGAGGACACAAAACCCTCACTACAGTAATAGAACCATTGATAATGGCTGGTAAAGGTGGACCCAAAACGTTAAAGGCTTCCACTAAGAGGCATGGTGGTACTATGTCAAGAGGACTGAGAGTAGGTTTAACTCTTTTAGGGCTAATTTTTTTTTGTTTCTTATCTCCCAGGGCTGAATATTTTTCCAAAAACTAACATTTTTTAAAAAAGAACACAAAGCAATTGTTTAACATATCAAATCAACAAAAAATATTTACTTTTGACAAATATTACTGTCTTGCATGTTGTATGAGCCTGCATACTCTATGATTTCACATACATATCACATAAATTTTACACAGCAAAGTCCTGCAAAGTCTGATCTCGCTCAAAGCAGCCAATTTCAGTCATTGCCACATTGCACTGCTTACAATACGTGTTGCTTTGGTGCCTACTTTTCAATTGTCTGTTGCTGCACTTTCTCACATATATTGTTAGTGTGTACTGTAGAGAGACAAGTCACTCTTTTGCCATTGTGCCATTCCACTGCCACCAAGTTTTCTGCCCGCATGAAAACCGTATTGTCACCTCTTTTCATCTTCTGAAACTTTATGAACTTTATGCATGGCATTATAGCATGGCTCACCCCATGGGATTTGCTTCTGTTTATTACAGAAGTGAATAAAACTTTGCAGCAGCACATACCTATCACCATGCTGCATAACCTGTCCAAAGCCACCAGGGGACAAAGCACGTTTGTACCAATGCTCCCTGAAGTTATATCACCAGTTCTGTCCCATCTCTATTTGTAATACCACAGCACGCTTCATCTCGTCTTTTGTTGTGGGTTTACACTTTGAAAAACGAGAATGCGATGCAAACGCAGCCCGCAATTCTAAAAATTTCTCTGCCTACCTATTTATCTCGTCTGACGGTAGCTGAAAAGCAGCATCAGGAGAGAGCAGCCTGAAGTACAGCAGCTGGTGATCTGTCGTGTCCAACAGCAAGCCATGCCGTCTTGTGAAGTCCAGCAGCCAGATCGGCTCTCAACGGATCAATGTCTGTGTATTTATCCCACGCGAACCTTGCCGTAGATGCAATGGTTGCGCGAAGCGCTCAACTGGCAGCAGATCCGCTGGCGTGGCATCGGCTGGTGTTTGATCAGCTGATGCCAGCTTCTCACTCTCTTGTTCGATCTCCTGATCACTGTCAATAAAATCCGATTCTGAAAAATCAGAGTCCGACTCCCCAAAAATGCACAAAACATTGTCTGCCGAGTGTTTTCTTTTCTGCACTCGCTTCGCTCCCTCATCACATGTGGATGCCATCTTGCCATTGTTTACATTTCGCAACTCACGCACATGCAAGGATTAGTGGCTGTAATACTACATGTTTCTTTACGTCACTATATCTGGACAATACTGTTATGAGTTTTATTCACATGTGCATGTTAAATGTGGCACACAGGGGCTCAGCAGTTAGAATTGCTAGCCAAGCATTGGATTAGATAGCCAAAGACAACTGGAGGCTTGTATAGTCAGCTTAAACACAGGTTAGGGTATTTCTGTCCTCTATCAGCACAAATCTTCTTTCCTTATTGGGAGAATGAGAATCGGCATGTAAGCACTATGATATTTCTGTATTTTGTGGAGGAGGAATTCAGCCCTTGTTTGGAGACAGAAAGGACCAGCAAGTTGAAGAAGAACAGTATAAAAAGGCTTGGGCAGCAGCCAGACCCTCGGAGGCTGTGTCGACAAAGGTCGAAAAACCTTCCAGCGTGGGGACGAGAGAAATGGAGGGCTGTGTTGATCCAGATTTCCCACCTGGATAAAGTCGGTCCATATGCCTCCCCGTCTGTAACCACGTTAACCGTCAGTAAATATAAGCTAAAAGATATTTTTTCTCATGTGATTCTTGAACCGCCGTAATCACGATGGGAGGGATATCACCTTTTCTGGTATATTACGATATTGTTTAATTATTTAATATGCCACAATTTTAAAAGAACACATTTCCAAGAGAGCTAATGCCTCTTCAGGAAACATAATGGCGTAGTAGGCAGGATTGTGGCTACATTAATAATTATATATTAATTATAATATTTTATATATATATATATATTAAAAATATGCTTATACTGATGAATGGAAGGCTCGGTAACAATATTTGGGATATATTTCGGGATTGGTCGCGCGCACTGTCATGGACTCCCGGCCGAGAATTAAAACTGCCTTAACATGCCTGGCCCGAACTGGAATAGGGATATTAATTTATCCCATCAAAAGACAAGAGGCGGTCTTGTCAAAAATTGGCACAGTGCATGAGGCTGGAAAGAAAACCCGACATCTGTCGGCGAATCGTGGTAGCGTGGACTTTTAAGGTTGGACTTTTAAGTTCAGCGCATAAGTGGGACTAAAATTGGACAAAATAAATGGAAAACAACAAGATTGAAACTTATGGCACGAGACTGGCTGTCCAGTAAAATAAAACGGCACTCACAGGGGCAGCACAGATTAATGCACTGCCGTACGAAGCCCAAAATCTACCTAGGAAAGTAAATGCCGTGTTGGGGAAAATAAATTATAAAGCTATAAAGAACGGCGCGTTATTGTATTTAGTTGCAGCAGGCAAATAGACATGCAAGAAATGCACTTACCTTGCCGTTTGCGTAATAATCCAGCGGAACTGAAAAAAAACTTAAAGATGAAATAAAATCAACAGCGATAGAATCCATAACGTCTCGATCACGATCGCTAAAATAATTTGTTGAAATCTTTAATGGCATCCTAGTAGCCCGATGCAAAAAATACAAGCTTCGTCCACGTGGTAAACGCAGTCTGCAAACCGACAGCTGTTCCTATCCTTCTACCTACACGGGTAAAGGTTAAAGGTTTTGGCAAAACCCCACCTAAACACACAGAAATAATTAAATTGCCTTTTAAATATAGCTTAAATAACGAACCTACGTTATAAGCTAATGTTTAAAAAGAATTTGTAAAACGGTGTACACATATAGCACTAAAATTTAAATTCAAAAAAGCTCTAACTAAAAAGTGGAAAAAGAATAAATACATTTGGGGTTAAAACTTACAATGAGAAACATGCCTTTGTACCTTCTGGTAAGTACTGGCCAAACTTTGTTTTCAGAAGGGATTAATTGGATAAGTATGAAGTTAAAAACATGAGGCAGTTTCTCATAAAACAAAGAAAGATAATGATATGTTTAATTGGTTTAAAGCAAATTAAAATAGAATGTCTCCACTTCTGTTTAAAACTTATAAACGTGCAAAACATTTTTCCTTTTAAACCCCGATCAAGTTTAAAGGAAAAATGCTCTTTTAATAATACTAAATGAGAAAGGAGACAAGTTCTCGTGGATATGTAGCATGTGCCCGATTGTGCATGAATGGAGGTTGTGTATTTTGGGAACTCTTAAGGGAATGTATGGTGGCGCAGTGGTTAGCACACTTGTCCGGTGATACGAGATATAGGTTCAAGCATGTATGTTTTCCTTGTTAAGTCGGGATATTCCTTGTGACCGCGTAACTTTTTGTGGGAATACTTTCTTGTTGTGGACTTGTGCTGCGTGATTTCTCCACGAGTGGATTTTTCTTGATTGCCGCTGAATTTTACGGATCGCCACGGACAATATTGTGTCCTTGTTGACGCTGACTCGGGAGTTCGCCACGAAATTTCTATGATCTGGAAAATAGCGCGTATGAAACTGAGGTAAGAAGCATTCCTAATATTTTCAGTAATATCAGCTTGCGCCCTGAGATGTTGTTTGATTAATAAGAAGCATGAAGGAAAAGACACGTTTAAGTATGTTGCATGGTGAAACCCAATAGATAAACAAAAAAAGCACAACCTCGAGTGAGTTTATAGCACGTGTGCTAGAAATCGAGAACTTTATTCTGTGAATGAAGCATTGTTGTAAAAGAGAACGTGAATATATGTGAAAGAATGAAGCAATTGCCAAATACTGTGTGTAGAAATGACTGAAACGAGTGAAGGTTGATTGTCTGTTTTTCTAGTGAACGAATTTCTGCGTTAGCCAAGTAATTCTGCTTGGACATGAAGCAGAGTTTAGAATCTAGAAAAGAAAATAAAAGACGAATAAATTATTTTTATTCAGAGTCTGGGGTGACAGATGCGTGTTTATGTCATTTGTAAGTCTGTCTTTCTATGTTCGTCAGCTGACTAAGAATGTTAAATATAACTGTAGAAATGGGAGACGTCCCA
This sequence comes from Polypterus bichir lapradei, assembly GCA_026402145.1. Lineage (NCBI taxonomy): Eukaryota > Metazoa > Chordata > Cladistia > Polypteriformes > Polypteridae > Polypterus > Polypterus bichir. The sequence continues at coordinate 18,893,106 of JANRMT010062837.1, read as the reverse complement.
TATAATAATATTCAAAGTTAAATGTAATACATGTGAATATCAATAGTGATCATGACTGGTGATTGATAACACAATCTGTGCCTGGTCTGTGTCTTTGAAGCCTGCAAACAGATGCAGAGTTTAAATAACGCCATGACTTATTGACCTCGACGAATCTTAGAATAGCTTGTAACATGGTCAGTCAAAGAGAAGAATTTTAAAATCTGAATTTCATGAAAAGTATTATAAGCATAAAAGTTTAATTTAAATCTATAGATGTTCTTTTTCTCCAGATTCAGCAAATCCAGTGACCAACGGATGGAACACACACTATGTTTCTATTCAAGTTGCAAAAAATAGCTTAATAGCAAGTTTGGGCAGAGCAATTAGAAATAATCTAATCAAAGGATAGTGAATATTTATCAATCATAAATTAATGAACAGCAGCTATTGGAATAATTTTCTTGCATTTGCTCTACCTTATACCCTTCTTTGGTTAGCCTAGCAAGTTTTTTTTTTTTTTAGTTTGACCACTCAGTTTAGTGGGTAAAGCCTCTCCATTCAGTGGTAAAGTTTTATCAATGAAGTAACAGGTGGCGTATACACAAACGAAGATTTACAGAGACTGTACTGCACTAATGACTTTTCATCTGTTGCACATACCTGAGAATAGCTGGTGAAGAAACACTTGCTTTTCCAGAGGGAACAGAGTAAAGAACCAAAGAAAGAAAGTCCAGCTACTCAAACTTGATGCCATGATGTGATCAGACATTTTTGCTAATGAGACAAGTTTTATGGACTGTTCAAGGACAGGCTGTAGCCACTGAGGTGATGTGACAGCTGTTGAAGGCTACCATGAATGACCACTGAATACAGTGCAAGCCTAGAGGGAAGTGCACCTCTGCTAAAAAGGGACAGTCACCATGTGTTCATCTTATGAGCTCCCTAATGGTAAAAGGACTGTTTACTTTCTGTTCCAGTAAAAAAAAAACTTTAGTGCCTTGAAGCAGTCACACTTTGTTCAGACGGATCTGCAAAGTTACCAATCTGCAAAGCCACCAAGAAAAAGACTTTGTTAACAGACCACTGGGTTGGACAAGGCATATATATATATATATATATAGCAAGTCTAGGAATATACTTGAAACTATTTTAAGAAGGGCTCAAAGGTCTGAGGATATACATGATTTATCAATGATGTGAACTTGTAAATTGTTAACTTGGAATAGAAACATCTGATAGGGAAGTTAGGGAGGATAACAGATAGTGAATGAACAATTATGCAATAATACTAGTTAAGAACAATTAATAATCATAGCAATGAAGCTAGAATAGCATCTGAGTTATGTTACAACTATTGTAACTCATAAAGGGATCAGACACCAAAGGGTGGGGTACATCTAGCAACATATTGAAGCTAGAAATGATAGGAGTGCCAAAGAATAGTAATCCATCAAGATGCTATATAGGATTATAATATAATCTGATGCTATGACACCCACTGCATGAATTCAGTAATATGTAGACACAACATAGACTATGTAAGAAATAACAGGGCAAAAATCTCCACTAACACCATTGATGAGATACAGTGATCACTACTTGATAACAGCATGTTAAATGTAACTGTTTGTCCATGTTTACGCTGGTTTTAGATGAATGGTACAGAAGCTATAGTGCTATTACATCTTACATGTCCATAAATGAATTGAAATATCTACACTGTGACGGGGGATCAAGTACCTTTTGCTTTGTGGATATAACTTTCAAGTATTGTTTTTGTCACAGATCCAGTGACAAAGGGTGGCTTGTAATACTACATGTTTCTTTATGTCACTATATCTGGACAATACTGTTATGAGTTTTATTCACATGTACATGTTAAATGTGGCACACAGGGGCTCAGCAGTTAGAATTGCTAGCCAAGCATTGGATTAGATAGCCAAAGACAACCGGAGGCTTGTATAGTCAGCTTAAACACAGGTTAGGGTATTTCTGTCCTCTATCAGCACAAATCTTCTTTCCTTATTGGGAGAATGAGAATCGGCATGTAAGCACTATGATATTTCTGTATTTTGTGGAGGAGGAATTCAGCCCTTGTTTGGAGACAGAAAGGACCAGCAAGTTGAAGAAGAACAGTATAAAAAGGGTTGGGCAGCAGCCAGACCCTCGGAGGCTGTGTCGACAAAGGTCGAAAAACCTTCCAGCGTGGGGACGAGAGAAATGGATGGCTGTGTTGATCCAGATTTCCCACCTGGATAAAGTCGTTCCATATGCCTCCCCGTCTGTAACCACGTTAACCGTCAGTAAATATAAGCTAAAAGATATTTCTTCTGATGTGATTCTTGAACCGCCGTAATCACGATTGGAGGGATATCGCCTTTTCTGGTATATTATGATATTGTTTAATTATTTAATATGCCACAATTTTAAAAGAACACATTTCCAAGAGAGCTAATGCCTCTTCAGGAAACAGTGGCCGAGTCAACGAGTCTAGCATTCCTCCAAGCACAGAGGGAATGCCTGTGACGTGACAGTGAGATTTGTCGCCATTAACAGCTGATTATCACCCTCTATCCCTGGATGTCGACTTTTGTTGACATTCGCCCTCAACTCCTCCTGTCAACAAAAGTCGACATCCGCCCTAAAAGAGTTAAGGGTGTCAATGGTACTTTTTAACTGTGAAAGTGAGACAAGATCAAAAGATTCCAAGACAATGCCATGATTATCAGTAGGAAGTTCATAGCCAGTTGGAACAATACCACAGTGGATTGTATCAATTTTACTGACAATGAATGAAAGAAACTGCTCACATGAAAGAACAGTACTATTAAATCCTGTCACAGAATGAGGGTGAATGGCAGCATTAATTGAATTAAATAACTATCCAAATATTTTCAGGGATAACCTTGCAAATAACGGAGTACAAGAGCAGGAGTTTTTGGAAGAAATCAGTGACTGTATTTTAAAACAGTTATGTTAAAGCAACAATGCAAGGGGATTTCATTTTTTGTAATAATCAGGATAGAATCAGGATATAATTGAGGGTGTAGATGTGATTGAACCACTAGAGTCAAGTGACCATAATATAGTTATCAGTGTTTTGGAAGAGTGCAGATGCAAAAACTTAAACTTTTAAGTTTAACTTTGGTAGGGCAAATTTCGAGCAGATGTGGCAAAATCTAAGTAGGATAGACTGGAATAAGCTTTTAAGTGCAGATACGGTGGAAAAGGTGTAATTAGGGTACATACCTAAATTTGGAATGAGTAGGAATTTTTTTTAAATTCTGCATTTTGTTAAGAAAGAGTTAAAAAGGAAGCTGTAAAGCAAAAAAAAAGCTGCATATAAGACTAATCCAGTATGAATTGAAAGGTGTATGAAAACACGAGGGCAACGATTATGAAGGATATTAGAGAGGCTAAAGACAGTTAGAGAAGAATGTGACAGATAAGGTGAAAGACAACCCAAAGAGTTTCTTTCAGTATTTTAGCAGTAAAAGCAGATTAGAATTCTTAGCACGGCTGGATGCACATTAATGTCATACCCAGGATGGAGCAATTGCAGGTTAAGGGCCTTTCTCAAGGGCCCAATGAAGTAGAGTCACTTTTGGCATTTACGGGACTTGAACTGGCATCCTTCCGATTACCAGTGCAAATCCCTAGCCTCAAAGCCACCACTCCGCCCCAGAACCTGATAATCTCCAGGACCAGATAATATTTACCCTTGAGTTGTTAAGGAGGTTAGTGAGTACATATATAAACCCTTGACGCATATTTTTAGGAAGTCACTGCACCACGGGGAAATTCAGAAGGACTAGAAAATGTAACATATTATCCTGTTACATGAAAGGTCACTGAGCAGATCCAAGAAACTATAGGCCAGTAAGCCATTTTAAAATGTACTTTTACTTACACTTTTCTCATGTATTACTGTGCCTTCAGAAGGAATTTGTCTACTTGAAGTCATGCACAAGTGCTGTAGTGGCTTTTAATCAGAGCCACCGAGATGGTAAAAAAGCTACTAGTACTACATTTTCAGAATTGTGGTATCAAGTTGGTACTGAAATATCGATTCTTTTGATATCCCTAAATAGAACAAGTATGGTTATCTGTTTTTGCAAACCACGTATACAAACTGCAAGAATCTGTGATACAGTATATACATAATACTACATAGTAATATTCTTACACTTACAATAGATTCATATACCAATATATATTGTGGAATGAGCCTCAGACACAGACAGGTAGATATGTTTCAAAGCACCACCACATGTTTATTTACAACTATTATTATTTACAAATAAGTGCACACAACCCACTTCAACCCAAAGTCCAGGCCTTTCTCACACTGCCTTTCTCTTCTGGCCGCCTCCACTCCTCTCCTCCAAGACTTCATCCATCTTCCACCTCCAGCCCATGAATGGAGGGAGGCAGCCCCTTTTATTCACACCCGGACGAGCTCCCCATAGCCACCAAGACAGTCGCCCCCACGTGGTTTGGGGTAGGCGTAAGCCCTCCTCTGGTCCTCCTGGGTGTCCCGGCCAGGTACCACCCCCAACCACCTGTGACAATATATATATATATATATATA
>JANRMT010062837.1:18870162-18886616 GCA_026402145.1 Polypterus bichir lapradei | reverse complement strand
ATTTTAAGATCTCTCCAGAGATGTTCAATCGGATTCAAGTCTGGGCTCTGGCTGGGCCACTCAAGGACATTCACAGAGTTGTCCTGAAGCCACTCCTTTGATATCTTGGCTGTGTGGTTAGGGTTGTTGTCCTGCTGAAAGATGAACCGTCGCCCCAGTCTGAGGTCAAGAGCGCTCTGGAGCAGGTTTTCATCCAGGATGTCTCTGTACATTGCTGCAGTCATCTTTCCCTTTATCCTGACTAGTCTCCCAGTTCCTGCCGCTGAAAAACATCCCCACAGCATGATGCTGCCACCACCATGCTTTACTGTAGGGATGGTATTGGCCTGGTGGTGAGCGGTGTCTGGTTTCCTCCAAATGTGACGCCTGCCATTCACACCAAAGAGTTCAATCCCTGTCTCATCAGACCAGAGAATTTTGTTTCTCATGGTCTGAGAGTCCTTCAGGTGCCTTTTGTCAAGCTCCAGGCGGGCTGCCATGGGCCTTTTACTAAGGAGTGGCTTCTGTCTGGCCACTCTACCATACAGGCCTGATTGGTGGATTGCTGCAGAGATTGTTGTCCTTCTGGAAGGTTCTTCTCTCTCCACAGAGGACCTCTGGAGCTCTGACAGAATGACTATCGGGTTCTTGGTCACCTCCCTGACTAAGGCCCTTCTTCCCCGATCGCTCAGTTTAGATGGCCGGCCAGCTCTATGAAGAGTCCTGGTGGACTTACGGATGATGGAGGACACTGTGCTCATTGGGACCTTCAAAGCACCAGAAAGTTTTCTGTAACCTTCCCCAGATTTGTGCCTCGAGACAATCCTGTCTTGGAGGTCTACAGACAATTCCTTTGACTTCATGCTTGGTTTGTGCTCTGACATGAACTGTCAACTGTGGGACCTTATATAGACAGGTGTGTGCCTTTCCAAATCATGTCCAATCAACTGGATTTACCACAGGTGGACTCCAATTAAGCTGCAGAAACATCTCAAGGATGATCAGGGGAAACAGGATGCACTTGAGCTCAATTTTGAGCTTCATGGCAAAGGCTGTGAATACTTATGTACATGTGCTTTCTCAATTTTTTTATTTTTAATAAATTTGCAAAAATCTCAAGTAAACTTTTTTCACGTTGTCATTATGGGGTGTTGTGTGTAGAATTCTGTTGAAAAAAATGAATTTAATCCATTTTGGAATAAGGCTGTAACATAACAAAATGTGGAAAAAGTGATGCGCTGTGAATACTTTCCGGATGCACTGTATGTAAATTTTTTTTGTGAAAAATAAATGTTATCCAAAATATGTCTAATAAGAAATAATTAACTGAAAGTGAAACACCATGCTGACTTTTCATTCTTATTTCTTACACCTGCTATCCTTTCTTTACATGTGTTACCCAAGATTATGCTCATTTTAGGCAGTACAGCACCGTAAATGTTTTGCAAAATATCACATAGGTGGTATCTATTTATGGATGTATATGTATATGTACTTAATAATGTCCCTAAAACTAGAACTGCCTTGCATTTTTTTAAAACTAAACTGCCAAGACTACACCAAGGAGCATTTGAATCATTTTGTTCTCCCTAATAGCCCATCAGCTCAGCATCCTGATAACGCAACCCTGCTGCACCTCCCCCAAAAGCCACAGATATACTAATATGGCTTGAGTACACATAAAAATAAATAATTTCTTGGCACATGGCGTATTTTTTATATACATTTTCATTAAAAAAAAGTCATATTGTCGCACTGTTTCATTCCACTGGGAGCAAGAACAACCTGCAGGAAGACTGTGACACTACAGCTTCCCAAAGTTGCGCTCCAATTTACATAAAACCACTTCAGTATTTAATCGTAAAAAGCAAAACAACACTTTCAATCACCTGGATGCATAAAATCTTATATTAAGTCAAAACAATCATTTTCTAGATACAGTAAAAAGTTTCTAAAATTACAGTATTACATATTTCATGGATTATGGAAGTAAATGGCAGGCTACATAATGGACTGAGCATAATACTCTCCATAACACCAGTCCGCTTTAATTTTTGTAGTCTAAGTAGCTCATGCACCAAAAATGGGTGCATTTATGCTGCTTTTGTGTTCTGCACTGCCTCTGCACATTATCAGTGTCTGTCTCTTTCACCACATTTTGTGCCCTATTACAGTTGATTGGCAGCCCCTGTCTCATTTTGCAGTTCAGTGCTGAGCATACATTGTCTTTTGGACAAGTAACTTCTTTTCCATGCAAGGCGAGTGTTTGAAGTTGAATAAAATAATTGTCAGTATTCCATGTTGTGACAGTTCATTATTCTTTGTATGAACTGTGGAAAGCACTGGTGGGCTGGCTGAGGTTCAAGCTCCTGCTGATACACATAAACTGTTTTGGAGAGCAGCAGGATCTCCCTTGGAAATGTGAAAGTTTAGTCAAAATGGTTATATTTGTTACATACATCTACTGCTACCCAAAATTATATTCCAGACTTGTTGGGTTCATTTGACTTTACTGCATCAATAATGTTAAGTACTGCTCAAAAAAGGACATGTCTGTCCCTACTAATAATGCATTATGCAGTTCCATGCAACATGTGCCAAGTGTCTCATAGAGCAGTAAAGCTTCAGTGTACATCAGTTTTACATGGGGAAAGGAAAACATGTGGAGTTCAAATTGTGGACGAATTGATCGGCAAGTGAATGCAGCTCACTTGCAATGTTTTCACAGAAACGGCAGACCTGACAATGAATTCAAATACAAGAATAAACGATTTTCTTTGCAGTTGTACACATCTGCCCTCAAACCATGTATGTGATTAAAGACGTGTGATTATGTGCATATACAATTTAGTACATGCACCAGCATTTCAGCATAGTGGCAATGAAATCATATTTTTACCTCCTAAAAGATACCTCATTTACAGCCAAGTACACATTGAATTGGTCCTTACATTTTTACCAATTTTTTTTACATTTGAATTTATTGTCATTCTTCATCATCTGAAAATTTTGCATTGTTCATCACTGCTCTTTTCACTCACAGCTTGATTACTCCATCCACAATGTACTACTTTGCATGTTGTCCTTTACCACGTAAAGTTACCATATAAAGAACACTGGCTGTGTTCTTCATATTTAACAGTTTGTGAAAAACATTGCAGTGCCATTTCAACAGAGTTTATAGTCTGAAGTAACTGGAGTGCTGACAGTTGTGAGATATGTTTGCAGATATGTTTTTTTTCTACATCACACACAGAAAAACAGTGTGTGTGATTATAAATGTGACACTTTTCATTGATCCTTTTTATAGTTGTATGCTGAAGACGGACAGCAATTCACATTTGTGAAACAATGTTCAGCAATGTCAATAACAGTGGTGGGAGAGGATATATTGAGATAAAAGGCAAATTTTCATGAACTACAAGTACCAAAGTATGTAAGTTCCAAATGAACTTCCAAAAGTGCCCACTAGAAGGAGAAATCCCGTCAAAACATCCGACTAGACACAAAAATGACCTAGTAAAATCTTTGTAAATTTAAAGATTTATTCTTCACAAAAATATTCTCCAATAACAAATTGAAGCTCTGTGGAGCACAAAGGCAAAATGAACTTCCCATGAAATCAAAAAAAATAAAAAATAAGTCTTAATACATTTTCCAAAAGCAAAGTCAAAACACAGAGGAGAAGTTTGAAAGAAATCCAGAATTTTACAAAAAGCTCAAAGTACAGCAAAAGATGCATAAACTTACCAATTCAGATGCCCATTCAAGATGTTCCACCAGGAAATGTGAGAGAATCTCTGTATTTATATATAGAAAGGAGGACAGCTCTTGAGGACCACCCACAAAACACATGGAACATGTAATAATACTGCAAATCATAAACAAAAAAAAATAGTAACACATACAAATAAAGCAAAAAATATACAACAAAGATACAAAACAAGCATTTGATCCCCAGACAGGGGTGGATCCCTGGCTGAGTTATGTAGTTAAATTTGTGCTGAATGAGGGAGACAGAGATTAACACCTAGATATTATTGTTCAGTGTAATTGTTTATGATGGTAGTTGCGTGTTTTTCATTTAGGAAAATGTGGAAAAATATCATCAAGCATGTTTTCTGAATAGAGTTTAATAGTTTAATAACACATGCATTTGAAGTGCAGAAATTTAGGAATTGTCAAGGAAGGATAGAAGCATGACATGCATGATGATGAAATAATTAACGTGATTTGCTGGATTTCAGCCTATTTAATCTAAGTAGTAATTCTTCCCCTAAAATTTTCAAATCACCAAGTTTTCCTTAGTGGTTCCTATTACTTTTGAGAGGATATCGACTTATTTACAGTAACTAGATAGATAGATAGATAGATAGATAGATAGATAGATAGATAGATAGATACTTTATTACAGTATAAGTAAAATATAAGATCAACACATTTGCTATTTCACTGTCTGTATATTCTAACATGCCTTTACTTTTCCTAATACTCCTCCTCTTTTACTACTAAAATACTCTATGAATCTGTTTGGATTGATTTTCGCCTTTTTGGCAATATTTCTGTCCACCTGCCTTTTAATTTTCCTGAAATTCCTTTTAAATTAATGGTCTCATTATCTCATATGCCCTGTAGTTAGTGATTAGTCTAATATACCACATACAGCTGTTTATTCCTTTGTAACTTCTTTATATACAATTTGCCTGAAGAAGGGGCCTGAGTTGCCTTGAAACATTGCATATTGTAATCTTTTTAGTTAGCCAATAAAAGCTGTCATTTAGCTTGGCTTTTCTCTACACAGATTCAGAAATAGATTCATTCGGTGAATCAAAAGGAGATTCAATCCATTTGTACCAGATTTTATGATTTTAGTTGAATTGGATTCAGAATCCAAGATGAAAAAGTAGTAAATTTCAATCTAGAAAAAAATTACACAGTGAAAAAAAGTGAGAAACTACCAATATTATATGAGCAGTAGTAAACATGCGCTAGCATGTTTTTTTCTTTTTTTTATTAGAGCAATGCTCTGGTAATCAAGTGCCTTTAATTAGCTGACAGTTCAAAAGTGAAGAACCTTTGGCAGCCTGGTCATAGTATTCAGGTATATGATAGCTTAATGTTGAGAACAAAAAACAAGTGACTTCAAAGAACTATTTGTTGATCCATAACAGGCCAAAAGGAGGTTATAAGCCCATTGACAAAAAATTGAATTCCACCATTCCATAAGTAGAAGGATCAATTACACATGCAAAACTTTGAAGGCATAATATTCCTAGAAACTTTAGAAAGAAAAAAATGCTACACCTGAAACCATTACGTACCTGAACAGAGAAGGTCATATTAGCGCTGTTTAAATGTTATTTACTTTCATCCTGCTTAGCAAAAACTAAAAAACATATCCTCCCTAAAGTCCTATACTAGCTATGATGCCAGATAATATCAGTTTGCTCTTTGAATTCATTGTCATTAAGTTCTTTGGGAACATTTTATTGTACAAGACTGTTCTAGAGGAAAGGGTGACACCATTTTTTTCAGCAGCTAAAGCCTGGTCAAAATTGAATTATTTAACAGGAAAATGACAGTAAGCACACTAGCAAATCTGCAACTACGGTCAAAAAAAGAAGCAAGATTTGCAATAGTTGAGTGACAGATGTCAGTAACATTAAGATGATATTGCCTCTTAATAGAAGCATCATAAGCATTTGGACAGTGGCACAATTGTCATTAATGTGGCTTTGTATACAAGCTTATAGGTATTGAAATGTTATGAAAGGTTATTAGTTTTTAGTGTTGACGTTTTGCATTAATCAAGGGTATTTACGTTAAAAACGGGTATAGGGTATAGAACAGATGTGGCCAGATCCGATCCTGGACAGCTGCAGTAGCTGCAGGTTTTTGTTCCAACCCTGTTGCTTAATTAGAAGCCAATCACCACCTATAACAGATCTTATTTAATTTCATGGTTTCTTAGCGTTTTAACTCTACCATGTCAATTCATTCTTAAATCATAGATTTTTTTTCCTTTCTAATAATACATGTATTATCCAAGTAATTTGAGACCTAAAACGAACAAGTAATTTTCATTTCTTTATTTTCTCTTCAATTTGCTTTTGAATATGTCATTAAACCAAATACACACGGGTGGAAATGGAGACAAGCTAGATGTAGAACTGCTGGTTCCTTTGTCATTTGCATCTTATTGCCAATAAGGAGCAGTTAAAACAATAACTATAGCTGTTTAAGGTGTTAAACATCATAACATGCAAGACTAAAATGAATCAGAAAAATGTCACTTGAGCAATAAGTGCTTTATCAACAATAAATGAATTCTCTTGAAGCAATTGGGTTTGAGCAAAAACCTGAAGCCATTGCAGCCCTCCAGGACTGATGTTACTCTGTCCAGATTTAAAGGGTCTAAGTCTTAGATAGTACAAAAATGAAATGTTAATCAGTAGCAAAAACTAGTCACTAATTAAGAAAATTGTTAGAATGAAAACCTGTAGCCATTGTAGCTCTCCTGGATTTGGAGCTGGCCATCCCTGGCATAGAAATTGCATCATTTCATACATGTAATTCCCTCTTTTATTTAAAAGTAATCGGACAATTGACTGCTTACTTGTTTCTTGGCCAGGGATGTGTTATTATCTCATCAAGTCATGCACAACAAATCTAATAAAAGGCCTGCAGGTGATTTTAAGTAACTTATTTTCATTTGGAATCTGTTCCTGTTGCCATTCAACATGAATTGTCAATGCCTGGAAAACATTTTGAGGTTGAAAAAACAAAAACAATCCAAGACATAGCAAAAACTTTGGGTTTGCCAAAATCAACTGTTTATTATGGCACTAAAAAGAAAGAACACACCGGTAAGCTTAAGAACACCAAATGGCCAAAGAAGACTACTGCAGTAGATGACAGAAGAATACTTTCACTTGTAAACAGAAAACCCATTTCAGCTACTGGCCAAATTAAAAACACTCTCCAGCATGTAGCTGTAGTCATAAAGACCCTAGAGAAAAGACTAAACAAGGATAAATTCAGAGAGTTCTGATGGTATACCTTAAGAACAGAAACACCAGGTTAAAGTTTGCCAAGAAGTACCTCAAAAAACTGTAGTTTTGGAATAATATCTTTGGGACAGATGAGAGGAAGATTCATATGTACTAGAGTGATGGAAAGAGATGAGTGTGGGGACAGAAATGGATGGTCTCAAGAAAGCCATCATCTCTCTGAAACGTAATGGAGGTAGCATTAAGCCTTGGGCATTTATAGATGCCACTGGAACTGGTTCCCTTTTATTTATTGATGAGGAGGTTGCTGATAAAAGCAAAATAACAAATTTTGAGGTGTACAGCTACATCTGGATAGCTAAAAGAAGTGCTTCAATTCCTATACCACTCACCTGCTTTTTCTGAAAATACCCATGATTTAATGCTAAAAGTCTATATTAAAAGCTCATATCTTTTGCTTAATTTCAGTACCATTATACATTGGCAGAGAGCTACACTAATAACAATTATCTTACTGTCTAAAACCTGTATTACAAATGTATTGCTGGCAATGTTGTAGTCTCTTACATCTAGGGTTTGTGTTTATTTTTCCATATATGGCTTCTGCATGTTTGTTTATTTTTTGTTGAGTTAAAAATGACAAAGTGATGAATTTTTCTATTGAGATCACATTTATCCAGTTTTTGGACTTAGTGAGAACTTTTGTTAGGTTAAAATATGTACAACAGTAAAAGGAGGTTGCTGTCAGTATTTCATTTGGTATAGTGAGTGTATAGGAAACATAATGAGCAATTAAAAATGCTGAAGAACCTTATTGCAGATGGAAATTCTGGAAATGTTCTACTCCTCTTTAATAGCTCTTGACATTTTCGTAAAGTGAAATTTATCTAAGTAGAAAAAACATGTTTACATTTAAGTAACCTTCCCTGTAAGTTTAATTTACTTTTCAATTGAAATTTCAGACTTCTTAATGTCAATTTTTATTTTTTTGTCCACTTTTGACCACAGAATGGAGATGTTTGTATTTCAATCCTTCACCCTCCAGTGGATGATCCTCAAAGTGGTGAACTGCCTTCTGAGAGGTGGAACCCAACCCAAAATATAAGGTAAGTAATTTTAACAAGTTTTGCAAAATAGAAATTTTGTCAACACAATATTGTGTATTGTCTATTCAGTTGAGCTCTATTAAACTGGATTATTAAGCAGAAGGGCACCACACACATCACCACTTGATGCATTTGCACTCACTTGTAGTAATCACAGCAATGTGATTAGTAATTATTATGTGATAATATATCCAGTTAATAATGTCTGCAGATTTATCCTAGGCTATCTAACTGTAAAATATACTGTCAGAGACTTAGTGTCCCATCATAAATTGTTATTGATTTTATTTGGTCACATCTTCCCACTTTATTTCTTCAAATGAAAGATGATTTTGGTTATTGTTTTGTCGTGGTAACGTCAGAAGGTGAACCTATTCCACTTTATGCTCTTTATTATGTAGACCATAACAGATTACTACAAAGTTCAAACTCTAATGCCATTGTTGGATTGACTGTTATTAAACCTATTCCCTTTCTCTCAGTCCTTAATTTAAGTCCAGTCTTGTCTTGACTTATTCCAATTTAGTATTTTCAGCTAGAAGCTAAAAATCCTGCATGCAAAAGTTTTATCTTGATCTGGTAAGTGTTAAATGTCAATGAACAAGGATTGGTTTTCAAGTTTCCTTCCCTTTAAAATTAGATAATTGTTTGAATATTGTTGTAATTGAAAAATATTATTAATATACTTTATATGATAGATATTATTCTCCATTACAGTTATACATTTTAAGTAAATATCCACCTTTAGATATTATTCTCCATTACAGTTATACATTTTAAGTAAATATCCACCTTAATAAAAGGACAAGCACCTGTGTGTATGTCTCTGTATCCGTGTGTCCATCCAGTTGCTGTGTCTCTGTCATATGCCATTTGGTATCATAAGAGCAGTGCTAATTTTTGTGATGCATCATCTATAGTAATGAAAAATGCAATGCATTATATTGCTACAAATGTTTGTAATGTGCTATCTGTTACAATAAATGCATTTTATTACTACTTGCATTACTGAATATGCTGATGTCTTTGTTGAATACTTAGATTTCAAGTCCTTTTAGACAGGTAGCACAGTTAGTGTCAATGACACAAAAAGTAAATAGCTTGATTGCAAGCTGACAGCCATCCGTATTTTCTATCCAGCATTTCTAACTACTGAACGTTTATCAGCAGAATGTGTATGATAAAAACGCAAGTCTGCAATAAGCAACCTTTTCTGTCATACTTTTTGCCATTGCTAAATGTTTTCTGACCACTAGTTTTTAAAGTGCAACAATTTTCTGCATAGAACTGAGTGTACTTAATAATAAAAAATTCATCATTCTAAATGTCTGTAAAAATACCATAGATACTTTCATTTCTACATGGACTAAATGAAAATTTCAGGAAAAGCTGGTTCAGTTTCAGTCTGTCAGTCAATCAAAATATAATATACTACGTTAACCCCCCAATTGAACTGTTAGAGAAAAATCAACAGAGAAAGATCTTTACTTAAATTTTTGTCAGGTATACATGTTGAAATAAATACACTGTGTACACAATTCTGTCTATTTGTGAATGTATTTCTCTGTAAATGTATATGCATTAGAGATTCAATTTTTGATCTTATTTTATAATTGACAGTTCTTTGATGGACTAATAACCGTTAATTTTTAGAAAAGATAATAGCACATGAAATAATGCCAGTATCATATTCGCAGAAAAGGATTTATGTATGCATTATACATTACTGAAATATGTCTTGTGTTTTTTTAGGAATAGGAACATTTTGATTTTCTCCTGAGCTGATCGAGTACATGGCCAGTTACCTGTCAGGCCAGCAGCCAAGAAGAGCTGCTCTAATCATTCCAGTTTTTTGGGTATGCTTAGGTATCTTCTTGCCATGGCTAAGGTACATGTAAATTCTGTCACTGATTGCAACTTGAAGTTGTATCAGTTATATCCTCAACATTTTCCAAGTTCTCAGGGTTGGGTCAGTCAACTGCCACAATGTTTGTGTGTTGGCATGAAAAACTTTGCTTGAAAGTCTCCATGTCTTACTGGCAGCAGTTAATTACTCGCTAAAGCTGTTTGCTTTTTCTCTTGCTAGAACATTTTGTGTCTGTAGTATCACACATTTCATCTGTCAGTCTTAATCCATTTCTGTTGTGATTTGAGTTTCTTTTTAATTTTAATTTTTAAATTTAATTAATTTAATTTTAATTTTAATTTAGCCTTCTCTGGAAAAATCATCTTGGTGTCACATTGGGTGTTTTGACACCCAGGGAATGTAATTCTTTTAATAGTTTTTTGGATTAGAGCCTACACTTTAAAGTTTATTTTTATTTATTGTCTTTTGCAATGCCATTTTATTTTACGGCCACTTCCATGATATTGTATTCCACGATGCTTTGGAGAGTGTGTCAATGTCATCATTGCTGCACTATTATAAAGTGGTTGTGGAAAATATTCAGTTAATACAGAAACTTTGTGAGTCTCCATTGAAAATGAAATCCAAGATGGATGTCCTTTATTTGCAGCAGTGGTGGAGCCTCAACATGTGAGCAGCTAGTTTCTCCACAGCAAGACTGACTAAAACTAACAGAGTGGTATGTTATCATTTAGGTTAATTTACATAAATGATCAAAATATCGGATTCTCTTAACTGCGAGGCAGCAGCGTTACCCACTGCGCCACCATGCCACCAAAATAATCATGATTTTCAATATTATAATTGCATTGTAAAAATGTGGTCATTTTTAAAAAACATTCTACCTATTCTATTCATTTCACCACATTCCATACTGAGACAGAACATAAACTATTGTAATTTAAAAACAAAAATTAAATGTCTGAAGCATTTTAAACTAACTGTTTTAATGTCAGATGCTATAAATAGACATTAAGAAACCACAAATAACTTATATGAACAGCATTTACATAAAATTTGCAATAACTAGAAGTAAACATTTACAAAGCATATATTTAACAACATCAATACACCTACATAAACCACTCAAATATGCAAGCATTAACATTAAAAGACCTCAAATGTAAAAAATCAAATAAGCAGCAAGATTGTATTCATTTGGTGCTACTTTATTAAGAAAATGTGAAGTGTGGTCAGATTAACTGGATTAAATTAACACTTTTAAAGAGTGCGTTCAAAAATTTAATTGCAGAACTTTTTTTTTTAATTTTATTGATTTTATTGTAATCACACAACATTCCAAACAAATAGATCAATTTTTACAAAAATAGGGTTGAAAACAAATTAACCCCCACCCCTAAAAAAGAAAGCATGGCCATCAGAGTAAAACTTAAAGCTAGTAAAAATAAGTAAATAGATTAATTAACAAGTGAATCCATCCACTGTTTAACAAGTGAATCCATCCACTATCCAACCCGCTACATCCTAACTATAGGGTCACAGGGGTCTGTTGGGGCCAATCCCAGCCAACACAGGGAGCAAGGCAGGGAACAAACCCCAGGCAGGGTGTGCACACACACCCATACACTAGGGACAATTTAGAATTGCCAACGCACCTAACCTGCATATCTTTGGACTGTGGGAGGAAACCAGAGCACCCGGAGGAGACCCACGCAGACACTGGGAGAACATGCAAATTCCACGCAGGGAGAACTCAGATACACCAAGGATTATGTGTATTAGTCGAGGTATAGCTGCGATTCTTGAGAGACGATCTACCAGAAATTATCACAAGGATCCGGGTTTGAATCCCGCTCATGGCACATTGCTGAAAAACTTTCTCTTCAATGAACGGTGATTTGAATCCTACATTGCAGATGTTTATTTTTCATTTAAAACTGTTTAATGAATGATTGATTTGTCAAGGAACACATGGACAACACGCATAGTTAAAATCACACTTAAAGGAACCGCCTGCTATTGAATCATAATTATAACAAATAATAATGCATTTCACTTACTTACATAGCACCTTTACCATGGTCTGAGACTGCTGCACAGATAATCAAGAGGGGTGCAATAAAAATGAAAAACATAGCCTGCAGCTCGGTCGCCGTGTGAGGCGGAGTTGCGTCACCCATCACCACGCCTCCCACGTAGTTGGCTGCCTGTCTATATTGCGTCCCCCATACCCACGCCTCCCATGTAATTGAGTGCCTACCCATATAAGGCTGTCCGTCAGCAGCAATCCAATAGACACGCTGCCGCTACGAGGCGTTTGTCATGCCTAAGACGAATATGATATTCGCGAGATACAAGTTTAGTGAGAATACACAAGGTATAAACGAGACTTTTTATCACTTTGTAATGGAGTTAAAATTGCTGGTGAAGGACTGTGCTTATGCAAACGAAGATGAGATGGTTTAGGGATAGAATAGTGTTTGGCACAAACTCAGAGAAAGTGCGAGAGAAACTTTTAAGTGCTGGGTCTGAGCTAACATTAAATAAAGCCATGGACATCGCAAGATCGCACGGGATAGCACAAGCACAGCTGAGAACCTTCGATGTTCTCAGCGGCTCCGAGCGGCTCATGTGAACTGATTGTGAACGCAGTACGCAGACAACACTCAAGAGTTCCAAAGAGCACTGAACAAAAAACGCATTACACAATTGAGAAGGCAGGCAAAAGAATATGAAGCGAGTGATGCATACAAGCATATTCATAAGTGCAGCTACTGCGGAAACAAAGCACACGGTGGAAAAAGTCAATGTCCAGCTAAAGGAAGACAGTGTAAAAAACATGGTGAATTGAACCACTTTGCTAAAGTTTGTAGGACTGGGAAAGGTAAACCCGTGCATTTAGTGTGTGATGTCTCAGATAAAGAGGAAGACGAGCTGTTTATTGATGCAGTAAGAAAGGAACAACCCTCTGAAGCTGAACAAGCCTTTGTAGACATATCAATAGGAAAGCAAGGTGTAAAGCTTTAAGTTTAAATTAAGTTCATAGACACGCTGCCGCTAAATATTTGCAGGCAAATCCACAACTTAATACCGGGAATGCCTGTTAAACATCTTAGATTCACGAGTACCGATTTGGGTAGTGAACACTTCGATGAATGAAACCTGTTATCTTTACAACGGTTGACAAACACGGAATGTAACTTGAACACAACTCATCCTTCAAATACAAACCTGATTGAAAGAAATAATGATAATCAAATCCTTGATGACAGCAACACTCATAACAATCACAAAACAATTACATTGACAATCATGTTACGTTATTTTTCAAATGTTTCCTTTTCTTTTTCATAACTTCTTTAACACACTACTTCTCTGCTGCGCAGCGTGGGTATTTTGCTAGTATACAATATAATTACAATGTTTGCACCACGTTAGATTTTAGTAAAACGTTAATAATAAAAGTGATTACATTTTTTAAAATGTAATATGGATGTGTGCAATATTGTTCTAAACCAATTTAGAATAAACATTTTAGCCAATCTAATATTTTTAAACATGTATGTGAAGAAAATGGCAATACATGTTATACACTGAATTATGCTATATATTAATTGCCTTACATAGAACTGCTCTAGTTTTTGTCACTTATTATTATAAGCCACCAAAAAAAATACTATTAATAACCCTAATTTATTTATATAGCACCCTTCCTATGCACAAAATTCAGAAAGAACAAGATCTATATAACATTGGCTATAAATATCTCCACTAAATAAAGATAAATACAAGATATACAAAATATTCAAATAGAACAAAAGACAATACTCCAGACTAAAATACAATATATAATACTACAACAAATTTTTGAACAAATAACATAATCTGTGATAATGCAAACCCCGAGTACCTGGACAGATAGACGGGGTAAACTGAAAGAAGGGGCAGAATGTCAGGTCTGTTTAATGTCTTCCTAAACAAATGAGTTAAAAACAAATGAATGGAGTCAGCTGATGTCATTAATTTTGGAAGGTCATTCCACAGTCTGGGCGCTATATACAGCTGAAGGTCTTGCTGTCACCCACAGAGTGCAGGTTATTGAGGGGCACCGAATAAGAGGACCTCAGTGGGCAGGTCAAGAACAGAATTTGATATTCAATCCTGTAAGACACAGGGAGCAGTGAAGGTGCAGCAGGATAATAATAATGATTCATTACATTTATATAGTGCTTTTCTCAGTATGGCTGGGATGTGCTCGCTGTTGGTGGTCCATGTTAGGACTCTTGCAGTTGAGTTTTGAATCAGCTGGAGCTGTGATATACGATTAGAAGTGGTGCCTGCCAGCAGTGACCTACAATAATTAATACTGGATGTGATAACAGCAGGGACAAGATTCTCACCATTAGAAAAGGACAGGAATGAGCAAACATAAGAAAGGTGACACCGGTGGAAGTTTCTTAATGTGGCTTACATGGTTGAAATAAGAAAAGGAGGAATCAAAGTGACACAGAGATTCTGTGCAGTAAAAGAACGTCTAATGAGATCATCACCCAGAATGGTTGAAGAGGAGCTTGTTTTCTTAAGTTGCACTTTAGTGCCACTTTGCAGGAGTTCAGTTATGTTGCAGTTTAATTTTAAAGAGTTTTGCTCTGTTCAGGTATTAATTTTAATTTAATTTCACTGAAGCAAGTTGTGAGCTGAGAAGGCTGTGATGAAGTGTCACTTTTAACATTGAAACAGATCTAAACATCATCTGCATTATAACCCAGTCCACAGCTATGAATAACTTGCTCAAAGGGAAGCACAGAGATACAGAAGAGCAGAGGATTTCATTTCAGTCAGATGGAGGAAATCCTGTGAGAAATTAAGGCGTGAGGGTTACACTGGACATGACATAAGCTGCATGGCCACAGTGCCATATGCAATAACTTTTACTTTTACACAAACTGGGACAGGAGCTCAAGATGAAGGTAACAATGCTTAGCACAATAAGGAAAAATAAGCCAGAGCTCCCATCTCAACTGCTGGCCACACAGAATAGGCCAGTGAAGACCTTCACGTTTGTCTAAACAAATGACACATCCTTGGTGCACAGTGTGACCTGCACAGGGATAGGAGACTCCATGGCCAGAAATGATAATGGACTCTAATGCTACAAAAAGAGGAGTGGAGAATTTAGACAAAACATTATGCTGGATGCTGGCCACAGGCAATTTTTTCAACATATTGAACAGCTCATAAAAAATGCTTTTGTCATCTGGACAACCTTGAACCGAGACTGGAACAGGGAGAAGGAGACAGAGCCATCTTGAGGAGCAGGGTAAACCATTGGAGACACCTCACATGCTACTGGGACAACATGTGCCAAAGACCCCAGCATATACAGCCATTGTGTTGATTCAGCAGTCCAATCCACAGAGGAACCAATGACAGTACCTGTAGTGTGTATGCATAGTGAGTGTGTTTGTGTGTCTCACTGTGTGAACTGTACAGTTATTACAGTATTGTGCAGAAAATGAAAATATTCAGTTCTGCTTGATAAACACACAGAATGTGATCTGAGGGTAAAGAGTAAACAGGTTATTTACATTGATTGTTAAAATAAAGTGACCATCTGATTTAAAAAAAAAGTCCCTCAATAGTACATACGTAGAAAAAATGTAATCATAAATTGAGATTCACCTCAATTATCTTTCATGCTTCTCAAAAAGAAATTAAAATATGATGTTTGTAAACTACTGTATTTGTGAAGGACTGAAGTGTGGGGCTATCTAAAACTATCATTGAGTGTACTTCAGTAATGTGTGTAGTGACTTATAAAACCACAATATTACATTATTGCACAGCAGCATCTTCATAATGTCCAAGACCTCAAATCTTTCACTGCTGTACCAAAATAATGTTCTGTCCTCCAAGTAAACCCTCAAAAAAACACTACATTATTTCCAAAAGGAGACATTTTTACTAATTTTCGTGTTTTTCCTGTGATGAAATATTTTTTAAAATTATTTTAAAAGAGCCTTTAGATAGCACTAAGTGGGCTTTAAAAATACTACTATAAGTAAGAAGAACTAATATCAATATTTCAAAATGAGCAGCAGACCCAAAAAAAGACTTGCAGTTAAATTGTGTATTTTCAAAAACTACCCAACATCAAAGGAAAACAGAAAGATCAAAGTATTATAAACTGAAATCAACAGAGCATAGTAGTTATAGGCGGGCGGCATGTGTCAAAATCGCAATTAGAGCTGTCAATCATAATGATTTATGACCTTTAAGCCCCGCCCCCTATGACGTCACACCGGAAGTCCCGCCCCAATGATGCAAGACCGGAAGTCCCGCCCCGTCGCCTCCTGATGACGTCACGGCGGAATTCCCCGGCTTCAGATTGGTCCAGGGCCCCCTGTCCCCGCCCAGACTCCTCCTTGAACCCGCCCCTGGCTCCTGATTGGTCGAATAAACTGTCAAGGGTCCGTTTGATGGATGCCTGAC
>JANRMT010062837.1:18798878-18850162 GCA_026402145.1 Polypterus bichir lapradei | reverse complement strand
TTTTCTTTTATATAGTATAGAGAGATGTGTTCGCTGACGATATGAGCGCCTTTTGGGGACAGTCGCGGTGGGTCTTGTGCAGACTGGTGAGACGTCCCAGCTATTAATCGGCTGTGATGGCACTGTCAGTCCTTCACTCCTGTGCGTGTCTTCATAAGAGCTGACGACCTCATAATCGTATACGTGCAAAATAAAGTGCGAAGCGCCTTAATATTATTTTGCCGCAGACGCGCAGTCAGCGTGTGAAAGGCCGGCACAGCTATGCGCGCGCGCCGGCTGCTCGACTTTGGCTGGGCAGGAGACGCCAGTTTTTGCAGACACGTTCACATGATCAAAAGTCTCCGCGCTCTTTGGAGGTCATTCATATACAAAATACCCGCGCCTCGCAGCGGAGAAGTAATGGGTTAAAGAAGTAATGAAAAAGAAAAGGAAACATTTTAATAATAACGTAACATGATTGTCATGAGTGTTGCTGTCATATACATGCCTGCCTAAATAAGTCACCCTCGCTTCGCTCTTACTTTTTTACCGTTCATTTAATCATGGCTAGTGGCGGAAAAATTATAAAATGGAAGGAGGATTACACTGAGTATGGCTTTACCAAAACAATTATTGATGGCGAATCGATTATTCATAAAGCTTGAATTGGTGATCTGTTTTTGTGTGTTAACCTCATATTTTTTCATACTTCTTCTCAAACCAAGGTGGTGCGAGGCTAAAATGAATTGGGATGCGCTGATCAATGTTATCGGTGTACCAGGAAATCATGCATTGACAAAAGTTCCCCTTTGATTGTAATGCAAAGTGTGATTAAATGCATTATTTTTTAACGCGTTATGGAGCACATGCATCGAAGCTTCTCAGCTGTGCTTGTGCTAAGAAAATTAAACATTTTAAAAATAACGTAACACGATTGTCAATGTAACCTTTTGTAAGTAGTGCCTGGAGGATTCAGTGTGGAGAAAGTCTAGAGACAGAGTGTGTATTAACTTGTGGATTTCTCTGTATTTGGTGGCAGTGTGTGACGAAGTTGCTTCGGAAGACGGCGTTAGCCGCGGAGCTCAGCTCAGAGCGAAATGAGGTAAATGGGAGGGGAGATGATGACGTGACTCCCCCACCCGCCTTAACTGTCAATCCCCCACAAACACAGTCTCTCGGAATTTGCATAAGCACACCCCTTCACCTGCAATTTTAACTTAGTTACAAAGTGATCAAAACTCTCGTTTATATCCTGCGTCCTCTCATTAAACTTGTATCCCGCATTACCCGTGGGCACGAAAAGCACCAGCGGCAGCCTGTCTATTAAGTTAATTTAAAGTTAGGTTTATACCTCGCTTTGTTTCCGAAGTAGCTGTACTGATGAATATGGTAGTATGTCACTCGCTCGCTTCTTAATGTTTCGCTGCCTTCTCAATTATATAATGCATGTTTTGTTCAGCGTATTTTGGAGCTCTTCCTGGTTTTCTACATAGTGCGTTGACAGTCAGTTCACGTGATTACGTGGGCGGCGTAATGATGTCACACGAAACTCCGCCCCCACGGCGGTCAAGCTCAACTCCATTACAGTAAATGGAGAAAAATACCTTCCAGTTATGACCATTACGCGTAGAATTTCGAAATGAAACCTGCCCAACTTTTGTAAGGAAGCTGTAAGGAATAAGCCTGCCAAATTTCAGCCTTCTACCTACACGGGAAGTTGGAGAATTAGTGATGAGTCAGTCAGTCAGTCAGTCAGTCAGTCAGTCAGTTAGTGAGTGAGGGCTTTGCCTTTTATTAGTATAGATTATATCTTTCTTTACACATTTTGCACACATATTTAATAAATGTAATAAACTGCACCAAGAATGTTTAAAAAAAATCATTAAAAAAATGTGTATGTGAATGTAAATATATCTGCACAAACTGACACTCGTGAGTAACATTTTTAGAAAGTTCAAAATGAAACGCAAATCGCAAAGCGCCTGTGTGCCGACTCGAGCAAGCTTTTGCAGAATACATTAACTGACAAGAGGTTGGCTCGCCCTTTCCGAGTTTTGGTAACCAACATGAACTGTGATTCGCCAATTCTTGGTAGCCGACCGAGCCATCATTGGCCAGTTCTTGGTAGCCAAATCGGGTTGTGAATGGTCAATTCTTGGTAGCCAATATGGGCTGCAATTGGCCCGAGCTTTCAATTCTCGTTAGAATCTTGGTAGCAGAAAGCAATCTGATTTTCGCTACCAAGAATTACCTCGACTCATGGCTGCTCAGAGGCGCCACCGTGCCGCCTTAATTAATAAGTGAATAAAGATAAATGGAGAAGAAAAAGAAATTGGGAGAGAATATGCTTCCTCCTCAGTGCTTTAAAATCTTATTCTAAAATGTTATTGATTAGATTCTGCCAGGTTTTGAAAAAGTTCTGCAAAGATCCTCTAAGTGAGAATTTGACTTTTTCCATTTTTTTAAATAGTATATAACATCAGTTACCCACTGACATAGAATAGGAGGGTTAGGATTCTCCCACTTGAGCAAGATAAGTCTACGTGCCAATAGTGTAGTAAAGGCAATTACATTTTTTTGTCCTTCTCCACTTTAAACCCATCTGGGAGTACACCAAACACAACTGTTAATGGGTTAGGAAGGATTGTGACACCAAGGCTTTCTGAAAGGCATTTAAAGATTATGGTCCAGAATGATATAAATTTGGTGCAGGCCCAAAACATGTGACCCAGTGAAGATGGAACTTGATTGCAGCATTCGCAGATTGGATCTTGCCCTGGAAACATTTTGGACAATTTTAAATGAGACAGATGTACTCGATGTGTAATTTTGAGTTGAATAATTGTATGCTTTGCACATATGGAGCTCAAGTGAATTCTCTGCATTGCTACCTTCCACTCCTTTTCTGAGATGTTGAGTGAGAGATCATTTTCCCACTGTCCTTTTGGATCTTTGAAAGGGAGGGACTGTAAAATGGTTTTATATACTGCAGAAATGCTGTCTAAGTCCTTGAAACTGAGCAATATTTTTTCCAGCATAGATGGAGGTGGGAGGTGAGGAAAATTGGGCAGGTTCTGTTTAACAAAGTTTCTAATTTGAAGGTAGTGAAAGAAATGTGTATCTGGAAAGTTAAATTTGGAATATCTTTGTTCGTAGGATGCAGAGACATTGTCTATGTACAGATCTCTAAGTGATATAATCCCAAATATTTTCCAGAAATTAAAAACTGCATATGTTTGCGAGTGTGGAAAAAGGTGGTTCTTGTGCAGAGGTGCCACAGATAAAAGCTTCTCTATCTTAAAATACTTTCTACATTGGTTCCATATTTTGAGTGAGTGAAGCACAATTGGGTTGTTAGTATATTGGCGATAACTTGCATTTATTGGGGCACAAAGCAAGGAATATGAAGAAGTACTGCAGGATTTTACCTGTATTTCTATATGGTGGTCCAGATCTAATTATGCAATTTTCATTATGCTATAAGTTATTAAGTTTATTACATTAAAAATCACCCGAAAAATACCGGACCATCGAGAAGTGTGCGAACTGACGACATGAAGAATCATCTTTGCGCCGAACTGGAATCGTCCCCGCATAAATCAAAGTCATCCAGATGATCTGGATCTGCATAATTAGATCTGGACCACCCTGTATTGCAGATCAAGCCTGTGTATGTTCATCTATTTGTGTCCATGTCCAGGTTTTTATAGTTTGTATGTTTGCTGCCCAGTAATAAAATTGAAAGTTAGGTAGAGCCATGCCGCCTTCTGCCTTAGGTCTTTGTAGGGTCGCTCTTTGACTATGTGGATGTTTTGAATTCCAAATAAATGAGGTTATGGTTGAATCTAATTTCTCAAAAAACTATTTATTGATGTTGTGAACGTTACCCGGGCACAAACAGGCAGACATGTTGTAAATTCACTACCACACGTTTATTTACACTATTTACAATAAAGCTCAGTGCACACAAACCCCTTCAGGTCCCCCAAAGTCCTGGCCACACAATGCCTTCTTTGGGCCGCCTCCTACTCTCTCTCGTCTCTGACCTTGTCCTTCTTCCACCCGACTCCAGCCCCGAAGGAAGGGAGGCAGCCCCTTTTATCCTCACCCGGATATGCTCCAGGTGCTCCCCGGCAATCACCCGTCGACACGCCCCTGTTACTGCTACTCTTCCCCCCAGCACTTCCTGGTGTGGCCGAAGTACTGAGGTCCAGGGTTCCCAAGGCATTGGGGCACTCCCTGGCGGTGACCATTGGCCCCTACAGGGTTGGGCTTCCATGCCCTCAACCCGTGGCCCCCAAAGCAACCAGGGTGGCGGCCCCCATGTGATCCAAGGCGGGCGTAGACCCTCTTCCGGTCCTTCAGGGTGTCCCGGCCGGGTCGTCGCCCCTGGCATCCCTGACAATGTATATTGGAATGTTTTGCAATAAAAAGAGAAGCTTCAGAAGGATATTCATCTTAACAATGTTAATTCTTCCAGCTAAAGTGAGATGAAGCTTTCTGTTTACTTGTGATGTTTACCCCTAGGTATTTAAACTGATCTGCAATGATAAAAGGGAAGGTGTCCAATCTAATATTGTGTGCTTGAGAATTCACTGGAAAGAGCACACTTTTATTCAAATTAATTCTGAAACCAGAAATCTTTTGAAATTCTGTTTGTGCTGTTAGGACTGCAGATACAGTATTTTGTGGATCTGATACATACAGTACCATATCATCTGCATATAGAGAAATTTTCATTCAAGTCCTTCTCTGATAATCCCCTTTATCTCATAAGCATTTCGACAGTAAACTGCCAGTGGCTTAATGGCGATTGCGAAAAGTAGTGGTGACAAGGGGCATCTTTGTCTGGTACCACGTTCTAGTTTAAAGTAGTCTGAATTAATGTTGTTAATACAAACTGAAGCTTCTGGATTGGTATAGAGTAGTCTGATCCATGCACAAATGTTTGGCCCAAACCCAAATTTCTCCAATGTAGTGAAAACGTAGTTCCATTCAATCATATCAAATTAATAAATCCTTTAATAAATCCAGTTTGGTCTTGTGATATTACCGAAGACAGCACTTACTCCATCCTTCTAGCTAACCTTTGGAGAGTATCTTAACATCATTATTCAGAAGTGAAATTGGTTTGTATGATGCACATTGTAATAAGTCCTTATTTTGTTTAGGAAAGATGGTGATTAATGCTTGGCAAAAGGTATGAGGTAGAATTTTATTGTCTCTAGCTTTTGTGGATGTTCCTAAATGTTCCCCTAGTAAGGGGAGCTAGCTGAGTGGAGAATTTCTTATAAAATTCAACATGGTAGCCATCAGGGCCTACTGCTTTCCCACTCTGAAGTGACTTTATAGCATCTAATAATTCTGATAGTGGTTTATCCAATTCCTCTGCACTGAGAGTATCAATTTGTGGTATCTGTAGTGCATCCAGATACTGTCTTGTCTTGAATATAAGGAATTGTAGTAGTCTCTAAATGTGTGCATTATATTTTTATGGTCAATGATTTTGTCTGTTTGTGTTGGTGGCTACTGGGATTGCATTCTTCTTGCTTATGGATTTGTTGAGCTATGAGCTTATTAGCTTTCTTACCATGTTCATAGTAATGATGTCTTGATTTAAAAATGAGTTGTTCAGTTTCTTTAGTTGTTAAGAGGTTGAGTTAAGAATACAGATCCTGCCTTTTCCTATGAAGAGCCTCACCTGGATACCTGGTATGTTTTTGATCTATTCTAGTAATTTTGCAGGTTAGCTCTGAAACCTTCTTGGTTTCCAATTTATTTATGTGGGAAAGATTTGAGATAATCTATCCTCTTAAGAAGGCCTTCAGGTTTCCCAGAGTATTCCCGCAGAGACCTCTGAGGATGTATTTGTCTCTACAAAAAAACTGATTTGTTTGGATATAAGTTCAGCTACGAATTTCACTGGGTTTGGACTTTCACAATTCTCAGGTAGACCTTCGATTTTAATATTATTCCTTCTGCATCCATCTTCCAGAGCAGAAAGTCTGTCTCTGGGTTTTTTGCATTCGGAATTCGCAGCCATTGCTTTCCCGTCAGCAGTGGATGCCAGATGTTCGGCTGTTTCAGTTCAAGTCGTAAATGTTTGCTTAATGTCTTTCAACTGATCACCAAGTGCTCTCAGTTTTTCCTCAAACTTTGATGCATTTTCCTGAATGTGTTCCTCAATTTTTTACAGCATGCCTTCAAAGACTGCCTCAAAGCGATTATATACACATTTCTCCAACTCTTTATTATCCTTCCACAGCTCCAGCTGCAGCTTCTTGTTTGTCTTCTTGTTTGTCTTGAGCATACCATTTATTTCTTTCTTTATATCTTTCTTGAGCTCAGCGATCTTTACCTTCGTTTTAGCCTTCATGCTCTGCAGGTGAAGCGGTAAGCCCCTTTACAGTTGATGCTCCTGACTCACGAGGAGTAGATATAATGCGGACGGCAAGGCCATTTCCAGTTTCAAGTGATCTTCTTGAATCTACAAACTATCGTGACCTGCATCACTTGCACATTCGCTCCCACTTTCACTCTCAACTGGAGACGATGCAGCACACCGGGGTCCCTGGACATCCGTGCTTTCGCCCGTCAGCTCCAGGTCAGTCTCTGTAAGGCCATATCTTGAAGTTGGACTTCGACCTGATGCCTGTCTAGGCTTGGGTGTATCTTTGGGTTTCTTTTCCATTTCTTTCTGAGCCCCTTTCTTACCACACATGTTTATTTATGCTTGCATATACTGTTATAGAAACTCCTGGAGTTGGGTAAATACAGGAAACCTCGGGATAATAAAACTAAGATAAAAATTAACGTTGATAGATCTATCTATCTATCTATCTATCTATCTACATATGAAAAAGTTTGGAAACCTCTTTTAAATCTTTGTATTTTTCTTTATCATTGGCTGATCTTTTAAAGTAGCAACTTCCTTTTAATATCTGACATGCCTTATGGAAACAGTAGTATTTCAGCAGTGACATTAAGTTTATTGGATTAAAATAAAATATGCAATATGCATCATAACAAAATTAAACTGGTGCATAAATTTGGGCACCCCAACAGAGATATTACATCAATACTTACTTGAGCCTCCTTTTGCAAATATAACAGCCTCTAGACGCCTCCTATAACCTTTGATGAGTGTGTGGGTTCTGGATGGAGGTATTTTTGACCATTCTTCCATACAAAATCTCTCCAGTTCAGTTGAATTTGATGGCTGCCGAGCATGGACAGCCTCCTTCAAATCATCCCATAGATTTTCGATGATATTCAAGGCAGGGGACTGTGACGGCCATTCCAGAACATTGTACTTCTCCTTCTGCATGAATGCCTTTGTAGATTTCGAACTGTGTTTTGGGTCATTATCATGTTGGGATATCCAACCCCTGCGTAACTTCAACCGTGTGACTGATGCTTGAACATTATCCTGAAGAATTTGTTGATATTGGGTTGAATTCATCCAACCCTTGACTTTAACAAGGGCCCCAGTCTCTGAACTAGCCACACAGCCCCACAGCATGATGGAACCTCCACCAAATTTGAAAGTAGATAGCAGGTGTTTTTCTTGGAATACGGTGTTCTTCTTCCACCATGCAAATTGCTTTTTGTTATGACCAAATAACTCAATTTTTGTCTCATCAGTCCAAAGCACTTTGTTCCAAAATGAATCTGGCTTGTCTAAATGAGCATTTGCATACAACAAGTGACTCTGTTTGTGGTGTGAGTGCAGAAAGGGCTTCTTTCTCATCACCCTGCTATACAGATGTTCTTTGTGCAAATTGCGCTGAATTGTAGAACAATGTACAGATACACAATCTGCAGCAAGATGTTCTTGCAGGTCTTTGGAGGTGATCTGTGGGTTATCTGTAACCATTCTCACAATCCTGTGCATTTGCCGCTCCTGTATTTTTTGCCTGCCACACCTGGGTTTAACAGCAACTTTGCCTGTGGCCTTCCATTTCCTGATTACATTCCTTACAGTTAGAACTGACAATTTAAACCTCTGAGATAGCTTTTTGTAGCCTTCCCCTAAACCATGATACTGAATAATCTTTTTTCAGATCTTTTGAGAGTTGCTTTGAGGATCCCATGCTGTCACTCTTCAGAGGAGAGTCAAAGGGAAGCATAACTTGCAATTGACTACCTTAAATACCTTTTCTCATGTTTGGATACACCTGTCTATGAAGTGCAAAGCTTAACAAGCTAATCCAACTGTAATAAAGGCACTATATAGGCGCCTGACCCGACACAGATAGACACAGAGGCTTGTACGAAACAACACACGACTTTATTTTTCTTCACCTGTGGGTGCACGTCTTCCCCATGACCCACAGGCAATACACAGTCCAAAAGCACCAAACCAACACAGCAACAGTTTTCTCCCTTTTACCACGACTCCTTCTGAAGCTTAGTCCTCCTCCTCCCGAATCTGGCCATTGAGTGGTGGTGGCTGGCCCTTTTTATAGTCCACCCGGAAGTGTTCCAGGTGCTTGACCACCTGGTCCTAATTGCACCTCCGGGTGGGGCTGAAGATTCGTCCAGCCGGGCTGCTGAGTCCATGCAGCTCCCCCTAGCGGCCATCCGAGCCCCAAAACCAGGCTGTGTAGTACTCCATCTCCCATGGGACCATGCGCCAGGTTGGGGAATCATCGTCCGCCAGGGAGGCTGCCACCAAGCGTCCCAGGGGAGGTATTGAGCTGCCCATGGTTGCTCCCCCGGAACAGATGCAGCAGGGGCGTCCCTGCCGGGCATGGGACCCGGCTATCCGCCATACCAACCAATTTGGTGTTGCAATTAATCAGTATTAAGCAGTTACATGCAATCAAATCAGCAAAATTACAAGAGTACCCAAATTTTTGCACAGCCAGTTTTTCACACTTGATTACATTTCATACAACTAAATACTGCTTCACTGAAAATCTTTGTTCGGAAAACACCCCAGTACTCAGATGTTCCTAGGAAAATTAAAGACACACCACTATTATCTTTTTTCTTGAAAGTAGAGTAAATTATTATGCAGGCTGAGAGGGGTTACCTAACTTTTTCATATGACTCTATCTATCTATCTATCTTGCGAAGGACAGCCAAGGCCCTTGCCCAGCCAGGACACCCTCGGAAAGGAAGGAGCAGAGCAGATAATGTGCACAGGGCATTGTATCCCCCGGATTTCTAGATGGAAGCCTCACCCCGGGTTGTAAAAGTGCCACAGATTCCTGCAAGGCATCATGGGAACATTTTTGACTCAGCCCTGTTGGATTCCATGGGTGCTGTCGGGCACTGCTGTAGGAGGAAGGAGACAAAGCTTGCTGGGAGGAGCTGAGGAGGCAGAGAGAGAGAGAGAGAAGAAGTAAAATAAAGACAGAGAATGTTACTGTACCTTGTAACTGTAATTGTGGCTGTGGCAGGAAACACTAATAGGAAGAGTTTCCCACAATAAATGGTTCATTGCTGTGGCTTGTGTCTGAGCCTGAGTTGTATTGGGTGTTTATAGAGCTTTTAGGGAGGTCATGCACCCTGTTTCTGTCATTACATCTATCCATCCATCCAAGGGCTGTTCCAGACCATATTGGACCAGACACCAATCATTATAATAAGACAGAGAGAAAACTTGCAGCCTATTATCAGGTTGTATTAGTTTACCAACACTCATTTTGTTCTGCTATTTTGAGCATAGTATCTATAATACATTAGTAAATGCGTAACTTTCTTTCCTGCCTATTCTGGTACACTAATTTCCTGGTGTTACAGATATAAAAGAAAGGGGGGAGTAGTAATCAACCCTGACAGGGTGGTAAGAGTATGGGATTTAGAACATTATATTATGGTCTACATAATAAAGACAGTAAAAGGGAGAATATGGTCAATTTAGTACTCTACAACGACAAGACAATTCCACAGCTGCACAATGACTCCAAATTAATGGCCAGCGTCATCTATCTTCAACAAAATGAAGAATAAGGAGTTTTGTAAAAAATGGTATGACATCAAAAGAGCCTTGATAACAGCATCATCAAGGCTTTCTGGGATTACCTGGTGAGCCAGAAACAAATAAGCCAACCAAACTATGCAAAAGAACTAGGCAACTTATCTAAGATACTAGAAGCAAACTATCATCAAATTGTCTTGTTAAATTGCATTACAGTGGACCTAAAGAGAATTGATAGAGTTTTAAGGGCAAAAAGTGATTACAACAAATTTTAATTTAATTTATGTTTCTGTTTTTGTTTTTTTAGCTGACTTAATGTTTTCATCCATCCAGCCATTTTGTTAATGTTTACAACTTTGCAAAATAGTAGGGACAGCTGTTAGTCATATATGTTAAGACCTGAAGAACAGGGTATTGTGCCATTTCTCCAAACTCCAAGATGTACAGATCAGTCTTTTAATTTTCTACATAGTGGTACATTATAGTGATAAAGAACAGGGGCTGTCAACAGTTTTCCTTGCCACTTTTCTCTGACGAACAGCAATGCAAATCAACATAATATTGACTAGTGGAATATAATATGCAGACTTTGTGAAATATGTAATCAATATGAACTACACCCTGAACATCATAAATTGTTCACATGATTTTGCTTGCAATGGCTTGGACCTTAAATTTCTTTAGTGTTAGAGATCTACTATGATTCTATCATTTCAATTGTTTCAATTGTTTGGAGTCTGGGTAATAGTGATGTATCCAGATTTCATCCAAAGTTATGAAATGTTTCTAAATTTCAACCAGATCAAATTTACTAGTTCAAAAATCTCCATGGGGTCAAAAGGAGCAAAAAAGAACAGAATAGCACAGTTCATGTGAATGGTTGACAATCACTTCTGCCCCTACTTCTGTGACACAGGGCCTGACCTTGGGCCAGATCAGACATTCACATTTGGTTCATAGGCTGCTAAATATTGATTCATTCTTTATGATAATTTAATATAAACAAAATATGTGAACTCTGAATGCCCATGATGTTAACTTTTTAAATAAAGTACCACAGTTTCCAATGTTGCAAAGAGACTCTTGAGCTAATGAATTCAGATAGGGAGAAATTTAAGATGCATTTAATAACTTTGGATGAATTTGGATACATTACTAATCACAGTCATAGTGATGGACAAAAGGATTTTTGACACTTTTTTGACTTAACTGTGATTTCAGCACAATATAACTGTTCAGCTGCCCAGTTCACACCAACTCTGTTCTGTATTTTAATGCTGCAAGAAGAAATAAAACAGCAGGTTTGGAACAACCTTTGGTGGTATTTATTAACCATTGTGTATCAGTTTTTAGTTTGTATTGATTGTTTATTAAGTGAATTAAGCTTTATTTAACAAGAGTTGCAGATATTCTGCATATAGTGCATTTATTTATATCATTACAACTCTACCTCTGAGGAAATGTGCAGGTGAAAACCTGCAGGGGGTGCAGGAGTTAGAAATGCATAAAAGGATCTCCTCTGAATAGCCTTTAGGTTGAACTAGAAAAGAATGGGAGGGTAGCACAGTCAGGAGAGGTCACAACAATGGTGATTCCCCTAAGGAGTTTAAATATTTCGCTGGGCATCTCCTGAGACTGACAGTGGAAGTTAGCCCAGGTCCCTCTCTGAAAAGACGTAAGAATCTATCCTTCCAACACTTAATAACCCTTGCTTGTGTCTGTGGGTCAGTCTTTTCTTCACTGTACCTGTTGGTGTATGAGATATCTGTTTCACCTTCTAACCAAGATACTAGAACTATGAAGAGATCTGTCCAATACAGAAAAAGGTTCCTAAAATGGAAATTGTCACCATAAATCAGCTTTCACTGACTATGTTTGTGGTTTGTGTGTAGCAATAGACTAATTTTTAACAATAACCCAAACATGCTGGCTGCAATAAGCTAAATAATACAATTTGTTCAATACTATTTTTTATCGTCAATATTTGCTAAAGTGTTTTCTGAAGCAAACTGATGGTGACCTTGTTTGCTGAATATTTTCCTGGAATTTTGCCATGTGGTAAGCTTAGAGGAACTTTTTATTTTCCAGCACCCAGTAATGCTTTGAGAGACAGGTGTGACATCATAGAACTATAGCAGCCAGTGTTGGATGGGATACTCCCCCAAGGACAGAGCATTGATATTAGTAGTGGGCAAAGTATTTGAGTAAAATATGTGAATATATTTAAGTACAAAATGTGCACACAGCAGGAAACTGGAAATGTGACAGTGTATTTCTGTATTAAAGGTAATCTCTTTTTGTATGAGCTTGTCTGTAATACTTGAGCCAACCACTTTAATAGCATTACACAGAATGCTGTGCATTTGATATAAACAGGAAGGAGTGAAAAATCCACATGCTTTAGTGTTGCGCATATTTAAAAGCAACTGCAGTGAATGAGCAAAAGCATTAAGAAAAAAAGTACAGACTGAGCTTTTTGGTTAAAGAGAGGTGAGTACCTGCTATTGAATCTTTGGGGGAAAACGTAAGTAAATTCATACATCCTGTCTTCAAGAAATTTTTACTGTTTTGATATTTAATTCAACTTATTTTATAGCAGGGTGGCATGGTTGCACAATGGTTAGGACTGCTGCCTCACAGCACAGGTCCTATTTTTGAATACAATAATCCATTGAGCGTTTACACATTTGCCTAGCATTTGGGAATGTTTAAAAGACCATTTCACCATTATAGTCCAACCAAAACTAATTAACCTCTTCTTCCCCACTGAGTTCAGGGCATTTTGCTGAGTCTGAGAAAGTTCCTAACCATTTCAGCAATTTCGCCAAACTCTAGGTGAAACAAATTCAGCAGGATTCACTCAACACTATTCATAACATGACGATAGTAGATGATGGATATATGCAGATATATGCAGAGAAGAGCCAATAACAAACAATGTAAAACATAAATGTACATGAGCTTAGTTTGATTTTTTTTCTTTCTATAGAAAATTTACAAAACCTAAAAATTCTGTTTCCTTTATTCTTATGGAAATTTTCTTTTCAGTTCTGGTCAAATTGATACCTTGCTAATGAGTTAGAAAGTTTGTAGTGCATGCCCTTTAATTATGGCATTGATTTGTTCATAGCTTAGTTACACATGCTTACTCCTACTCCCAACAACAAGCTCGTCTGTGTGTGTGTGAAAGAGATGCTACTGTCAAATTTCCTATTGAGTTTAGGAAGAGAAACTAAAGCAAAAGTTGTATCCTTCATACAGCTCTTACTTTAAGTTACAGTAATACCAGTAACCAGACTATTATCTGGCTTTACCATAACTGCCAAGTTATAGACAATAGCTCTCTGAATCAAAGTTGGTTTACTTTGATTCTTGTTAACTCTATGTGAAGTGATGATCTGTCATGGATACTTCGGGATCCATGGACAATTCTTCTGGCTTCTGTGAAAGGGCATTCAGCATGTTTTATCTTTGTCCAAATGCATTTCTTTCTCTTGGCCTCTCACACTGTGTGGCTAAGTGATATATTGTAGTTTGCAGTCTTTGAGACACACACAAAATGGTCCTTATTTACTAACATAAAAATTATGTCTGCTGATCAGTTGACTGCTTTCTTCAGCATGATGTACTTATTGCATTATGCAGGTATCTTTTGCTTGTACAATTTGATCCCGTGAACACATTTTTGGAACCCATCTCCAACTCCAATGTTGATGATCTTCTGCTTTTGCTATGGGGAAAAAAATTATAGCTAGACTGAGAGCATAGAAAGCACAGATTGTTTGCTTTGGGTTATAAAGGAAGGAGTAGGCTTTTACTGTTGATTTACTGCTAGTTTCTTGAACACGAAAAAGCCCACCATTTAGGTCCTCTTTTATAAACTACTCAAAAAAATTAAAGGAACACTTTTTAATCAGAGTATAGCATCAAGTCAGTGAAACTTCTGGGATCTTGATCTGGTCAATTAAGTAGCACAGGGGGTTGTTAATCAGTTTCAGCTGCTTTGATGTTAATAAAATTAAAAACAGGTGCACTAGAGGAGCAATAATGAGACAACCCCCAAAAAAGGAATGGTTTAACAGGTAAAGACCACTGCCATTTTCCCTCCTCATCTTTTCTGACTGTTTTTTCACTAGCTTTGCATTTGGCTATGGTCAGTGTCACTACTGATAGCATGAGGCGATACCTGGACCCTACTGAGGTGGTACAGGTAGTCCAAGTCCTCTTGGATGGCACATCGGTATGTATCATTACCAGAAGGTTTGCTGTGTCTCCCAGCACAGTCCCAAGGGAATGGAGGAGATTCCAGGAGACAGGCAGTTAATCTAGAAGAGCTGGACAGGACTGTAGAAGGTACTTAACCCATCAGCAGGACTGGTATCTTCACCTTTGGGAAATGAGAAACAGGATGAGCACTGCCAGACCCCTACAAAATGACCTCCAGCAGACCACTGTTGTGAATGTCTCTGACCATACAATCAGAAACATACTTCATGAGGGTGGCCTGAGTGCCCAGTGTCCTCTAGTGGGCCCTGTGCTCACTGCCTGGCACTGTGGAACTCGATTGGCATTTGCCATAGAATACCAGAACTGGCAGGTCCACCACTGTCGCCCTGTGCTTTTCACAGATGAGAGAAGGTTCACCCTGAGCACATGTGACAGACGTGAAAGGGTCTGAAGAAGCCGTGGAGAACATAATGCGGCCTGTAACATCATTCAGGATGACTGGTTTGGTGGTGGGTCAGTGATGGTCTGGGGAGGCATATCCACGGAGGGACGCACAGATCTCTACAGGCTAGACAACACCAAATTGACTGCCATTAGGTATCGGAATGAAATCCTTGGACCCATTGTCAGACCCTTTGCTGGTGCAGTGGGTGCTGAGTTCCTCTTGGTG
The DNA here is from genome assembly GCA_026402145.1 of Polypterus bichir lapradei. Lineage (NCBI taxonomy): Eukaryota > Metazoa > Chordata > Cladistia > Polypteriformes > Polypteridae > Polypterus > Polypterus bichir. The sequence continues at coordinate 18,835,358 of JANRMT010062837.1, read as the reverse complement.
CACGACAATGCCCGGCCTCATGTGGTGAGAGTATGCAGGCAGTTCCTGGAGGATGAAGGAATTGATACCATTGACTGGCCCCCCACGCTCACCTGACCTAAATACAATAGAACACCTCTGGGACATTATGTTTCGGTCCATCAAACACCACTAGGTTGCACCTCAGACTGTCCAGGAGCTCAGTGAAGCCCTGGTCCAGATCTTGGAGGAGATCCCCCAGGACACCACTCCTCATCTCATTAGGAGCATGCCCCGACATTGTCAGGCATGGATACAAGCACGTGGGGACCATACAAACTACTGAGTACAATTTTGAGTTGCTGGACTTAAATTTCAGCAAAATGGACTAGCCTGCTGCATCATTTTTTCACTTTCATTTTTGGGGTGTCTTTGAATTCAGCCCTCGGTAGGTTGATAATTTTCATTTCCATCAAACAATGTGGCATCCTTTTGTTCCTAATACATTACCCAGTCCATATCAGTATAGATATCCAGCATGATTTTTTCCCTTTGAGATCTGAGGTGTTTTCAAAGTGTTCCTTTAATTTTTTTGAGCCATTTATTATTTAACTTCAAAGAATTCAAGAATTATAATGCATGTTAAAGATTAATTTTGAAAACCTTCTTCAAATTAATACAAACATTAATTGAACTTGTATTTTCATTTTGTGAATCAGTTGCTATGTAGTTACAAGGGGCAATTTGTAGTAGGGTCCTTTGTCGTCATGAACAGTATATATTGTCGCCACTTTGAGCATAGCACTGTCTAACTTGATGAATTCTAAAACCCTCTATTCTGTGCCAGCGGATGGGCTTTTTCATTAATTTCCTAGTCCTTCTTCTCTTTTGCTGTGCATCCTTGCGATGCCATAATAGTCAAAGATATTATCATATTATCTTTTGTTTGAGCAGAAGTTCTTAATAGCAGAGGTTTCTTATGGCGTAATACGATTTCAATTAATTAAATTAAATTAAATTAGCAATGGCTCTTTTTCAACTTAAATATCACCACTCTCTCTGTGTTTGATGCCCCCCGATAGATTTTTCCCCTGGAGCCAGGTGTGTGGAGAGGGGCAGGTGCTGAATTCTTGTTAACAAGGCACAGAAGGCGTCAGATAAAATTCATTACAAAATTAAATAATTGACTCCACTTTTATCACTTTGATTTCAGTCTTTACCTGACACAGAGCACTGTGAACAATTCTCAAAATACAAATATAGAGAATGCTAATTACTAAATACAGAGCTGATTCACATAAAAATACAGATTTGTTAAAACACACAAAGAGCAGAGGAGAATTAAATTGTCAAAAGAAAGTCAAAACAAAGTCACATTCATGGAGACCACGGCCAATCGGTTGCCTATCTACTCCTGGGCTTTCTATACTGGGCCGGCCATCCAATCTAATGACAGAATCTTTGCATCTACAAGTCAAGCTCAAGTCAAGTTGGGGAACATGCACCAGTACAGTGTGTTGCTGCACCCACCACATGACACAACAGCTCAGGATCCCGGTTGGCAACCCCCAAGGTAGACACATGGTCCAGTCCCACCTTCCAGAAATGACCCTCTATCTACTGCAGCCAGGTGTAATGTGGGCAACCCCTTGGCCTGGTCCAGCCACTCAGGTCCCCAAAAATGAGGATCCTATGAGCTGGATCACCCTCAGGGAATCGCGCCACATAGCCATAGTGGCGTAAAGTCCAGTCTTTGTCTCAGGTCACTGGAAAGCGTCCATGTCTTGCAACCATATAGCAAGACAGGAAGCACCAGGACTCTAAAGACTTGGACCTTCGTCCTTTTGCATAGATATCGGGAGCACCACACACCCCTTTCCAGCGACCTCATGACCCCCCATGCTCTCCCAATCCGTCTACTGACTCACCAGAGATATGAATATCACAGCAAGGGTAAGTAAACCACTCAACAAGGTCAAGACTCTCTCCGCAGAAAGACAACACCCCTGATGGCTGTGCCTAAGAGGTTATTAAAGGCTTGGATCTTGGTTTTTATCCAGGACATTCTCAAGCCCAGACACTCAGACTCCTTGCTCAGTCTCTCGAGAGCCCCGATCAGAGCCTCCTTTGACTCTACGAAGATCACAGCATCGTTAGCAAAGTCAAGATCTGTGTCTTTCTTCACCAACAGATGCCCCACAGCTGCTGGACCCCACGACCTTGCCCATACAAGCATTGAACAGAGTAGGAGCAAGAACACACCCCTGATGAACCCGAGAATCAACTGGGAAAAACACCAAGGGTCTGCCTCCACTCTGCACAGCACTCACAGCACCAGTGTACATGCTGCTCATGATATCCAGGAACCTCGAGGGGATCCTGCAAACCCTCAGGATGTCCCACAGGGCAGCTCGATCAACTGAGTCAAGCGCCTTAGGAAAATCGACAAAGCCTGCAAAGAAACTCTGCCGATATGCATGTTTGCGCTCCATGAGAACCCTCAGTGCCAGGATGCGGTTGATGGAAGATTTCTTAGACATAAAACCAGACTGTTCTGGTTGCTGGTAGGTATGCAGGTGATCACAGATCCTATTGAGGATGACCCTAGCAATGACCTTACCTGGCACTGAGAGCAATGTTATGCCCTTTCCCTTCCCTTTCCAGATAGGAACGACAAGTCCCGTTTTGCAGTTAGTTGGGATAGTGCCAGTCTCCCAAATGGAAGCAAAGATTGCTTGCAATGCCAGGAGGATAATCTCTGTGCAATCTCAGTGAGATTGAGTGGTTCACAGCTAATTGGAGGATCAGCCTCAAGAATTGTGGACCCAGAGATATCCAACGTCCTAGCCGGAGGATCAGCTTTGAACAGCTGCTCAAAGTAGCCTGCCAAGCGGGTCACAACTGCAGTGTCATCCGTAAGGACCGTTCCATCAGCTGCCCTGACTGTCACTCTCTGAGGAACAGATTCAGATGTGCGTAATGCTTCGATTCCTCTGTAAGCAGGATGTGGGTTGCTAGACCACAGATGGTGTGTCAATTGCTCAAAGGTTTCTCTAACAAACACCTCTTTATCTGCCCTCAGAGCCCTCATGGCAATATTTCTTAGTTCCCGGTACAGAACAGAGTTGCCATTGAGCCGTATGCTGCAACCCCACTCAATGATATCCAGGGTGCCCTGCGAGATGGAACACCTCCTGCTGGAAACACCGGTACCAACAACACAACCCTTAGCAACCTTCATGGTCTTGTCATGGAAGTTCTCCCACATCACATTAGGATCGTCAGTCACACCCAAATCTGCAAGTTCCTTACACAAACTGTGTGCAAACACATTAGAAACATGGACATGGACATGGACACCAAGTCCATGCTCATTTTCCTAGTTGTTGGTAACCTACTGGACCTAAGCTGGATCCTAAGAGTAGCAACAACAAGCCTGTGGTCAGAACTCACAAACTGGGCAATTCTGTAGACCCTGCAGTTTTGCAAGAGCCTCCAGCGTCTGCCCACGAGGATGTGATCAATCTCCTTCACCGCACCACCAGTATTGGAGTACCAAGTCCAACGATGCGGCTCAGGGCGCTGGAACCAAGATCCAGCAATTCACAGCCCCTGACCTTTTGCAAAGTCAAGGACCATGGAGCCACATTCACCACAATCACCAGACCCATGGGGACTGAGACAATCCTCATAGCCAGCCCTCTCAGTGCCAGTGGCTGCATTGAAGTCACACATGACCAGAGGAGTGTCACCTTGTGGACACCCATCAACCACCGAGCGAAGTTGCGAAGACATCACTCACTGCAGTCGGAGCATACACCAAGACAACAGACAAGGCACCCAGGGAGTGCCGTAATAATAATGCGCTTGTTGAAAGGAGTGACATCGGACACCATTGGAAGAAGCCAATCTGCTACAGCAACAGCTACTCTCTGAGTATGACACCGACCAGACCAATAAAAGTTGTATCCACCAAGAGAGATCTGGCCAGTCCCAGGTTTTCACACCTCAAAGAGTGCTGCCACTGAAATGTGGAGTTTACGCAGCTCCTCTGACAGCAGAGGAAGATGATAATTTTGCTGGACGGAAAAGACGTTCCATGCGCCTACCAGGATTGGCCACCTCAAATTGGGACCCGAGTGCTGCCGTACAGTGGGTGACGCCTCAGCACCACACCAGTTCTAACCCCCAACAGACCTGAACCCATTGGCTCTCCAATGGTTTTGGCTCTTCCGAGGATGGGGCTCCCGAGGGCTTTCTCCCATCGCCTTCATGATGTGAGAAGCCTTCCTATGGGTGGCTGCAGCAGTGCTATTCCTGCGGAGAGTAAAAAGAAGTCTTTTCTGTCATCTCGGAGCTATGTGAAGTTTTTTTAAGGTGGCTGGAGTACCAACCCTGCCACCAACCTCCATGATTTCCCTGCAAGTTGGAGGACTGCTTGCAGGGCTGGATGCAGTGTAACGTCATACCCAGGACACAATGATTGCAACACTACTTTATCCAAGATGAGTTTTCTATATACAGGTGATCAGCCTGGCAGTAGAGCAGTGGCACCAAGTGCCACATTCAGATACCCAAGAAGATACCATCCAGAAGAGAATCAGAATGGAGGAAGGTTAGTAGTGGTTTATAAGTATTGTATTGCTTATATTTCTGTACAAATAACTAACAAACAGAAACGTAGTATGTAGTCAGCATGTCTAGTTAACGTTTGCTAAAGTTTCACTTAAGTAGTAATTCATCAGCCTGGATTTAAATGCTGAGACCAAAGGGGCATCTGTTATATTCTTAGACTGATCATTTCACAGCTTTGGAGCCCTGAAACTAAAAGCTTGACCCTGCAATGTTGTTATTAAGCCTTGGCATCTTGAGTTGTCCAGCATCTTAAGATCTCAACATGCACTCTGATGTGCAGGTAATGATAATTTGAGATAAGTAAGCAGGTCTTTGGCCGTTTAAGGCATTATAAGTTAAAAGGAGGATTTTGAAATCAACCCTAAGCTTAACTGGGAGCCAGTGTAAGGATTTGGGAACTGAAGTTATGTGTTCTTCATTGTGTAATAATTTTTGCAGCAGCATTTTGAATTAGTTGATGTAAAAGAAAGCTATAACACAGTCCATTCGAACTCTGCTTTAAGGCAGAGGGTTTCAAGTAATCAACAGAAGTTGGGACACATGTGCAAGGCTTAATTTACTTTAATTGCTACAGAACATCTGTAGATTGTAACCTATTAGTTATTCTCTGAAGGAGGCCCATTTGTAATATTTTGGAACTTTATTTTTTTAGTTTTTGCTAACCTAAACTTTAAATTCAAACCTCTGGCAGTTTATTGCTTACCTTTTCACCATTTTAGGTCATTCATTACATTTCAAGTAATTTTTGACACAAAACTGGAAAAACTGAGGTGTTCTAAAACTTTTAACTGGTAGTGTATACGTCTAGCAGTAAGGATAAATCTTAGGAGATATTCTCTCTTTACACAGTTTTTGGATTAATATTCCTTCTTATTATAAGTCAAAAGCCATAAATTAACCAATGCCTAGCTCTGTGAAATGTCATTTGTACCAAAACAAAGTAAATCAAATGGCAATTATGAAATGAATAATAATATGAAAATGTACAAAGAGATTTCTAAATGAATCATTCAATTGTAAATAAAAAGAAAAAAGTAAAAGTCTAATTATTAGGAAATACAATGGCATAATTTTATTCTAGTTTTATTTAAAATTTTCCATATTTTTAACAACTTTTTATTTGATAATGGGACTTTCCCAAAGGGTACATTTCAGAATGACTATTTTAATGTCAGTGCTTTTTATTTAAGAATTCCTCTTTTCACGCTGGTGTCATCTTTCCAATTTTTATTACTAATGGACTGAACCTATTCCTATTGGTTAATTATTTCATGTCTATTACTTTGCCTGATTGTGGTTGATAAGCTACCAAAGACCTTGAGCAAGACAAAGTGCTGAGTTAGTTTTAAACTACTGATGAGATCTTCATTAACATCAATATTTTGAAGAGCATAATATAATTTCTAATATACCTGTACACCGATCAACCACAAAATTAAAAGCGCTTGCCAAATATTGTGTGGGTCCCCCTTATGCTGCCAAAACAGCTCTGAACTTTCGAGACATGGACACCACAAGACTTGGACACCAGATAGGGTCTTCATGGATCAGACATGTTTTTTCTGGCCCATCCCACAATCACTTGATCAGATTGAGATCTGGGGAATGTGGAGGTCAAGTCAACTCCTTGAACTTTTTTGTCATGGTCCTCAAATCATTCCTCAGCAATTTTTGCAGTGTGACAGGATGCAATTTTCTGCTGAAAGAGGCTACTGCCATCAAGAGAATACCATTGCTATGAAGGTGTGTATGTGGTCAACAGCAATCTTTAGGTAGGTGATAGGTGTCAAAGTAATGTCCAACTCAATGCCAGGACCCAAGGTTTCCCAGCAGAACATTTCTTAGAGCATTACACTGCCTCCACTAGGTTTTGTTCTTCCCATAGTGCAGTGGTTCTCAAACTGTTAGGGGCGCAAAGTAACAAAAAGGGGTGTACGAAGATGTGAAAAAAAGAAAGCAAGAATTGAAAATATGAAAAATCTATTGAAACCAAAACAAATTAACTTAAACTACATTCTGATATTAGAAAAATAAATATAGAGTTAGATAAATGTCAATAAAAGTTAACTAGGTAAAGTAAAATATGCATCTATGATATATCATTAATTAAAAAAGAACAAATTGGTATTAGTGGGCTCCTTTCAAAAAAACCTTAGGGGGGCGTGATTAAAACTGTTATGAAAACTCGGGTCGCAAATACTTAAAAGTTGAGAAACGCTGCCATAGTGCATCCTGCTGTCATCTGTTCCCCAGGTAAACGATGCTTATGCAACTGTCCCTCCACATGATCTAAAAGAAAAATTATTCATCAGACCAGACCATCTTCGTCTATTACTCCACGGCCCAATTCTGCTGCTCATGTGCCTATTGTAGGTGCTTTCAGTGGTAGACAGGGGTCATCACAGGCACTGGTTTGTGGCTATGCAGCCCCATGGAAGCAAGCTATGATGCGTTCTTCTGTGGGATCAGACCAGATGGGCTAGCCTTTGTTGCTCATGTGCATCAATGTGCCTTCAACACTCATGACCCTGTCACTGGTTCACCCGCTATCCTTTCTTGAATCACTTTTGTTAGGTACTAACTACTGCATGTTGGAAACACTCCAAAAGACCAGGGGCCTCATGCATAAATCTGTGCGTACGCCAACTTCCACGTTCTTCCGCTACATAAATCCCAGTCTGTGTGAAATGTAACGCTCGTGCATGCACCTGCCGCATCTACCAAATTGTTCCCAGAATTATGCCTCTTTGAATATGCAAATCAAAATAAATAGCCCCTTATGTTTTGCATTCTGTGAAAAGACAATGGCAAAAGCACGGGGTAAAATAGAAGAATTTCAGAAAATACCAGCAAGGAAAAACATACTATTTATTGGTTTAAGCAGTGATATAAATAACAAAAAGAAGTTGATTAAGTAACAGAGAGGCAGAGAAAGTTCAAGTTCAGAAAGTCGCAAGTGCCCGAAATAAAAAAGAAGTGGTCAGATATCAAAGTCGCCTTGAAAAGGCGAGTTGTAGCCCACTATCTGAGTGTCATATGGAAGCGCGATTAACAAAATATGGACACAGTGGAAAAAAATGTCCCAATGTCAACTTTAATCTCCAGATTTCCACTTTAATCACATAGTTTATTTTGTAATTAAAGTAGAACGTCATAAACTTCATCTTAAAATCATTTAATTTACTAGTTTTTCAGATCCCATTGTAACTAAAGTAGCACGTTAAATGCTTCGTATTGTATATGTTCTTCTATGTAGTCTATGTGTGTGAATCACTACATGCTTCTTAAACGGGCTTTCTCTTATGCTGACAGGACACACAATACATTACATTCATGATATTACAGGTCTCTGAACAATTTAAATATTAAAATGTATACCCGATATCATTTTCATAATGATTGGCATTAAAACATGTATTAAACATGGGGATACAATGGTGCAGTATTAGCAATGAGCTGGCACCCTGTCCAGAGATTTTTCCTGCCACCCACAAGATGCTTGCTGCGCCGTGCGTGACCTTCGATGAAATAATTTACTGCAGCAGTACTGTCTCTCTCAAATGTACTAATCTCCAATTCCTGTCCTTCCTTTTCTTTCTCCAAATAACCAATCACCACACAATCAGCTCTGTAATAGATGCCAAGCCATCTCTAAGCTTACAACGCAGATTCTTCAAAACTTTTATGGAACATTGAAATATCTTTGTAGTACATGTTTAATTATTCCATCCATCTATCCATCCAGGGTCCAGCCAATCCCAGCAAGCATACAGTGCGAGGCAGGAACAATCCCTGAACGAGGTGCCAGCTCGTTGCTACCGCTGTCCACTGTGTCCTCACATGTTTAATTATTAGCAATAAACATTATTTTAATAAAGTTTATCTGTATGTTTAAACTTATCTGTATAATGCAATAAACATGCTTTGCTGTGTTTCATGTTAAAAATGATATCAAGAGCTCCAAGAAGATAGCGCTTGGAAATCTGAATTGACTTAGAAGCCAGTTGTCGTCGTATGTAAATACACGCTTTATAAAGTGGCTCAGGTTGTGCAATATTATAACTGTAGTGCAAGTTTACAGTGAGGTGATTGTACTTACATTTCGATTAGCATATACATTATTGCAATTTATTTTATCTCATATCTAGTATTTAAATTCTTCGGTACTAATAATTAGTTTAGATAATGCATTTTATTGTTCTCTGGTCGTCAGCGTGAGTAATAATTAGTGGTTTTCAGCTGCGATTATTAGTATGATGAAATAAAGTTATAAAGCACAGGACAGGAATTTTTCATATTAGAACATTTATAGTTTATACGTTAATGGAACATTTCAGTCATGTGAGGTTTTCATTATAACCTCAGTTATAATTTATTACATTGTAAATGAGCAGCTACTGTACTAGCCTATTAGGGTACTGGCACTTGGACATGACATTGACATTTGACACGTACTCTAATAATGTGTAAGCCGTGTTACTAAATTTGTATTTTTCATAAAATTTTATTTCTAAGCATGTCGTCAAATTTTAAGTTGTGTCTAAACAACAGTGTACAGATTAAGTTTGGCAACAGTTTAGATCGAGTTCATATCATAGGCTCATAGAAAGTGGCGAGCTACATACTCATCACAAATATACTTGAATAAACGTACAAGGAAAATTAGCGTTTTCAATCATTTATTCAACAAAAATATCAAGAGATGTAATGGTTTACTGGGGAAAAATACATAAGTACACTCTTGGCCTGAGAAGTTGATGTTGCCTGTATTAGCAGAAACTACTTCTTGTAGCTGCCCATTAGTTTCTGATATCAACTCTGTGAAATTTTTGACTACTCCTTAATGCAAAATTTTGTGAAGGTTTTACCATGTATATAGTATACTGTATTTCTACAAGTGCATCAGATATAGCGACATCTAAGATAATTCACTCCATAATGAATATGTGATTATCATTTTAATACTGTTCTGTGTCTGTGCCTTACTGCTATATGTGTGTTAGGAATATTATAGTATGGCTTTCCATGCATTCTAATGGTTTTATGCATGTAAGCAATTTTGCTCACAAAATTGTTTTGGGAAATATGTAATGCCAATATCTGTAGCATAGGGTCGGGAGCAGGAATCAGTCCAGGAAAGAACCCCTGTGTTTCACTAGACATATTCATTTGAACCAAAACTAAACCAATACTTTTTTATTGGTGTCTGTTACTTGATTGCCTGTAGTATCCCTGCTGAATCTCTTTTCTGCTTTGGTATGTGTGTGGGATTTACCCCTGCAAAGGACTGGCACCCCATCCACCTGGAATGATGTAATTTACTGTACAACATACACAGGAATAGCATATTTTGGCAGTTACAAGTGCTTAATGACACACTTCCAACATACAGTTGGAAATAAAGTTATATTCTGCTGTTACACATGCTTAGGCCATCAGAGTCAAATAAACAGCATAATAACAGTAGTACTAAATCCAAGTCACAATAAAAGTAAAAAGAATCCTATAAACTCAGCCTTAACATTAAGGCACATACATGTCCCTAATCCTACAACAAAGGACTGGAAGCAGGACTTGGAGCTTATTTCCCATGACCCTTTGGGGAGTGCACGATTGATAATGTAATGTTACATGATGGTACAAACTTTATACTATAAAGGATCATCATCATGAGACTTTATTCATTATCCAAAAAGTTCTACTATTGTTTTGGTTTGCATTTTGCTTTAGACAATTGTTTTTCTTTAACCTTCTTGTATTGACCTTACTTTGTTTTCCTGACTACAGTTATCTCCCCTACTCGTTTCTCTCAGCAACCCCATAGCGCCCATCACTTTGTGGCTCTGCTGCTTGCGTATGGGTAAAAGGATGTACAATTTAAAACAAATTGTTATTTTCATGGGAACTGTTAAATATGCATAATAGAACTATTTTACATTACAGTGAATAATTAACCATAGCAAAAAATAGTAAAACGTAATAAATTGAAAGAAAATTATGTTTCATGTTGTGTTAGAGTTATTCATTTAGTTATATGTTTTCATTTTATTTGGTTTTGAAATTAGCACGCAAATACTTTTAAAACTTACACTTTTACTGTAAAACTTCAGTAAAAACAATATTTGGAATTTACTTTTCTTCAATATCACATTGAATTTTGATTCCATGTTTGGACTTACATCCTGAAAACGCAACATATAACTGCCCGTGAGTGAATATCGTTTCTTTCTCTAAATAAACTGACTTTTTGGAATGTTTGTCCCTGTGATGTGTTATTTGTCATAGCAAAAGCTATTCTAACGGGAAACTGTGAACATTTTAATATGAATGGCATATTAAGATCTCCTTTGATCTTTAATGTTATCCGTGGAATATGTACTACATTAACTTTCTTGTCGCCTGTTAAAATTTTACGTTAGAATTGTTTGACCAATTTTCAATACAACTAATCTTGTCCTATTGCATAGCCCATCACTCATACATAAATTATGCACTAACATTATGATACATCCTTCTTTCAACAGTAATTCAGCGGGTGGAAGACCAGACGGTGTTAACGCTTGTAGATATTCTACGGGATATTATAATTTGATGTTTTCATCTTCCGCACTATCACCACCAACTGCATTAGCATAGTCTATTTAATAGACATTTAATCAATTTGCCCTGAAAACCAATCAACAATTTTCGCATTAATTTGTTTGACTTCATTGTTTCTCACTGTTAGGATTGCCTGTGTACTTATTAAAATTCTTCAATAACATTTGGACATAATAAGTCTTCTTTTATTGGGAGATTTTGAATTTTAAAGTTGCCAATGTCTAGTAGCCATATAGCGAAATCAACTGAATCTTGTTCTGCTGGCATATTCTTTTGTAATTTAAAGTGTTGGAACAAAGACCATAAAGGCCCACTCTTTAGGCATGCAATGTATATCTGCCTTGGGTTTCCTTTCTTGACAACTGGTAGAACTTGATGAAAGTCGCCTCCCAGTATAAAAGTGTTACCCGCAAACATTTGATCGGAGCCGAAAACATCCCAAAACGTTTTGTCAATTACATTTAGTACTGTTTATGGAATCATTGACACTTCACCCTAAATAAATATTTCAGTGATTTGCATTTCTTGTTTCATTTCCTTTTTTCATTTCAATGTAACATTTTCATCCGTGATATTTAAAGGTAAGTTAAAAGTTTTGTGAGCCGTTTTATCGTATGTAAGAAGAACTGCTGCTATACCTGTCCACGCTGTCAATGCAATGTTTTTGCATAAGTGTTTGTAATAATGGACTAAACACTTATACAAAAATGTTTTACCTGTGCCACCAGGTCCATCTATGAAGAATAACTGCTGATGAATTTCACTGAGAATACATTTTTAATTTGTGTTGAAAACTGCTCTTTGATTATCGTTTAATTGTGAGTACATTTCCTGATATAATTTTCCATGGCCTTCCACAGTTAATTCTTCGTCTGCTGTTATCTCTTTTGTTACCTCAGATTTGTCTATTTCTTCTGGAAGTTCAAATTGCTGCATTGTTAAATCTTCTGCTTCTAACAATTATTTGATGATCGAAAGAGCCATTTGTTCATTAGAGTTTTGGGATAATGGTCCTTTGAATGCTTCCCATAATTTTAAAGCATCCACTTCACCCATCATAATTAAGTACATGAAGAAGTGTCTTAATTTGTCAGGCATCATTACAGAAGCTGCATCAGGCATCATTTCAAACATATAGTCGTCTGATTTACATAATCCAGCTGCTCATGCCACTTCTTGAAAAGTATCGTATGTAGTTCCATCTATAGTTAGAACATCTTTATACGAAGTTTTTCCTTTCAATTCACATAACAACAATTTTAAATGAAACACTTGGATGCACGGTAGCACAGTGGTAGCTCTGCTGCCTCGCAGTAAGGAGACCTGGGTTCACTTCCCGGGTCCTCCCTGCATGGAGTTTGCATGTTCTCCCTGTATCTGCATGGGTTTCCTCCAGGTGCTCCGGTGTCCTCCCACAGTCCAAAGACATGCAGATTAAGTGCATTGGTGATCCTAAATTGTCCTTGGTGTGTGTGTCCTTTGGTGGGCTGGTGCCCTGCCTGGGATGTGTGCTTTGCACCCTGTGTTGGCTGGGATTGGCTCCAGCAAACCCCTGTGTTAGGATATAGTGGGTTGGACAATGACCGACTGACAGTTTGGTATCTTTTGGTGATACAATATTTAATCGAGCAACATTTTTGCAATTAATTTTTCTTGGATGCCATACTTCTTTTTGTTCCTATCTGACAAAAGCATTTATATGAATGAGGGATGACAAAAGCATTCACACGAATGAGAGGTGAGAGGACCGTGGCCATGGGCCATCAACCGGAAATGGTTGAGACCAACTTGAAAAATTCTCTCAAGTCTTAGGATTTCCTTTTATAATAGAGAGATAATACTGACTAGCTGCTAGTTGGTACAGAATCTTGGATCAAAAAGTGTATGGGACCCAGAGATAAAATGTATCTATTCTGAGGTTGATTTAGTAGAGTTTGATAATCAGGCACAAAGGAAACAAATGACTCAACTTGCTACTGAAGTTTATTGCAGTTTGTCTGATGAAATAGTAACTAACCATGGTTAAAGAAATATAATTTCTCAAGTATGGGGTAATTCTAAGAAATGAAAAACGTACATTACAAAATCTAAGAGATGTTCATTAAGAGATGCAAGTGGAAATGAAATTGAGCCTGCATTCCTTTGAATTGGGAAATTGGGAATAATTTTAATAGCTTAATAAATGCACCTGCAGTAGTTACTGGTATGATAGCTTTAGACATGATTGATAGAGGAGCAGCTGACAAGTTTATTAGTATATCACTGCTTCAGTTATTAGGTATTAAACCTGAACCCCGAGACTTAAAGCCACAGGTTTTATCTGTCAATGGTAAGTCTATTGGCCTTTAGAATATATTACACCTTCTGTTCATTTGCAAATGGAACTATCCATCCATCCATTTTCCAACCCGCTGAATCCGAACACAGGGGTCACAGGGGTCTGCTGGAGCCAATCCCAGCCAACACAGGGCACAAGGCAAGAACCAATCCTGGGCAGGGAGCCAACCCACCGCAGGACACACACAAACACACTCACACCCCAAGCACACACTAGGGTCAATTTAGAATCGCCAATCCACCTAACCTGCATGTCTTTGGACTGTGGGAGGAAACCGGAGCACCCGGAGGAAACCCACGCAGACACGGGGAGAACATGCAAACTCCACGCAGGGAGGACCCTGGAAGCGAACCTAGGTCTCCTAACTGCGAGGCAGCAGTGCTACCACTGCACCACCGTGCCGCCCTCCGAATGGGACTATTTCACTGTAAATCCATTTCCTTCTTTGTAATTCAGTCACAAATTCCACAACTACTTTTAGGCTTACCTTGGCTAGAAAAGCATAATCACAGTATTGATTAGAAAAAGAAATATATAGCACCATGCAATCATACAGCATGTGTATTCAGAACTGTAATATTATTGTTCACTCTTCTCTTCAGTTTGTTGTTTAAACACTATGAATGAACACAACAAGCTTGTAGACATGTTTAATAAAGGCTTGTCACAGGAACTACCACCAAATAGGCAATATGATTGCCCGATTGATTTGTTATCTAAAACCCCTCTTCCTAAAAGGGAATATATACTGTCTTTGTCATCCTGAGGTGATGGCTATGCAAGAGTTTATTAAAGACAATTGGCAAAATGGTTTTATTGTTCAGTGTTATAGTTCTGTGGGAGCTGGCTTTTTTCATAGAGAAGAAAGATGGAAGTCTACAACCTTGTATAGGGCATACAGAACTAAATCAAATAATGGTGAAAAATAATTACCCTCTTCCTCTTCTCTCCTCTGTTGTAAATCAAGTTACAGGGTCTACCAGTTTTACTAAGCTTGATTTGGAGAGTGTTTATAATCTGATTAAAATGCAAGAAGGTGATGAGTGGAAAACTGCATTAACAACCACTACAGGGCATTATGAATACCTAGTAAGGTCCCATGGATTGGCTAATGCACCTGCTGTATTTCAGTCATTAGTTAATGACATTTTTTGAGATATAGTAATGGTTACTTGGGAGCTGGCATTGTGGGGTTGTGTCCTTTAAATAGCCATGAAGGCTGCAGCATTGCTATTTTTTCATTCAGATGGAGGACAGAGCAATGAGACAAATTAAGAGTGTTTATGCTTGTACCTACATAACCTGGGGGATATTTCATGTTGCATGCTTAGCAAGTAAGCCTCACTTAAATTCAGATGCTGAGCTTATTTCAGGCAGTTTCAGTTCATCCAAAGAGGAACTGGCCCACTGTAAAATATTCCAGTGGAGGTGTTGGGTTCCTGGTGTCCTGCTCCACCAGTCAGTGGATGGTTAATGTTTCATTACTGAATCACAAAACTACCTATTATGGGGCAAGTGATGCTGCTGCTGTATTTTTGCAAGCAAAATGCTGACAGTAGGGGGGCAGCAGAAATAGCTGCAGACCCAATGAGCTTTGCCTAGAGGCTTGCCCAAGCCAGGGTAAGTTTGCAGTAAGTTTGCTTACTGAGGTTGAGTAAGTGATCAAAATATGGCATGTAGGTCAATTTGGAGGTACGTGCTACTGTCTGAAGCTGATAAAAGATCATCCACTTTAGGAACTGACACTGGAGGGCAGCCTAGAATACAGACCCTGTATAGCTCCTCTCACCGTCCCACAAGCTCTAGCACAGGCTGAGAGCGACTGCACTTTGTCAGTGTCTAGTTTTGGGGGTGTTTGGTGAGGGATTCAGCACAGCCTGTACCTGGAATAGAGTTGAAGGTGGAAGTGGCAGAGGAGTAGAGTGGGGCTGGTCTCCCCTTGACCCCTTAGGGTAGCACCACCAGCTCTAGTGGTACTACCCTAGTGGCAGCCTCCCAGCATATAAGAGAGATGACCCAATGGGCAGGGAATGATATATAACACTTTACCCATGCCTGCTTGTATGCATATCAATGATAAATTGGACCCTGCTGCCCACAGCTTGGTCAAGCAGCAGGCTCACATTCCCTGAGATGTGCTGCTTTCCTGAGAAAGTAGTGGTAACTGGCATTCTTCCAGCTGGGGATGCTGCAACTGATCAGCTGCCTGAAGGGCACGTTGTCCACTAGTCAATAGGGCAGTAGCTGCAGTGCCAAAAGCTTTGCCAGGGACCCATTTAGATGATGGATTTGGGGATGGCTAGGCTGGAGAGGCCACTTTTGTGCCAACATCTTTGTAATGGAGGACTGGCACTGTATGCTAATGGGATGGGTAAAGACTGTAGATGAAGAAGAGTTGGATTGCAGCCACATCTGAGTGTGAGCCTCTGCTCTCAGTTCTGTAGCTAAGGAGGACTGACTTCCCTTGCAGACTCTGATACATGGGGTGTCAGGGAATAGAATTGGGCTATACATACCGAAGGTAAACCGGTGGACAACTGCCTCTCCTGAACCAGTGCTGTCCTGATGCTGAATCCACTGCAGCCTGTATTGGCTCCTTATATGGTTATTGAGAGTGGTACAATACACCCCCAAAATTCATGGGGGTTACGTTCCTAGAGCACCCACGAATATTGAATAACCGTGACTTTTGGATGTGGTTTAAAAAATGCCTTTTAAATGCCTATTTTTATACTTTAAACCCTAAATACAGAATGCCCCCAAAGCACTTTAATTTTGTTGCAAACTCAGCTTAATACATTAATACATTACCTAAAAAATTACCTTAATACATTACCTAAAAACAGAATGTAAAGGTAAACCCATATACTGTACAGTACTGTACTGCTATGTCTCCCACGGTGCTAGAATGTAAAATACCGGTTACCGCTATATGTACTGTAATTCACACAAACGCATTTTCTTTGGTATGCGCTGTCATTTTCTTTGTTATAAGTAGAGTAAATATATAATAATTTAATGTAAATAAAATACAATAAAATGTATGGGTACTCACCAATGATGAATGATATTGATGATGATGAAAACTATTAAACCATCCCTTACTGGCTTGAAAATCTTCGGGCTCTGGTGCTGTTGATGGTCCTGGTTACGGTTCTTCGGTACCTTCTACATTGTCTCCTGTAGTGAACTGCTGGTATAATTTCTGTGCTTTTTCACGGGTGATGTTACCGTCCAAGGGGATGTTCTTCTTCCTGCAGTCGGTGATCTACAAAGCCAAGGCAGATTCCATCCTGATGATATTTTTATTCCTTACTGTCGTTACATTTTTGGCACTATCACAGAAACTTACAGATACGGTACTCCAGGTCGCTGCTTTGTTCTTCTTTATGTAGTGTACAGTGCTTTCATTAATGCCATAGTGGCGCGCTACTGCAGCATAACTTTTTAGTTCCTGGAGCGAATCCAGTAGTTCAACCTTCTCCTGGAGTGTTTTAAACTTCTTCTGGCGCTTAGGCTCAGTGCCAGAAGCCTTAGAAGGTGCAGGGCATTTTGGCGACATCTTGTGTGTTTAAGAATAACAAAATGAATACAATAACAAAATGGAAAACACGAGGACACTCAGCTGGAGACGCGTCACAGGGCAGCATTCAATCAGCAGGAAGGAGAAATGAATAACGCTCTCGGATTGGCTACTTTCACCATCCCAAACCACATTCCCTCAGCGGTGGAAAACACATGGACATTCACCTGGAGATGCGTCACAGGGAAGCAGTCAATCAGCAGCCAGAAAAAATGAATAACGCTATCGGATTGGCTACTTTCACCATTGCAAATCGCGTTCCCTCAGCAGTGGAAAACACTTGGACACTCACCTGGAGACATGTCACAGGGCAGCAGTCAATCAGCAGCATGGAGAAATGAATAACGCTCTCAGATTGGCTACTTTCACCATCCCAAACCGTGTTCCCTCAGCGGTGGAAAACACGTGGACACTCACCTGGAGACGCGTCACAGGGCAGCAGTCAATCAGAAGCAAGGAGAAATGAATAACGTTCTCGGATTGGCTACTTTCACCATCCCAAACCATGTTTCCCTCAGCGGTTGCTTCCTGTTCACTAATACAGTACAGTATTGCCACGAAAAAAGCCATAAAAAATTGCGGAGGATGTTTGTGCTTTCCGCTAACAATTAATAGTTAGGTTCTAAGGAAAAATCTGCAAACGACTGAGTCCGTAATCCCTGTACCACGTCTTCTAATGTAGTGTCCCTATAAGAACCAGGCTGCCCCCTGCGCACACTCTTCCGGCAGAGATTATAGACCACAATGGCCTTCTGCTCTGCCAAGACACTGAATAATGCAAAAACTGCAAAAGCGCATGGTACAACCATAGCTGCCTAGATGGTGGCCACACATGGTACATCAATCAGCTCTGTGGCCTGCTGCTGTTGCAGCCATCTGCCCGTGGCACCTCCTGCCAACACTGAAAACTCTTAAAAGTGGGCTCTCTGGTGGCTTGTTGCTCCCCTTCCTTCCTTTGATACTGGTGACTCTCCACAGTGCTGTTGGAGCTGCTCTGCGACTGGGTAAGTGGCACCCAGTATCTGTCACTCTCCTCCTCTTCAACCGACTCACATCTTAAATCAACAGTAACAAGTATAGGAGAAACATCTAGCTCTTTCTCTAGGAGTCTGGCCTTTAGTAGGTTGTGAACTACCCCTTCCTCCCTTTGCCACTGTGGCTGCTGGAAGCTCCTCACTGTCCTCCTCCTCAAGTGTTCCCAGCATATCCACCAGAAGACTATCCCTGCCTCCTGTTAGATTTCTTCTCATATTTTCCCCAAAGAGCAGGATGATTCCTCCTCAGGGGTACATATTAGGAATTTGTAAGTAGGGCAGTGTTAATCAACCCGCAAAGCTAATGGTCCAATATTGAAAAGAAAACAATGATTTAGCATACTTCCAGCTGCAGATGTTAGAAGAGCTGGAGGATTCCAAGGTGCTAAATGTGCTGCAGACCGAAGAGAATAGACAATTCAGGGAGAATACTGAGATGGAAGTAAATTAGTTGTGCCCACCTGAATCCATTATTCAAGAAGATAAATTTCTGCATTCTACAGTTTCTACTCTATCTTCTTCTTTGGAAAGTCAAATTTGGCAGCCAAATCTACTAAACCTGTCACCTTTAAGTCACCTTCAGACAGTTATTATGTTCCTCAGAATCTGAGAGGCCCTGTGTTGGATTGAACTCATGTGTCTAGAATGTTTGGCCAACCTGGAGTATCTTAGAACATTAGTGAATCTTAAGCAGTACTACAGCTGGGAAAATATACAAAAAGAAATGAAAAACTACATTTCTGCATGCAAAGTCTGTTGTAGGTCTAAATTCTCTCCAGAGTTACCCATATATTTTTTGCATCTTATATGTCATTTTGACCATGGGAATCAATTTCAATGGAGTTTATCGGCAGTTTTTCCACCTCTAAAAGTTACATCAACATTGTTGTGGTCCTTGATCACTTTTCTTAATACAACTGTTTTATTTTATTTAGTAACCTCCTTTCTGCCAAGCTGATGTTTTTGCTTTTCAATTTAGGTTAATTGATTTGTTAATTATTTCATCCACTGGATTTCCATAACAAGTCCTCAGTGTTTTGTCTTGTTATTTAGTTTGATCATTTAAATTAAGTCCTGCTTCTGTACTTCCCTCAGGTGCTGCTGTAAGTGAGAATGCAGTTACCCGAGGACTGTTATTTATAACCCAGCCACAGGGGATGCAAAAATCATTGTTTCTTTATGCCCATCCCAAGCCCAGAAAAATTGGGAGGTTTAAGTGAGGAAAATTTTGCCAGATCAACATGCAGAGAACAATACAGATTTACATACTGAATTCAGTCAAGGCCCAGGTTAATAATGACCGCCACCAGTACTGTTAGCCAACAGGGTGCTAGTGGAAATTGGGCTATTTTTGGCTGAAGAAGAAGAATAGGGAGAAGACGTGTCCAGAAGCAGGAGGAGAGGAGGAAGGTAAAGCGAGTGGAACTGACGGTGGGAACTTTGAATGTTGGCAATATGACTGGTAAGGGGAGAGAGTTAGCCGAATTGATGGTGAGAAGGAAGGTTGGTATATTGTGCATGCAAGAGACTAAATGGAAGTGGAGTAAGGCCAGGTAGATCGGAGGTGGATTCAACTTGTTCTATCTTGGTGTGGATGGGAGGAGAAATGGGGTAGGGGTTATTGTGAAGAAACAGTATGTCAATAGTGTTTTGGAGGTGAAAAGAGTGTCAGTCAGAGTAATGATAATGAAGCTGGAAATTGGAGGTGTGAGGATGAATGTTGGGTGTGCAATGGATGAGAAAGAAGATTTCTGGAGTGAGTTGGATGAAGTAACAGACGCTGTACCCAATTGACAGAAAGTGGTGATTTGAGTGGATTTCAATGGACATGTTGGTGAAGAGAACAGAGGAGGCGAGGAGGTGTTGGGTATGTATGATGTCAAGGAGAGGAATGAAGTAGGTCAGATGATAGTGGATTTTGTGAAAAGGATGGGTATGGCTGTGGTGAATACATATTTTAAGAATAGGGAGGAACATAGGATTACATACAAGAGTGGAGGAAGATGCACAAAGGTTGATGATATTCTGTGCAGAAGAGTCAATCTGAAGGAGATTGAAGACTGCAAAGTGGTGACAGGGGAAAGTGTAGCTAGGCAGCATAGGATGGTGGTCTGTAGAATGACATTGGAGATCAAGAAGAGGAGGAGAGTAAAGCTGATAAAGGAAGACTGCAAGGTTGAGTTTAGGGAGGAGGTAAGACATGCCCTCGATTGCCAGAGAAGAATTACTAGACAGCTGGGCAAATACAGCAGAAATAGTTAAGAGTGAAAGCAAAAAGGGTGCTTGGTGTGACATCTGGACAGAGGAAGGAGGAAAAGAAAACCTGGTGGTGGAGTGAGGAAGTACAGGAGAGTATGCAGAGGAAGTGGACGGCAAAAAAGTGGGATAGTCAGAGAGATGCAGAAAGTAGACAAGAATATAAGGAGGTAAGGTGCAAGGTGAAGAAAGAGGTAGCGAAGGCTAAAGAAAAGGAGGGAGAAAAGGATTTGTACTGACTGGCTAGACAGAGGGACTAAGCTGGCAAAGATGTGCAGCAGGTTTGGGTGATAAAGGATAAAGATGGAAACATACAAGTGAGGAGGGGATGTTGAGCAGATGGAAGGAGTTCTTTGAGAGGCTGATGAATGAGGAGAATGAGAGAGAGAGAGAAGATTGGATGATGTGGAGATAGTAAATCAGGAAGTGCAACGTATTAGCAAGGAGGAAGTAAGGACAGCAATGAAGAGGATGAAGAATGGAAAGACCACTGATCCAGATGACATACCTGTGGAAGCATTGAGGTGTTTAGGAGAGATGGCAGGGGAGTTTTTATCTAGATTGTTTAATGGGATATTGGAAAGTGAAATAATGCCTGAGGAGTGGAGAAGAAGTGTACTGGTACAGATTTTTAAGAATAAGGGGGATGTGCAGAGCTATAGTAACTACAGGGGGATAAAATTGATGAAACACTACATGAAGTTATGGGAAAAAGTAGTGGACGCTAGGTTAAGAAGGGAGGTGATAATTAGTGATCACCAGTATGGTTTCATGCCAAGAAAGAGCACCACAAATGTGATGTTTGCTCTGAGGGTGTTGATGGAGAAGTATAGAGAAGGCCAGAAGGATTTGCATTATGTCTTTGTGGAGCTGGAGAAAGCATATGACAGGTTACCTTGAGAGGAGTTGTGGTATTGTATGAGGAAGTCGGGAGTGGCAGAGAAGTACGTAAGAGTTGTACAAGACATGTACGAGGGAAGTGTGACAGTGGTGAGGTCTGCAGTAGGAGTGACAGATGCATTCAATGTGGAAATGGGATTACATCAGGGATTGTCTCTGAGCCCTTTCTTATTTGCAATGGTGATGTACAGGTTGACAGATAAGATTAGACAGGAGTCCCCATGAACTACAATGTTTGCTGATGACATTGTGATCTGTAGTGAGAGTAGAGAACAGGTTGTGGAGACTCTGGAGAGGTGGAGATATGCTCTAGAGAGGCAAGGAATGAAGATCAGTAGGAACAAGACAGAATACATGTGTGTAAATGAGAGGGCGATCAGTGGAATGGTGAGGATGCAGGGAGTAGAGTTGGTTAAGGTGGATGAGTTTATATACTTGAGATGAACAGTACAGAGTAACAGGGATTGTGTAAGAGAGGTGAAAAAGAGAGTGCATGCAGGGTGGAATGGGTGGAGAAGAGTATCAGCTGTAATTTGTGACAGACGGTTATCAGCAAGAGTGAAAGGGAAGGTATATAGGATGGTAGTGAGACCAGCTTTGTTATATGGGTTGGAGTTGGTGGCACTGACCAGAAAGCAGGAGACAGAGCTGGAGGTGGCAAAGTTAAAGATGCTAAGATTTGCTTTGGGTGTGACAAGGATGGACAGGATTAGAAATTAGTACATTCGGCTGAGGTTGAATGGTTGGGAGACAAAGTTGAAGAGGTGAGATTGCGTTGGTCTGGACATGTGCAGAGGAGAGACGCTGGGTATATTGGGAAAAGGATGATAAAGATAGAGCTGCCAAGCAAGAGGAAAAGCGGAAGGCCTAAGAGAAGGTTTATGGATGTGGTGAGAGAGGAAATGCAAGTGATGGGTTTAATGGAGCAAGATGCAGAGGACAGGAAGATATGGAAAAAGATGATCCACTGTGCTGAAAGAAGGGAGCTGATGAAAGAAGAAGAAGTTATTTATGCAAAGCTGCTATTTGTTTGTACAGATTTCCACCTTCAATCATTTCTGACCAAGGATCACAGTTTATATTCAGATTTTGGAAAACATCTTGTAAGTTTAAGGTACTGCTTAAATGTATCTTTCGGTTATCACCTTGAGACTAAAAATCAGACAGGTTAACTGCATTCTCACTTACAGCAGGACCTGAGGGAAGTAAAGAAGCAGGACTTAATTTAAATAATCTAACTAAATAATAAGACAAAACACAAAGAAATTATTATGGAAATCAAGTGGATGAAATAATTAGCAAATCGATTAATCTAAATAGAAAAGCAAAAATAAAAAAAGGCCAAAGAACTAAAATATTAGAGGTAGTCATAACAGTTAACACTTTTGAGCCCATTTCATTAAAAACTTGTATTGATTATTGTGCAGTGTGAATGGAATAATTGGATGAAGGTATCAGGGGTATGGTGTGATTGAAAATTAGGGTGACGTTTAAAAGTAAGGGTTTTAAGAAAGTAGTAAGACCAGAAATGATGTATGTAGCTGAGACATGGAGAGTAAAGGGAATGCAGGAGAAGAAAGTAGATGTAGCAGAAATGAGAATGTTGAGATGGATGTGTGGAGTTAAAGAAAGGACAGAACAAGAAATGAGACAATCATAGCTACAACCAAAGTGGGAGAGATATCTAAGAAAGTACAGGAAAGTAGGTTGAAGTGGTATGGACATGTGATGAGGAGAGATATTAAATTTGTGAGCAAAAGGGAGCTGGGAATGGAAGTACAGATTAACAGAAGCCAAGGGAGGCCAAATGTAGAGGTGGATGGATAAACTAAAAGAAGATCTGAAGGAAAAGGTTTTAACAGAGGAGGAGATGCAGGGCCAAGCTGTCTGGAGAAGATTGATGAAGCCTTGATCCTACATAGAAGTGAGAAAAGATGAAGAAGATTATTGAAAGTGGTTTAACGATAGCTACATGTGCTCACAATTACAGAGGAACACACTTTATATACATTACCTACGTTTTTGTTGTCTGGGCTCTCACTTTATCTTCATTGGTGGTATGAAAAAAGGACATCTACAAAAGAGCATGGTGACATGCATGCATAGGAAAAATACTTGCAGCGATAAATGAGCCCAGACAGTAAACCCCTTTGGGGTTAGTTTTATTTACTGGAAAGATATATATGTATATGTAGAATAAAAATGTAATTCAAGTAGAAACACTATACACAGAACACAAATGAAGGAGAGCCACAAGCCTATGTAAATAAAATGGTTCTTGTACTTTGTAGTCCTTAACAAGTCTAGAAGCAGCACCTACAGTATATATATATACTGGTGTTAACTCTTGCAGTCAATTATCTGGATATTTTCAAAAATACAGTAACTGAAAATCCATGTCATGTTATAATAAAAATTGGGATGGTTTCAGTAGATACTAGCATAATGTATTTATATATAGTTACACACAGTTCACATACATGTCCGTACCAAAAGACATTACCTCTAAAGCATTAATGCACAGACATAAAACACATTTTCATGTGATAAAATTCTTAGGGTGTAGGCTCATATATTAACCAAGATCAAAAGGAATACATAAAAACAATACTTTTAGTATACAATGATAGAAAACTAAACTTTCTATTTTCTTCTGTAATAAAACATCCTTAATATTTAAAAGTATTCACTAGCTCTTTAAAAGCAGCAAGAATGTCAATACCAGGCACAAAACTTATACCTAACCACATTTTAATGTCCAAAGGATTTGTTGTTTTTGTAAGTGTCCATTATATTAAACCCCTTTTCCACAGCAAGTGTCTGAGATGAAAATTTCCTGTGCAAATTTGTTGCCATGCTCTCTTGTTGGTACCTTTTTGTCCCATGCACTTTTGACACTGTGCCATTTTTATCTGTCTAGTTAAGATGTTTATCTGAAAATCATGCATTCCCTTATCCTAAGTACTCTGCAATTCCATCCCAGTCAAATCAGATTTCCAATCTTTTATCTTTCCCAATTTAATGGAAGTGAATAAAGGACTGTTCAGACCTTGGTTGTTGAAGAATTTTATCCAGTTTTCACTTCATTTTGTTAACATTTGTTTCCACACTGTTAATTTAGTATGTGCACGTGTATAAACTTGGTCTTTTTTTTGGTGTAACATTCTGGTATATGGGCACTTTAAGTCTCATGGAATTATATTACATTATATAGCCAAATATTTTGAAATGCTGAAAATGTTTGTTAAAATCTCAGTTTAAATTATTTTAATCATCGTAATAAAAGTTACAACGTTCAAACTGATAAATTAATTTTATCTCTATACTAAAAGACTGTTATTTTATTTTGTTTATTGCTAAAATACAATGCCACCAATTTTGGGGTTGTTAAGTAATGGATATTTACTATGAGAATTTAGGGAGGGAATGGGTACAGACATTAGGGGCAAGGATGGAATTGACATTTTCCATGAATATTAAAATAACATCTGGACTTTAACTGGCTATAATCATAAACTGAAGACATTTGATAGGCTAGTTTGGTAGCTTGACTTTCAGGGTGTGAGTGGGCAGATTAAATCAAGGTAAGACCACAGGGACTAAGAAAGACTGAGTTATAAGATAAGTGATTACATATCTTATGTGTTAAGTAGTTTTTTAGTGCCATAAATAATGTCATTACATGATATGGTTAAACCTGGTCATATCAAGATAGGCAATGGACTTAATGTGATCATTGTGTGTTACGTAACATATTTAATTTAAAACTGTTCCCCTTCTGCTTCCTTCTAAATGTCACACACTTTCACTTATATTAGTAAGTCTTAAGAACAAGAGCATTTTAACTTTTAATGCTTTTTCTACTATCTAAAAAACTTCTAGTACATTTTAAGTTTTGTCTATTTTAGGACTATTCTGCTCAGTGTTATCTCTCTACTGAATGAGCCCAACACCTTCTCTCCTGCCAATGTTGATGCTTCAGTCATGTTCCGAAAATGGAGGGAGAGCAAAGGAAAGGACAAGGAATATGCAGAAATCATTAGGTATATTCTGTTTGAATACTGATATACCTCCTGTTGATTAGTTGATAACATTTTAAACTTCAGAGGGTATGCATGTAAAAGACTTAGCCTCTCTTGAAAAGCAAATTTGGTGTGGTTAAATAAAAGTTACGGGTTAATAAAGATTCTCTAAATTAGGAGAGCCAAGCCTAATGTTGTGAATTACTGAGTTCCCATTACTGAGTTTGTGTGAATACATTGTAACAGAGTACAGAAAGCTCTTTACAGACAGGACTAAAAGGCTGTGAGCACTTCACAATCTAGATAGGGTGAAATGTTTGAGTGGTTGTAGCCCATTGAACCACTTACTCACAAGGTGTCCATAGTGTATTTCAAACGTTTTTATGTTTGTTGCAATAAACCCAGAAGTCAATAAAAAGTGATAATGGTATTTTTACATATCCAAGGGTGTCTTCTTTCAAGTAAATTCTGTTTTCATGTTGTTTTTCATTAGTAAAATATGCAAGTGACACATCTATGTATCAAGGCGAGCAGTACATGAAAGCTGACTGAATCTGCTTTTATCAAAGATCCCAACTACTTCGATCCACATACAGTGAAAGACTCATTACTATCATTAGCAGAGGTTCAGAGCATTCCAAAGATGTATAGCTGTCTAGGATTGGTCATTCATACTACATGTTACAACTGTGACTAATAGGCAAGAAATAAGTTACGTGTGTGACAGCTCATCTTTAGATCCTATTATGCATAAGCTTCAGTGAGAGTGTATGAGGATTGTTTTTTTGATGTGCAATAAAACTTAAAGTTTGTAACAGGGAAATGTCTTCTTAATAAAAAATAAAAAAGAAAATTATGGCTGATGATTTGTAAGTACTGCTTATAGTATTACTTTGAAGTGTTATGGTGCAGTTTTATAGTTGGAGCATTATGGGTTCAACTACTATAGCCAGACGCTGCCTGCTGCAGGTTCTCCCTGTGTTAGTTTTCTGAGCATTGCTCTTTCAATTATTTCAACTTAGAGTACTAACAACGTTTCTTAATGTTCCAGTGAGTGCTGTTACACTGTATCTGTGTCTGTTGAAGTTTCACTGAATCAAGCCACTTGCGTTGCAGGACTACAAGCAAATGAGGAGAAATTAAAGCCTTTTCAGCTTCTGACTTGTTCATTGTATAATTCCCCCCTTACACCCCGCCCCCAACAAAATGAAATAGTTTTTTTCCTGTTTCTAATCACACTTGCTTCAACTCCCGTCCCCTTGCAGGAAAGAGTGTGATTACAAATGGACAATAAAATCAAAGACAGGCCTTTGGAAGGCATGAAGTGAGCATGATTAGAAATGGAGTAAAAAATCTCCCACACCTCTGTCGATTACTTCAGTGGAGGGAAACAGATTATACCATGAACAAGTCTCATGTGCTTGCTACCCAACCACAGCCACCTGCAACCCAAAAGTGGCTTAGAAACACTGATTTAGGTGTATGTGTGATGTATGTGACTAGCTCTGGAGGTGTTTTCAGTCCTGTACACAGGGCTGCCAGCAAATGCATTGTCCCCACCCCTAAACCCAGTTTTGGAGAAAGCTGGTATTAAAATATATGTACTTGTATGTACTTAGTTTATTCCATACATGGAATGAATATAAAAAGCAAGAACTGCAAAAATAAATATAAAACAAACTATAATGTAGGGCAGCTGCAACAGAAGACAGGGTGTGAAAAAAGATGTGTGATTTAAAATTTAAAAAGATTTGTTTTAAAATTTAAAATTTAAAAAGATTTAAAAAGATGTGTTTTTCACATTTCATCTGAAAAAGACAGATGTGTGATTTGCAGCACAAAATCCTCAATCTGTTGTACACAATGCAATGTTGATCTATATCTAGTGTTAAACAATTTTTTTAAGGACTAGCATGAAAAATCATTTTGAAAGTAAATGTAATTATATGCATTGTGTAACTGGTGAAGATGGCGATTCACCATCTCTGACGGAGGTGGCAGCTGCCCAGAGACAGCAAGGTAACTGTTCCACATGCATTTCCTTCCATCTACAGCCACTCTGCTAGACAGTAAACCAATGGTAAAGTAACACAACTGCCCATAGACAGAAGTTCAATCCAAAACAAGCACACTCTTAACTTGCCCTCAGCTGAAGGTTTCCCGGCTTTCTGCATGATGTGCTTGTTGTATGATGTTTAGAACATTTAAAGCCAAGCTCTGAACTGTCCATTTGCTCCCTCTCCTGCCTGCTTTCTTCCAGACTATGTCTGCCCCAGCTGCTGTGTCCAAGCCGCTGAGCCTGCTCGATAAAGAAGGCTTTGTGTTCTTTAAATTTGAAGAAAGGAGCTTTAACCTGTGTGCTGTGTTCTCAGCAATAAAGTTACTCTTTCCTTGGAAACCTGATCTCATCTTTCTCTCGTGCAAATCTGCGACCCAAGCTTGAATATATATATATATATATATATATATATATATATATATATATAAAAATATATATATATATATATATATATATATATATATATATATATATTGTAGCGACCTCCACGTCAGGCTCGAAAACAGAAGTAAAAAACACAGATAGATTTAGTAAAGTCTCACAAAAGTTTTACTTGGACAATCAAGAAAAAGAATGCTGACTTCATAATCCCAAACACAACCTTCTAGCATCCTCTCCAACCCCTCTTCCTTTCCTGGGGGGTTCCAATTACTGCATCAAGCAATACCCCGTTGTCAGTCTTCCATGCTGTACTCCGCCCTCCCTCAATCAGACCTAACAGTCACTCAAAAAAAAGGCTTCAACCTGGCTGGGATGCAACTATATATATATATATATATATATATATATATATATACAGTAATCCCTCCCGCGATAGATGAAAATCCGCGAAGTAGAAACCATATGTTTGTATGGTTATTTTTATATATTTTAAGCCCTTATAAACTCTCCCACACTGTTAACATTATTACAGCCCTCTAGACATGAAATAACACCCTTTAGTCAAAAGTTTAAAATGTGCTCCATGACAAGACAGAGATGACAGTTCTTTCTCACAATTAAAAGAATGCAAACATATCTTCCTCTTCAAAGGAGCGCCGTCAGGAGCAGAGAATGTCAGAGAGAGAGAGCGAGATAAAAGCAAACAATCAAAAAATCAATATGTGCTTTTAAGTATGCTGAAGCACCGCAATAAAGCGGCATTTTGTAGAAGAGCGTCCGTATCCTCTAGGCAAACAGCCTCTGTGCAAACAGCCCCTCTGTCCACACCCCCTCCGTCAGGCGCAGAGAATGTCAGAGAGGGTGAGAGAGAGAGAAAAGCAAACAATCAAGCACCGCGCGGGGAAGTATATCTTATATCATTGAGGAGTTTTAGTTAATATGTAATACATGCTCTGATTGGGTAGCTTCTAAGCCATCTGCCAATAGCGTCCCTTGTATGAAATCAACTGGGCAAACAAACTGAGGAAGCATGTACCATAAATTAAAAGACCCATTGTCCGCAGAAATCCGCGAACCAGCGAAAAATCCGTGATATATATTTAGATATGCTTACATTTAAAATCCGCGATAGAGTGAAGCTGCGAAAGTCGAAGCGCGATATAGCGAGGGATTACTGTATATATATATTGTGGCATGCGGCTGGGAGTGGAGCCCAGCCGGGACGCCCAGGATGACTGGAGGAGGGCTTGTACCTTCTCCAGACCACGAGGGGGCGACCGCCCTGGTTGTATTGGGGGCCACGGGTAGAGGGCTTGGAAGCCCAACCCTGTAGGGGCCCATGGCCACCGCCAGGCGGCGCCCCGGTGCCTGAACAACCCTGGACCTCAGCACTTCCGCCACACCAGGAAGTGCTGGGGGGAAGAGGAGCAGGGACACCCGAAGGGCTTCCGGGTGCGCAGCTGGCACTTCCGCCACACTGGGGCGTGTCGGCAGAGGAATGCCGGGAAGCAGCTGGAGCCCATCCGGGTTCCTATATAAGGGGCCGCCTCCCTTCATTCAGGAGCAGAAGTCGGGTGGAAGAAGGACGGAGCTGGAGAGAGGACTGGAGGCGGCCAGGAGAAAGGCAGTTAGACTGTGAGGCCTGGACTTTGGGGGGATCGGTGCTGGAGGCACTGGGGGTGCACGTAAAGTAACTGTACGTAGTGTATATAATAAATGAGTGTGTTGGATGCAAAAAAGATGTCCGTCTGTCTGTGTCCGGGCCATATAAATATAGTAATAAATAAATCGAGTAAACAACTCAAAAAAGTGTTGGGGAATTGCCCCGTATATTACTTGATAGCAAAAGTTGGTCAAAATAGATGAAAAAAACATCCAAACATTCAACAAACAACTGTGTGAAATGGTGGCTTTTATATGGGACATAAGATGGCTGCAGGAAGTGATGAAAAAGGAAGTGACGTCATCAGAGGGGGGCCGGAAGTGACGTCATCACCAGGAGCCGTAAGTGATGTCATCTCGGAGGGACCGGAAGTTATGTCATCTCCAGGAGCCGGAAGTGATGTGGATGAAGAAGTGATAGCTGTCCCATTCTCTGAATTATTGTTTACATTGTGAGTATTTGTTTTAATTGTCTTCTTTGGTTCTATAAGGTCAGGGAGAGAGGCATTAGTACCCTGAAACAAACCCTTATTAATCATTACATCGCTCACCTTAGGACTTGTTGACTGCTTCCGAAGCGCATGTGTGTGACAATATATATATATCATCCCGGCCAATACCCTCAGGCCGCCAGATGGAGCCCTTCCCTGCAGATTGGAGGTGCCCCGAAGACCAGCAGGAAATCATGGACTATGTAGTTTTTATACACGACCCTGCTGGATACCACAGGGGCTGCAAGAAGGAGCTGCAGGGAGGACCGAAGAATCATTTTCTGCCCTATAACCCGGAAGTGCGTCATAGGAAGAGCGACAACAGAAGTGACGTGCTTCCGGGGTGAAGAAAAGGACTTGTACCTGACCTGGAAGTGATAAAAAATCACATGGACTGGGGATTGGGAACACTTCCGGGTCAGGGTGTATTAAAGGACTGTGGGAGCTCCCAGATGGTGAGCTGAACTGGGTGGAAGGGTGGCAACGCGTCTGGGAGTGGAGTAATTGTTTATTAGTGAGTATTGTGTAATTTAATGAGTATAGTGGAGGAGAGGGTGCTTTGTGCACTGTGGAAGATAAATAAAGTCAACTTGTGGACTTTTTCCTGGTGTCTGGAGTCATGGACAAGGGTTCAAGGGAGCGTTAGCGCCCCCTATCTGTCACTATATATATATATATATATATATATATATATATATATATTGTCAGGGATGCCAGGGGCAACGACCCGGCCGGGACGCCGTGAGGGACCGGATGTGGGTCTACGCCCACCCTGAATCACATGGGGGCCGCCTTCCTGGTTGCTTTGGGAGCCATGGGTTGAGGGCATGTTACCTGTTACCTCAGCACTTCCGCCACACCAGGAAATGCTGGGGGGAAGAATTAAAAGGGCGCCCGGAGAGCTGCCGGGAGAACAGCCGGCACTTCCGCCATGCTGGGGCGTGGCCAATGAAGGAGTGTCGGGAATCACCTGGAGCTCATCCGGGAGAATATAAAAGGGGCCGTCTCCCTTCATTCAGGGCTGGAGTCGGGTGGAAGAAGGACAAGGCACGAGAGGAGTGTGGAGGCGGCCCAAAGAAAAGGCATTTGTGTGGCCAGGACACTGTATTGGTGTTTGTGAGTGTGCACTGGACTTTATATTTGTAAATATTGTATATATAATAAACGTGTGGTGGTGACAAACAACATGTCCGCCTGTCTGTGTTCGGGTCGGCTCCACATCTGGTGTAGTCGGCAGGATGCTCCGCCTGTTTTTTGAAGGCTTACTGCCTTTTTAGTAAACTTGCAAAAATCTCAAGTGAACTTTTTCACGTTGTCATTATGGGGTGTTGTGTGTAGAATTCTAAGGAAAAAAATGAATTTAATCCATTTTGGAATAAGGCTGTAACATAACAAAATGTGGAAAAAGTGATGCGCTGTGAATACTTTCCGGATGCACTGTATATACTGTGTTTCCCCGAAAATAAAAAAGTGTCCTATATTAATTTTAGGTCCAAAAAATGCACTAGGGCTTATTTTCGGGCAGGTCTTATTTTCATTGAAGTTCAGAAAAGTAAAGTATATTTATTCCTGTTCAACAATTATACAGTACAAACTAATGTTACATTAACGCCTGTTCAACAATCAAATCAACATGTATGGTATTCATGTTCTACAAACTACTGTACAAGGGGGTACCCAAAAGAATCCGCAATAGCGCCGCACTGGACGGAGCCCCCAGAGCACACACCTCCCCCGCCACGGCAGGCAAGCACAGAACAACTTACTCCGAGGTAGTGCCCCAAGTTTCAACCCCGTCTCCTGCCAATCTTGATCCCTGCGGCCAGTGCGCAGCCGCGAACCCTCGCCTCCCGCTGGGGAAAAACGCTGTACCTTACCCCTTCCCAAACGAGAAAAGATTTTTCTCGCCTAAAAAAAGGTGAAATGCAGCACACCTCCACAGCAGGAAACAAAAGCCCACAGCCGCACGCCGACCACAAAGAATGAGAAAAAGCAAAAAACGAGGTTGAAAGATGTTCCACACTCACCCACCACAGCAGGAAAAACGTGCACCCCAAAAGCCCCAGCCAGTGCAGCGCTACCGGTATCACAGACTCCCCTGGGCACCCCCTCCTATGTTAACTCTGGTTTAACAATCAACATGTATTCATGTTATACAAACTACCGTATGTTAACTGCTTCTACATTTATTCAAATACATTCATGTCATCTTCTTTCAGAATATCATCATAACTCTCCATATCTGAACCTGCAATTCCTTCCTGGATTTCTTTTGACTCTAATTCCTTTAGAATTAATGGCCCCAATCTCTCATGTGCAGCAATACTGCTCTCCTTAAATGAACACTTCTTGTCCAGGTAACCTGCTCGTAGTGCATTGGCGACATATATATATATACAGTATATTTATATGCACACACATATATATATATATTCTAAAAAATAAAAAATATGAAATTGCAAATACAATGCTGGTTTTGAGAGATTGTTTAGGTGTAAATGTTTACGAAAAAGGGAGACAATCTTTCCAAAAAAAAGGGCAGCTTGTGCCAAACAATATAACTTTGTAATGCTGTGGAATATGACATATAAACTTAGTACAATGACAGCTGACAAATTGAGGCACAAAAGAAAACTGATTCCATAAGATAAGTAATATCCTATAGGCCTTAAGGAAAAATGTGCATCATAATTGTCTTGGTTATGTACTATAAAATCTAGTTTTTTGGAAAGAAATCCCTAACGCACCAAACTTTTTTCATATTTTACTTAGTTGATATTGGTGTAAACAAAGGTTTTTAATCATTTACTTTTTAAAGAAATTCTGGAGTGCTATAATCACTACTGTTAAGTTATTTGCAGCTGCTTTATTGCATAGGCAGTATAATATCTGTTCATGTTTGGGTATAGTACTAGGGTGTTTTACTGTGTTAGCCATTATGAATGTAGTGAGAAGTCAAGCAAAATGACACCTTTTATTGGCTAAGAAGATTACAATATGCAAGCTTTCGTGGCAACTTAGGCCCCTTCTAAAACAGGCCTGAGTTGCCTCGAAAGCTTGCATATTTTAATCTTCTTATTTAGCCAATAAATGGTGTCATTTTGCTTGCCTCCTCTCTATGTTTGGGTATGTAAATTAGGTGCAATAATGCCAAAAACTCAGAAAATTAACGCAGTTATTAGTGCTTGCTTGTAAGGGGCATCATCTCAATGATGATGAATAGTTTAATGGTGTTTGCTGATTCTGTAATACTAACAATATTCAGGTTGGGAACAATATAAGCCAATGGCATCTTATTGCCAATATATATCTGTTTTGGAGACATTTCCTGTCACCTTTAAAAATTAAAAAAATAAAATTCTTTGTCTCATTAAGCTCTAATGCAGTATAGTATAGTATTTAGTTATTCAATAAACAAGCCTGTTATCAGAATTATCCTGTGTCAATTCTGCTGAGAGGCCCTTAGCTCCCAGATGTCAGCAGCAGTTAACAGGGGCAGACTGGAGATAAGCATATCCTAATTAATAATATTCTCTATGTATAATCTATTATACATTCTGTAGTATCAGAGTAAGATTTCAGTGTTTAGCCAGTGGGACTCCTTCAGTTACCATTGGTATTTAGCACATTGACCAGAAGCCTGTTAATCAAGAGATGCAGAGTGACCTGCCAGCCCTGACCTAGGTAGAAATAACAATATGTAGTATTTTAATTTTTTTATATAATTATTATGTTAATGCTAGAGCAGTTTTCCACTGAATTTAAACAAATTAGCCAGGCACAGTGCTGTCTCCAAAAAGCCATTTATTTAAACAGTTTGTAACTTCAGTGGAAAGGCAGGTGGGTTTAAAACAAATGCTTGTTTTTCAGGGTGGGGGCTCAACCTCCATTATTGCAGGGTGCCCACAAATTTTGTACTGCTCCAGTTTAGAACAGTGTCACTAGCCGGTCAAGACTATGTGAATTTCATCAACTTCCTGGCGTTTCCATTTATGCAAATTTTGTACTCAAAACTGAACATTGGCAAGGGATTTACACACCAGCTTGGAGTTCCTCTCATCCAAGGCCTGAAATTTTGAAATTTTTGAATTACACAGATTTCAAGATGGTTTTGAGAGATGTATTGAAATCCCCTAATCTGATGTTTGAGGGCCAAGAGATATAGTATATTTTTAAGGTCATAAGGTATTCTGGCAATAAAGCCAACTTGTGGACATAGTCTATAGCCATTTCTTGTGTATGCTGCCATGTTGAGGCCTGTTCTGAAGAAAGCTGAGCACCAATGATGCCTTAACTAGAGACATTTTAAGTAACTACAAGTCTGTGTGCCACCTGAAACAACACAAGGATTTTGGGGTAACCATGCTTTGCACCCTGTTTGCAAATACTGTTGATGTATATGTGTTTGTTTATGTATGTGAATTTTAGGGCACCCAGTGTACAAATGTGATGGAAGTAAAACATTGTTTGGTTGCTGAATTGAATATAACCAACAAAGTGTAGAGACTTCATGTGTGTCATGAGGACACCCACATATTTGTTAGTACTGGTGGTAGTGAGTCCCTAATTAAAGTGCTAGGGAGTGGTGAAAGATGCATGCGTCGTTCATACGCCATTTAAGTGATTAAAGTGCTAGGGAGTGATGGGACATGCATTCGTCATTCATACGGTACTTATTCGTTTAGAATCTTCGTGTATGTATATTTATGTTTGCTTACAGGGGCAAAAGTAGGCCAACCCATAACGAATTTGGTAAATTGTATTAGAGTAAAACTGTAGACTGAGAAATGCCTAAATTTATATTAAAGGTAGCCATCTTCCAGTGGAGTGGCAGAGGCAAGCAGGCTAAAGCTAGGAAACCTGTAGTGCAGGTAGAGAAAGCAGAAGCTGAGCTGAGTGTGCCACAAAATGGAAGGGGGCTGGAAAGATTAAAATCAAGAAAACAGAGATCAGGTTTAAAGAAGACAGCTGCTGTTATAAGAGGTTTACTAGCTTGTATTATTGGTAACAAGGAAGATCATGATGAGGAAGAAAATAGGAAAGTGAGTGAAAGTTGTGTAATGTTGAGTGAGAGTTTTGAAAGATGTAACAGTTGGTGTGATAATTGTGAAGTGTTAGCATATAGAACACCCACTGCTGAAGTGGAAAGCGCAGAAAGCAGTTGAAAAAAGAAATGTAAACCACCTATGGTGAAAGTTAGGGCAATAATAACCAGATCGGACTGGAACCCTAAAACATGGGTGGGTGACTTACATGAGACAGATGTGTGCTCAGATAAAGAGTGGGAATGTGAGTGTAAGGAAAAGGAGAGGGATGAAAGGAAGGGAAAACAGCAAGGATGTTTTCTTTCATTATTCTCCACTGCACCACAATCTCCAGGTAATTCTGAGGCCTGTCCAGTATTTAAAGAACATGCTACACCCATAGACATTTTACCACTGTTAGGAAAGGTAACCAGTGCTGCACTGAAATTTGATTTAGGACAAAGAGATCAGATAGAAGGCAGAGGAGCTTGTGAGTGTGAATGGCAATTGTTGACTAGATGGCATGAACTGGATAATGGCTTAACGATACTGAGTAAAGAAAGTGTGGAATTTAAACAAGGAACAATGGAAATGAATGGGATTCAAGTGCTTGTGTGTGAAAGGTCTGAATGTGCTAGTGCAAGAATGGCTGAGTTGGAAAGAAAGTGCACCAGTTTAGGAATTGGTCTGAATGGATCAGGACAAGCCAAAGAAAAAAGGATGGGAGATGGTGCAGCAGGAAGCTCAGCCAGCAAGCCAGGAATGCACAGGGGTGTGAAAGTCCTAACAGCTGTGCTGGGGCCAGTAGTAATTAAAAAGCACACACACTTAGGTTCAGTAATTCGAAACCTGACTGACCAGTTGTTTAAAAAGACAGCCTATGAATCTCCATGCAATAAAATGGAGAAAAGTGAGCTGGTCTTTAGTAAAGAGCACAGGTCAGTTTTAGGAGCGATGCTGGATTTAACACTTGGATTCTGGAGAGGTTTTAGCCCACACTTTCAGGTAGCAGTTACCATACAATAAAAAAAGGACACACAGGCAACGGAAAAAAAATAGAAGGGTAGTGCAGGAAGACAGGAAAGGGAAAATAATTATTTCTGTTTCAATTTTCTGGCCTTTTGTAAAAGTGCTACTTCTATTGTAAGGTTTTATGGACTTTGGGTTGGTGCAGGTAATAAATAGTGAAGGCAATTAGCAGAGTAAAAT
This sequence comes from Polypterus bichir lapradei, assembly GCA_026402145.1. NCBI lineage: Eukaryota > Metazoa > Chordata > Cladistia > Polypteriformes > Polypteridae > Polypterus > Polypterus bichir. The sequence continues at coordinate 18,799,206 of JANRMT010062837.1, read as the reverse complement.
CCATGCAGGAGATTGGGTTACCATTGGGACATTGGAGAGGCATGGCACTAGCGGCTGAGCTGTTCCAATGAAAGCCTAGAAGCAAATTTTGAGTGTTGGCACCAGGTCGACAGCCAAGAAGATGAGATGGACAGAAACTGCTTTGTCACCTTCCATTTTGCAGACCTGCCTACATAGCGAAATGAAAAAAAAAAGAAAGAGGAAAAGACAACAAAGACAACAAGCAAAGACTAAAGACAAAGACATGAAGAAGAACTGAAGAGACAGCAAGGAAAAGACACTTACTGGGGTTTAAGTGAGTAACAAGTCCACAAGTCATGCAATAATA
>JANRMT010062837.1:18752748-18793878 GCA_026402145.1 Polypterus bichir lapradei | reverse complement strand
TGAGCGTAGCAGTGTAATTCGGTTTTTGTTCAGCACTCTTTGGAACTGTTACTTTTTGTCTGCGCACTGCGTCAGTTCACGTGAGCCGCTGAATATGGTTTTATATGTCAGTCGCTCGCTTCTAATTGTTTCGCTGCCTTCTTAATTATATAATGGATGTTTTCTAAAGCGCGTTTTGTAGCTCTTCCTGGCTTTCTACGTAATGCGTGATTACGTGAGAGGCGTGATGATGTCATACGAAACTCCGCCCCTCCAGCTGAACTCCATTACAGTAAATGGAGAAAAACAACTTCCAGTTATGACCATTACGCGTAGAATTTCGAAATGAAACCTGCCCAACTTTTGTAAGGAAGCTGTAAGGAATGAGCCTGCCAAATTTCAGCCTTCTACCTACACGGGAAGTTGGAGAATTAGTGATGAGTCAGTCAGTCAGTCAGTCAGTGAGTCAGTGAGGGCTTTGCCGTTTCTTAGTATAGATTTAGGCAAACCAAGTAGTGAGAGGTATTCGTGTTTGCACCAACCCCCCTTTTTACGACTGTCTCTTTGTAATTTTATGACAGTATTTGGGGGGATGTGTCTTAAACCAGTTTGATGAGTATTTCTTTGCTAAAGTCTTTGTCTCATCCCCCACACAAAGCCAGGTTAGCTTAACATATGGTCTTGGGGGGTTGCAGGTGTTAAAATGTACTATTTCTCCCATTGGTCTGAGATATGGCTGTTTGGAATTGGCTTGTCTCAGAGGCCTTTAAAAATACCATGATGTCCTATTGGTTCTAGGAATTGGAGAGAACATCTATAAATGTACTTGCTCAACCACATTCTCTCTCTTTTACCAACATATGATGAAAGAAGCATCTCTCTTGCTAACCTGTGATGATGAAGACAACACAATGAAGAGCACAGCTCAGCAGCCATATTGAACAGACATGTGGCTGAAAGCTGAGCACCAACGATGCCTTAACTAGACATTTGAAGTAACTACAAGTCTGTGTGCCACCTGAATTACATATCACCATTTTATCAGGTTGTATGGTTGCCAATATTCAAATGTACTTTGCATTTTGTTATTATTTATGAATATTATCAGTAATACATTATTTTATGTGTAACTTAACTCCTGCTTGTCTTTTTACTACATCTATATGCTTGCGGTTATAGATATAGAAGGGAAGGTGGAGTTAAGTTATATACAATAATACCTTATAAACAGTGGTAAGTCTGTGAGATTAGGCATTCTACGGCTACATATTAATAATACAATAGGGGAAAGTAGAGCAATATATATATTACTCTACCAAGATAAAACACCCTCTAATGTACTCATTTCTAATCCTGTCCGTCCTCTTCACACCCAATGCAAATCCTAACATCTTTTACTCTATCACCCCCAGCTCTGTCTCCTGCTTTCTGGTCAGTGCCACCATCTCCAACCCATTTAACATAGCTGGTCTCACTACTGTACTGTAGACCTTCCCTTTCACTCTTGTTGATACCCATCTGTCACAAATCACTCTTGACACTCTCTTTTTCATGTCTCTTACACAATCCCCGTTGCTCTGAATTATTGATCCCAAGTATTTAAATTCATCCGCCTTCACCAACTCTACTCCCTGCATCCTCACCACTTCTCTGACCTCCCTCTCATTCACACACATGTATTCTGTCTTGTTCTTACTAATCTTCATTCCTGTCCTCTCCAGAGCATATCTCCACCTCTCCAGGGTCTCCTCAACCTGCTCCCTACTATCGCTACAGATACAATGTCATCAGGAAGCATCATAGTCCACGGGGACTCCTGTCTGATCTCGTCTGTCAACCTGTCCATCACCATTGCAAATAAGAAATAACTCCCATCCAATCCCTGATGTAATCCCACCTTCACGTTGAATGCATCCATCATTCCTACTGCAGTTCTCACCACTGTCACACTTCCCTCATACATATCCTGTACAACTCTTATATACTTCTCTATCACTCCCGATTTCCTCATACAATACCACAACTCCTGTTGAGGAACCCTGTCATATGCTTTCTCCAGGTCCACAAAGATGCAATGCAATTCCTTCTGGGTTTCTCTAAACTTCTCCATCAGCACCTTCAGAGCAAACATTGCATCTGTGGTGCTCTTTCCTGGCATGAAACCATACTGCTGCTCACTAATCATCACCTCCCTTCTTAACTACTCTTTCCTATAACTTCATGCTGTGGCTCATCAACTTTATCCCTCTGTAGTTACTACAGCTCTGCACATCCCTGTTATTCTTAAATATCGGCACCAGTACACTTCTCCACAGGCATCCTCTCACTTTCCAAGATTACATTAAACAATCTGATTAAAAACTCCACTGCTGTCTCTCCTAAACACCTCCATGCTTCCACAGGTACTGTATATCATCTGGACCAACATCTTTTCCATTCTTCATCTTTTTCATAGCTGTCCTTACTTCCTTCTTGATAATCTGTTGCACTTCCTGATTTACTATCTCCACATTATCCAACCTTCTCTCTCTCTCATTCTCATCATTCATCAGTCTCTCAAAGTACTCTTTCCATCTGCTCAACACCTCTCAACTCATCATACGGATTTTCTTTAGCCTTCGCCACCTCTCTCTTCACCTTGCACCTTATCTCCTTGTACTCTTGTCTACTTTATGCATCTTTCTGACTATCCCATTTCTTCACCATCCTCTTACTCTGTATACTCTCCTGTACTTCCCCATTCCACCACCAAGTTTACTTTTCCTCCTTCCTCTGTCCAGATGTCGCACCAAGCACCCTTCTTGCTGTCACTTACTACTTCTGCTGCGATTGCCTAGCTGTCTGTCAACTTTTCACTGCCACCCAGTGCCTGTCTTACCTCCTCCCTGACCTCAACCTTTGCTCTGCCCTCCCTCCCCTTCTCTTCTTCTTGATCTCCAACGTCATCCTACAGACCACCATCCCATGCTGCCTAACAACCCTTTCCCCTGCCTCCACTTTGCAGTCTTTAATTTTTCTTCAGATTGACGCTTCTGCATAGAATATAATCTACCTGTGTGCATCTTCCTCCACTCTTGTACGTCACCCTATGTCAGTGGTTCTTAACCTGTGGGGCTGCCCCCTAGGGGGGCACGAAGTAACAAAAAGGGGGGGCGCAAAGATGTGAAAAAAAGAAAACAAGAATCAAAAAATGAAAAAAACATTTGTTAAAACTAAAATAAATAAATTTAAACTACATTCTGATACTAGAACAATAAGTATGGAGTTAGATGAATGTCGATAAAAGTTAAGTAGGTATAATAAAATATGCATCTACATTTCAAAAAAATGTTAGGGAGGGGGTGCGATTAAAACTGTTAAGAAAACTCGGGTCGCAAATACTTAAAGGTTGAGAAACACTGCCCTATGTTCCTCCCTCTTCTTAAAATATGTATTCACCAGAGCCATGCCCATCCTTTTTGCAAAATCCACCTTCTTCATTCCTCTCCTTGACACCATACCTACCCATCACCTCATCATTTCCTTTGTTCCCTTCACCAACATGTCCATTGAAATCCGCTCTAATCACCACTTTCTGTCCCTTGGGTACACTATCCATCACCTCATCCAACTCAATACAGAAATCTTCTTTCTCATCCATCGAACACCCAACTTGCGGGGCATATGCACTAACAACATTCATCATCACTCCTCCAATTTACAGGTTCATAATCATTACTTTGTCTGACACTCTTTTCACCTCCAAAACACTCTTGACATACTGCTCCTTTAGAATAACTCCTACCCCATTTCTCCTCCCATCCACACCATGATAGAACAATTTGAATCCACCTCTGATCCACCTGGCATTACTCCCCTTCCATTTAGTCTCTTGTACGCACAGTGTATCAACCTTCCTTCTCTCCATCATATCGGCTAACTCTCTTCCCTTACCAGTCATAACTGCCAACATTCAAAGTTCCTACCATCAGTTCCATTCTCTTTACCTTCATCCTGTCCTTCTGCCTCCGTACACGTCTCTTCTTCACCTTCTTCGGCCAACAGTAGCTCTATTTCTGCCAGAACCCTGTTGGCTAACAGTACTGGTGGCAACCATTTTTAACCCGGGCCTCGACTGATCCGGTATGGAAAATCGTATCATTGTCTGCATATTGATCTGGCAGAATTTTACACCGGATGCCCTTCCTGATGTAACCCTCCCCATTTATCTGGGCTTGGGGCCGGCACAAAGAAACACTGATTTGTGCATCCCCTGTGGCTGGGTTACAGAATGGTAACAATCAAGTGAATTTAATTTGTAAACGATATGCAATTAATTTTGGTACATTTTTTAAAACCTGCATCATAGATGTGAATCTGAAAAGGAAAAGCAGAACACAGAAACAGTAGGACTGCTTTGACGCGGGGTGCCACCAGTTTGCAAAGCCAAGTAGAAATGTGTGTTCGAAATGATACACTGTGGTGAAAATGTATGTTACTGTGGTGAAAATGTGCGTGGCTTTACGGCAAGTTTAGTTTTTACACATCTCGAAGTGAGTATGGAAACGGGCGTATGCAACATTCTTGTGCGTACGCACCATTTACACACGAGGCCCCAGATCTTCACCAACACCTCCAGAATTTGGACCTAATCTTTAAGTGACTGCTGTGAGCCCGGTTGACACATTGTGAGCTCAATTGACACTGAATTTGAAGAAGTGTCACCTCACACAACCCCAGATCTACTTTTTAAGGTTTGCGATATTGAACAACAGGGCTGAAGATGACCCTGGGACAACCTCCACTATTCAAGAATATCCCTCACCTTCAGACCTAAAAAGTTTGCAAAGGTTTCTTGGGATTAGCCAACATTGCTACCACACTTAAGCAACTAAGGAAAAAGGATTTTTTGTGGAAATAGACTACTGATTTCAAGGAAGCTATCGGCCAGCTTAAGAAAGTATTCCAGTCTTCACCAATCCCGGCTCAACCTGATCTTCAGCTAACTTTTCAAGTCCACACTTATGCCAGCAATGTAGTGATCAGACCAGCATTCACTCAATACAAACATGGTATTGACAAGGTGATCACCTATGCATCTAGAAGTCATGTTAGAATTTTTTTTTGCAAAAAGCTCCAATCTGTCAGTGATCCTGAATATGACCAGCAGGCTGTAAAGGATGTCAGTTGTGATATCATGACAGCATTTGATTCAAATCAGGAGCATTTGTGTAGATTTAAATTAAATGAACAACATAATTCAGCTTTAGAGGAATTGCTGATCCATGTGATAGATCCTGATTGTAAACTGCAGTTTCCCATGATCAGAACTGAATTAATCTGTTGAGCTGTGGTAATCTGAGAGATGAGGTTGAGATTCATCATAAAGTACTCTATGTCCAATGCAATGCCTAGTTATTTATTGCCATTGAAATTATGTAGATGTGATTCCTTTCTGTCCACTGCTTCTATGAGTTCTAGTTTGATATTATTCTTAAATGTTAACATTCTTCTGCTGAATTCTATTTGTTTTTTGAGTACCTGTCCCTTTCCACACTGCCTTCTGAGGATAAAGACATGCTAGTTTGTCAATTTTGTTGTCAAAACTGAAAGAAACCTTTCATTTAATTAATTTGTGGTGCTGTGATGGCTTGCCCCCAGAGGTAACTTTGGCATTTTGGAAACAGCTGGATATCTGTTATTTAGAAATGTTGAACTCCATTTCCACCTGCAAATTGAATCCCACAATTAATTTAACCCTGACTACCTTAGCTTTTAAAATATGTCAAGGATTCAGAAGATTTTTCCAGCTATTGTTCCATTTCATTGATGAATTCTGACACAAAAGTTTTAGTAAAACATCTTGCAAAATAATTGCAATCAGTCATTCACAAGCTCATCCACACTGCTCAGTCAAACTTCTTTTCCTTTTGTCACATTGTTGTTATTATTTGTTGCCTCTGTTATTTAAACATTGTATTCTTCACCTGTGATTGTTATTCTCACCAATTCAAGCATATTTCGTCCCAGTCAGATTTTCAAAGGGACTAGACGGGTGCCCAGTCTTTCTTAATGCTTTTAATGTGGCACTGGAATCTCTGGGCATTGTCCTTCATTTCTAGAAGCTAATCAAGCTGTAGAAGCTGATTGTTTGTAGGTTCTCTCCTAAAATATTATATGCAGACAACATCCTATTATACTTACGTAATGCTCCTTCTGATCTTCCCCATATGCTTAATGTATTTCAGTTTTTTGAGAATGTGTCAGGAAATAAAATCAACACACTGTAATTTCTGATTGTTGATAAATCTTTAATAGTGTTAAAGAATCACCTTCTACACAGTTGTGCCTTCTGCTGTCTTTGCACACCAGGCTGACCATTGTTAAAATGAATATATTCCCTTTATTTAACTTTATAAGTTCTATGCTACCACTGTCTCCACCAAATAAATATTGGTGAGAGGTTAGAACCCTCATTTATAAAATCTTATGGAATAAAAAGAGATCCTCAGTCAAGTATTCGACCCTAATTCATGACAGATTTTGTTCTTTTTCCAGATATTTAAATTGTATCCTAGTTTTTGTCCTGTGCACAATTTGGAGCTGCTTGATCCCTCCTGTTAATCCCCCTTTCGAGATTGCATCAAATCCAATATTGCTGCCCCAAGATTCCTCTCTTTGCTCCATTTCTTAACACATAAACTATAATCTCTTGCTACCACCATCTTGTATCTGTTGACTTTGTAGTATAGTTTTGAAATGTGTCTAGATTATTGGCCAAAGTGGCACTCACATACTCCCATACTTACAACCCCTGCTTTATTTATAGATGATTGTCCCTCCTGGGCCTATCATGGCATATCAACTCTTGGTGACAACTAACAATGCCAGACTTCGGACATTCCAATCTCTGAGTTTGAAATTGAATCCTCTACTTTTTTTCTTGTACTTAAAACTAAGTTCTTTACTTAAAACTTGAAATGTATAAGCATCTTTAACTTTATATTTATTTCTGCTATACCATTTTTGTAACTCTTTTTCTCCTAACCCAAAAGCCAGTGGCATCTCTATATGCTTGGCTGTACAAGGCTTCTTATTGCCCTTTATCAATTCTATCTGTTTGAGAGCAGGACCTTCCCTCAACACTTCCCTCCCGTAAATCTATTTTCACCAATATTTCACATTCTTCCAAAAATCCTAATCTCTAAAACATTCAGTTTAGGGTTCTTTACCACATCTATTTTACTCCATGAAACCATATTTCCACGGGTTCTGTCAGTTGATCCCTGCTGTAACTTCTGTCAGGTACTTTTCTCCGTATGTTTTGGGAGTGCTTCCCCTGTCTTGGCTTCTTGGATGTCTACTACTATTTTTTTTTTAACTTTCTTTCATGCCAATATCCCATTCCTCCCCATCTTGGGGAACAGCTTGTCTATCTCCCTAACCTCCAACCAGTAGCTACTCTTTTCTCTAGGCATAATAGGTAAAAGGGTGTCGCTGGCTTCTCACTGTAAATTTGATATCTTTACCACATTGACATCTTGGAAAGCTTAAGTTTTCAATTTTTCATCAAAATGGCATGCTCTGGTGCAGCTCTGTCTGGGTCACAGTTTCCTCCTAGGTTTTGTTTAGAATATTTTCATTTTTACTCTGTCAAAAGAGAAAATTCTATAGGATATTTTACTGTTAGTTGTCATTATTGTCTCTTAAGACATTTTATATGTTATAAGAAGCTTGTTTATTATATTGTTTATGTATTATTGCTATTAAAACTCCAATAAACAGCTTATAACAAAAGATGGGGAACACAAACTGCACCAAGTCACTTACGTGACTAGTAACATGCAGCCTCACCACAGAAACAAATGTGAAATACCAACAAGAGAAAGATAATGTCTTAAACCATGATATCTTGAAGTCCATCTTACATTTGGCCTAAAATTTTTATATTTTATATATTTATATATATATTTATATTTTATAGGCAAACAAAAACAGCAGTAGCAGAAAAAGAAGGAAAATAAGGAGAAAACAGATTGAAATAAGTTATTCTCAAACACAACTTATTCCCAGCACTGCTTAACTTAAGAACAGTACTCTTCAGTGCTCTACAACATTTTTGGATGTCATTCTGTTTTCAGTTAACAACGATGTGGGAGCTTGCAGTTTCATAATATTTGGTTATTGGTTAGATTTCCTAAGGGATTCTGTCGAAAACGGGTATGCTCTGAAACTGTTCATGTATTTTTTATAGAGAAGTTAGATTGAATTTCTGTTCAAAGATGATTTAAAGCAAATTAGCTAGATATAAGTGTTGCCAACAATCAGGTAAAGATCCATCCAAAATTTGTGTGGTATTAAAATGGAAAATGCATGCATGGATATAATGAACTTGACCTGTATTTGAATATGTTTGATTAAGATGGCCCACTCCTGCCTAAGTGGATAATAAGGTACCAGCCTGTATACTGTTTGTGTAGTTCAGTCTCACACTATCTAAATTTATTTATTGGTTCTCCTGCAGAAAGCAAGTCCTGGCAACAAAAGTGGAGGCAGAAAAGGATGGAGTGAAGGTTCCAACCACACTGGCAGAATATTGTATTCAGACCAAAGTGCCTTCTCATGACAATAGCTCAGATCTTCTGTATGATGACTTATGTGATGATGATATTGAAGAAGACGAAGGAGAAGGCTGTGAAGCTGTCGGAGAAGAAGGTGATTGTTATGAGGATGAGAATTCAGAAATTGAAGGGTTATGACCACCCTTATATTCTTTTCTATCTTGCCTCATTATGCAGTGTCTACCCATATGCTTTCTCATGTGCCTTTTTACCTTCCTCCACAATGTTTAACGTGAATGCAGACTAAGGTGTTTTGTTGTAGCACTTCTGAGGTTAAACATTCTCAAATAACATAAAAGTCGATAGTGTAGCAAGAGTCACGTCTTTACCCATTTTACATATTTATTTATTGGATAGGTAATGGAAATGATGTAACATGCTTATTTTTTATTGGTGCTATTATAAGTTTTACATAGTTATCTTATATTTCCAATAGGTGAGAAGAGTTGTAAGCTATATTTATTCTGACCTGATCATAACACACACATTTAAAACATCATCTGAACCAAAATACAAATGTGAAAATATTTGACTTTTTAAATTTATCTTGTACTTTGTGTGCATATACAATCATAATCTATCCTTTATGGGAGAAAGAAAATCACAGTAACAGGTGAGACAGAATTACTGTCCAACAACTTCAGACTTCTAAATTTAGGACGCTGGCAGTGACTAGTGTATCCATGCAGTGGAGCATTTTTCTTCTAGTAACATGCGTTGTGCTACTTTCCATGTGCTAGATACATTGATCACTAAGGTTATGAGTTACTGAAGTTATTGTTTTTTTTATTAATTTTATTGAAATCACATAACATTCCATACAAATAGATCAATGTTTACAAAAATAGGATTGAAAACAGAATTACTGAAATTATTCTAATCATGTGTTACATTGTAGTGTTTTGCGTATTTTAGTACCTCATAGTTGTAACTATAAAAAGACATTCCAACAGTCTTGGATCTTAGCAGATGTTCAGACGTGTTAAACCCAGGTCAATATAAATCTCATCACAAGATGTGTATATAATTAATAAATTATTTCAGGTATTCATTTACTGTAAAAATAAGTGATACAGTTCCTTGAAGCATTTTGAAAGATTTCAATATTAATCCAAAATATTAAGCTCTCCATATAACACCAACTTGATAGTCTTTGAATAAAGCAGGAGCAGTTGTGCACCTAATGATTCAACATAATTTTCCACAGCAAAGTAAAACATCTTTTGGGATGCTGTTACCCTGTAGTGGAAAAATTAACACACTGTGTTTGTCTGGTAAATGACACTGGAGTAATATAAGAAAGGTGGGTGTTTCTTCCTTCACTTAGCACACATAATCACACTTCCTTCCAATTCATGTGCCCAAAATTGTGAAGTAATGAGCTAAAAACCACTGATTTGTCCAAGTAAATTCTTTTAGCCCTGATTGGTCCAACATGCAACATTTTATTTATGTACAATATAGTACATGTACTTCTAAATTTGGATCTGTAGGATCATCAAGTCTTTTATTACTTTATCACAGGTAGTGTACTACTGAAACTGTCCAGTAGAAAGCTAAAACAGGGCAGTTTGTTTTTTTGTCATAAAAATACGTTATAGTTAATCACTATATAACTGTTTTATCACAATCTGAAAAGTGTTAGCCACTAAATATTATCATTTTATTAATTTTCTTTGAGTTATAGAGATCTGTGAACCCAAATTGATATTTTCAGTACATTTCAAAAACATATAATTGTTTAAATTATCATGAGTGCAAATTGAGAATATTTGCTTGTACTGTACATTTCAAAACTGAAGGAGATTACAGAAAGCAAATATTTGATAACATGACACATTTTCCTGACAACCATTTTCACCCTGTCTGCTTTAACAATGTTAAAGGAAATATTTTTGTGTTGCATTTTAACCATGTTATATTCACTTTTAGCTACATTATTAAAGACATTGAAAATTCTCTTTTATCTCAGCTGTATTGTTTCTTTTGTTTAAAACCGCATTTTAAAAAATGAATTTTTGTGCATCGGTGGCACAGTGAGTCACACTGCTGCCTCACAGTCAGGAGACCTGGGTTCGCTTCTCAGGTCCTCCCTGCGTGGAGTTTGCATGTTCTCCCCGTGTCTGTGTGGGTTTCCTCCCACAGTCAAAAGACATGCAGGTTAGGTGCACTGGCGATTCTAAATTGTGTGTGCAAGCCCTGCGATGGGCTGGCTCCCTGCCCAGGGCTTGTTTTCTGCCTTGCACCCTGTGCTGGCTGGAATTTGGTCCAGCAGACCCCTGTGACCCTGCAGTTCGGATATAGCGGGTTGGATAACGGATGGATGGAGGGATTTTTGAATCTTGCATTTATCATTTGTTTGTCTACCAAATAGGCCAGTTGTAATTTTCTGCTCTATTAATTCCTTAATAAGGTCATTTAATTTTTAAATGTTTTATTGTATAAATAATTGTGTTTCTGCTTTGCTTTCTAATGAGTAAAACCAGATTGAGCTTAAAAATAGAAATAATTAATTATTTGAGGTGAAGGCAAGAAAGAGATCTGTGGAATGATTGCTTACATAATTTTTGATATGACAATTTGCCTGCTTCTGCATATATTTATTCTTGTCCTATTAATAAAGTGTTCATAAAAGAAAATTGTGTTAAGTTGGATTTTGTGATTTTTTTCTATATTTGAAATAGTTTTCCAAATCACTGTATGGTTGTGTATTTTTCTAGTATTTTTCTTCACAACTGACTTCTCTTTGCATAGTGAATGGGTAATAATTTTCTGTGTTTAAAGAAAGGCTTGGCTTCACATCCTAGGCGTCTCTGCTGGCCAAAGTCATAAGTAATAACAAAACATTTCGACCATCATAGTGACAACAACATTTTATAGATGTAATAGGTATATCTTAGTTTTTGTTTCTGGTCAAATGTGCTGGCTAATGGATTTATTTATGGTGAACATTGCTAGACAATGGCTAACTGTATACACTGTAATGACGGCTCAATTTGCATTGCTATCTCCTATTATAACTCTAAGAAGGTCCCTTAACCTGCCGGTGCAGAAGATCGAGGCCCAGGTTAACAACAGCTGCCACCAGTACTGTTAGCCAACAGGGGATTGGGGTAAATTGGGCTACTGTTGGCCAAGGGGAAGAAAAGGGGAAGGTGTGTCCAGAGGCAGGAGGAGAGGAGGAGGATTAGGAGAGTAGAAGTGAGGGTAGGAACTTTGAATGTTTGCAGTATGACTGGTAAGGGGAGAGAGTTAGCCGATATGATAGAGAAAAGGAAGGTTGACATATGGTGCATGCAAGAGACCAGATAGAAGGGGGGTAAGGCTTGGTGTATTGGAGACTGGTAAATATCTTTTAACATGGCATGGATGGGAGGAGAAATAAGGTAGGGGTTATATTGAAGAAATAGTATGTCAAGAGTGTTTGGAGGTGAAAAGAGTGTCAGACAGATTGTTGATTATGTAGCTGGAAATTGAATGTGTGATGATGAATGTTGGTGGTACGATGGATGAGAAAGAATATTTCTGGAGTGAGTTAGATGAAGTGGTGCAAGGTGTACCCAAGGCAGAGAGAATGGTGATTGAAGTGGATTTGAAAGGACATATTGGTGAAGGGAACAGAGGGGATGAAGGGTTGATGGGTAGAGTGTCAGGAGTAATTTGTGAAAGACGGGTATCAGCAATAGTGAAAGGGAAGGTCTACGGAATAGTAGTGAGACCAGCTATGTTATACGGGCTGGAGACATTGGCACTGACCAAAAACAGGAGACAGAGCTGGAGGTGGCAGAGTTAGAGATGTTAAGATTTGTATTGGGTGTGACGAGTATGGACAGGATTAGAAATGAGTAAATTTGAGGGTCAGCTCAGGTTGGATGGTTTGGAGACAGAGAGGCGAGATTGCATTAGTTTGGACATGTGCAGAAAGGAGAGATGCTGGATATATTGGGAAAAAATTGCTAAAGACATGAGCTGCCAGGCAAGAGGAAAAGAGGAAGGCATAAGAGAAGGTTTATGGATGTGGTGAGTTAGGATATGCAGGTGAGGGGTGCAACAAAGCAAGATGCAGAGGACGGGAAGATATGGAAAAAGATGATCCGCTGGTGCAACCCCTAACAGGAGCAGCCGAAAGAAGAAAAAGATGAATAATACTTTACATTTATTTACATTAAATTTTCTTGCCACAAATCTGTCCAAGCCTGTATGCTGCCAAAGTCCCTCTGATATGATTTAATTGGTGGTATGTGTCAATCCACCTAACTTGGTATCATCTGCAAACTTAACTAGCTTGTTATTTATTATACCATTAAAATAATATTTATATATTAAAAAGAGCAACAGTCCTAGCACTAATCCCTGAGGGATACTACTTTTAACATCATCCATTTCTGATGCTCTGCTTCCTGTTTTTGAGCCAACTGCACATTTGTCTACAAAGAACACCCTGAACTCCCACTTCTTTTAGTTTGATGCCCAACCTTTAATGTGGCACCTTATCAAATGTACTCTAAAATTCAAGATAAATAATATTGTATGTCTGCGGTGGGCTGGCCTCCTGCCCAGGGTTTGTCTCCTGCCTTCCGACCTGTGGATTGGCTCCAGCAGACCCCCGTGACCTTGTAGTTAGGATATAGCGGGTTGGATAATGGATGGCTGGATGGATAATATTGTATGTTCCACTTTTATCATATCATTTTGTTGCTTCCTCATAGAATTCCAGCAAGTTGGTAAAACATGACTTCCCTCTTCTGAACCCATGCTGACTGTTCTTGTCACGTGTTGCTCAATCTTTGCCTTAATAATTCCTTCCGTTAATTTATCTGTGATGCACTTTAAGTATACTGGCCTATAGTTGTTTGGACTAGACCAGTCATCCTTTTAATATAATGGAATAATATTTGCCATTTTCCAGTCCTTTAGAATTTCCTACTAATTCAAAGTTTTGGTATGTACAGTAGCTGCCCTGCATTATATGTAAAATGTTTTTAAACCTGTTACACTGCTCCTTGACTTTCTCCACACTTAAAAGGTTATCCCAGTCCATCCTCCTTAGACTTTGCCGTATCTGCTCAAAATTTTACCCTACCAAAGTCAAACTTAACAGGTTTGGTTTTGGTCTTTGCAACCATGCTCTTCCAAAACACTGAGAACTGTATTATGTTATGATTACTTGGCCATAGTGGTTAGATCACCTCTATACCCTCAGTTCTATCCTGATTATTACAAAATACTAAATCCAGACAGGAATTTGTCCACATTGGTGCTTTAGCCGACTGTGTTAGAAAAACGTCACTGATTACTTCTACAACTCCTGCTGTTGTGCTCCGTTATTTGCAAAGTTATGCCAGATAATATTCAGGTAATTAAAATCCCCCATGATTATAATATCCCCCTGTAAACTTGCCTTTTTAATATTACTGAACAGACATGCATTGAAATTACTGTTTGCATTGGGTTACCATAAACTGCAAAAAAGTAACTGTTATTTTCTAACAGGAAACTGCTATTTCAACTATTTAAAGGTTTTTCTGACTTTATACATTTACAGGGCTTTGGGTTATACTTAATTGTACCAAATGGTTTTTACAGTCCTTGTGCACAAAAGTAAGAATTTCAATAAGAAATTACTCTAAACATTTTTTTCTAGTAGGAAGCTACTATTTTATAATATTAAAGTATTTATACCTTAATACATTTACAGGACTTTGAGTTATTCTCAAATTTATCAAATCATGTTCACAGCTTTTTAAAGGACCTGCAAAGTACAGTAGAGCAACTTTAGTTATGCAGCTACTAATAGACTACTATTTCAAATAGTGTTTCTGCCTTAATACATTTACAGGGCTTTGAGTTACACTCAAAAGTACAATCACATTTCAAAGTTTAAAATAAAATTCAAGAGTAATACAATAACCATAATGATGCAGCTGTTCAGTTACTAAGGAATTGCTCTTTACTGCTCTTTTCTAGTAGGAAACTGCCATTTTAAATATGTAAAAGTGTTTCTACATCAATTCAACTGCAGAGCTTTGTTAAACTTGATTATTCCAATCTGCTTTTACAGTCATGAAATACACTGATGTAGCAGGTGTTTTAATAAGAAATTGCTAAAAACAGTGATTTTCTTGTAGGAAATTACTGTTTCTGCTTTACAAAAGTGTTTATACCTTAATACATTTACAAGGATTTTAGTTATATTCATCCATCCATCCATCCATCCATCCATCCTCTTCCACTTATCCGAGGTCGGGTTGCGGGGGCAGCTGCTTGAGCAGAGAGGCCCAGACTTCCATCTCCCGGCCACTTCTTTTAGTTCTTCTGGGAGAATCCCAAGGCGTTCCCAGGCCAGCCGGGAGACATAGTCCCTCCAGCGTGTCCTGGGCCTTCTCCCGGTTGGGCGTACCCGGAACACCTCACCAGGGAGGCGTCCAGGAGGCATCCTGATCAGATGCCCGAGCCACCTCATCTGACTCCTCTCGATGCGGAGGAGCAGCGGCTCTACTCTGAGCCCCTCCCGGATGATTGAGCTTCTCACCCTATCTTTAAGGGAAAGCCCAGACACCCTGCGAAGGAAACTCATTTCAGCCGCTTGTATTCGCGATCTCGTTCTTTCAATCACTACCCATAGCTCATGACCATAGGTGAGGGTAGGAACGTAGATCGACTGTTAAATTGAGAGCCTTGCCTTACGGCTCAGCTCCTTTTTCACCACGACAGACTGATGCAGGGCCCTCATCATTGCGGACGCTGCACCGATCCGCCTGTCGATCTCACGCTCCATTCTTCCCTCACTCGTGGACAAGACCCCAAGATGCTTGAACTCCTCCACTTGGGGCAGGATCTCTCCCCCAACCCTGAGAGGGCACTCCACCCTTTTCCGGCTGAGGACCATGGTCTCGGATTTGGAGGTGCTGATTTTCATCCCAGCCGCTTCACACTCAGCTGCGAACCGATTCAGAGAGAGCTGAAGATCATAGCCTAATAAAGCAAACAGGACAACATCATCTGCAAAAAGCAGTGAAACAATCCTGAGTCCACCAAACCGGACCCCCTCAACACCCTGGCTGCGCCTAGAAATTCTGTCCTTAAAAGTTATGAACAGAATTGGTGACAAAGGGCAGCCCTGGCAGAGTCCAACTCTCACTGGAAATGGGCTCGACTTACTGCCGGCAATGCGGACCAAGCTCTGACACTGGTTGTACAGGGATCGAACAGCTCTTATCAGGGGGTCCGGTACCCCATACTCCCGGAGAACCCCCCCACAGGATTCCCCGAGGGACACGGACGAACGCCTTTTCCAAGTCCACAAAACACATGTAGATTGGTTGGGCAAACTCCCATGCTCCCTCCAGGATTCTGCTAAGGGTGTAGAGCTGGTCCACTGTTCCGCGACCAGGACGAAAACCACACTGTTCCTCCTGAATCCGAGGTTCGACTATCCGACGGACCCTCCTCTCCAGGACCCCCGAATAGACTTTTCCAGGGAGGCTGAGGAGTGTGATCCCTCTGTAGTTGGAACACACCCTCCGGTCCCCCTTTTTAAAGAGGAGGACCACCACTCCGGTCTGCCAATCCAGAGGCACTGTCCCCGATGTCCATGCGATGTTGCCCTCTCATGAGCTCACCACCTATGGGAGGGTCCAAGGAGGTCAGGTGCAGTGTGAGTTGGGTGGTGGCCGAAGGCGTGGAACTTGGAGGTCCGATGTTCGGCTACAGAAGCTGGCTCTTGGGACGTGGAATGTCACCTCCCTGAAGGGGAAGGAGCCTGAGCTAGTGCGCAAGGTCGAGAGGTTCCGGCTAGATATAGTCGGGCTCACCTCAACACACAGCTTGGACTCTGGAACCAATCTCCTTGAGAGGGGCTGAAATCTTTCTAGTTATATTCAGTTGTTCCAAAATGCTTATACAGGCTTGAAAATCACTGCTGTACACAATGCCATACAATACCTTTAGTCACGTAGCTGGTCTGTCAGTAGAAATTCCTAGAAGCTGTTCTTTCTGTTAGCTCATTCTCATAATCTAAATTAATAACAGTGCAGATTTGTCACGTGGAAAAAGTAAGCACACCTATGGCCTTCAGGGGGCGCACCAGCTCCCCAAACCCGACACAGACAGACTCAGACACAAGTTGACATGTACAACACAGGCTTTATTTACACTTCCTTTTTGTTTCCCACTGGCAAAACACAATACAGCCAATTAAGCACAGTTTATAAAGCACAATTAAATGGCACTCTTCTTCCTCTTTCTCTCTCTCTCTCTCTCTCTCCCTCTCTGCATGAACTCCTCCTTCAGCAAGCTTTGTTCCCCTTCCTCCCAACTCTTGCTCCTGGAATGAAGGCAGGAGGCTTCTTTTATGCTGATAAAAATGCTGAACCAGACAAAGTAGGGCTCAGCAGTCCCTGCAGCACCCTCTGGCAGTACCCGTGGAACCCAACATGGCTGAGTCATCAAACTGCAATTCCCAGCATACCCTGTGGGAATCCATGGGGCTGCCATCTACTGATCCAGGGGAGATAGTGCCCTGTGCAAGCTCTCTCCCTAAATGCTTCCTTTAAGAATGCATCCGCCACACACCCCACATTTATCACCATTTTAAATCAGGTGTTCTAGATTAAGTGCTAGTGATTAGAACATCCTTAGGGAGTATGTAGGTGGAACCTGTCTTATTTAAACCACATACCTGTATATCTAGGTTCTGTTGTTCTCTTTGCTATTGACGTGTGCGGTGTCATCATGCTAACTTCAAATAAGCTCTCTCAAGTGCTTTAGAAAGAAGGTTGTGGATGCCTACAAGTCTGGCAAGGGATGTAAAAAGATGGAAATCTTGTACAAGTGGTACAGATCTCAAACAACTGCTAATTTGTCCATGACTGGCCAAATCAGCAAATTCATCTCTAGAACTGTTTCCGGATCTGCATTTAAATATTGCAGAGGTAGGTATGAAATTGTGTGAAACTACAATCAGAAAGACAAATTTGACCTGTAGTGCAAAGTATGGCAGGAAAAAGCCATTGCTTTCTAAGCATTAGAGCAAGACAATATTTTGCAGTTGGACATACTGTATAGGCAAAAACGAGGTCTATTTGAACAGTATTCTCAGGACAGCTGAATCAAAGATTTAGTTCTCTGGAAACAGTACCACTACCAGCACAAACAGAAGACAGCATGTTAGGAGAATACAGGTATATAGGGCTATAAAGCACTTGTAACCTCATACTAGCTGTGAAGCATGGTGGTGGAAATGCGGAAATGGTTTAGAGTGTCTTTGCTGCCTTAAGGCCTGGGCAGCTTGCAGTCAAGTCAACTATGAATTTTGCACTACATATATCAAGGTGTGCTTGAGTAGAATGTGAAGCCATCTGTCTGAAAGGTGAAGTTGAACTGGAAATGGACCTTTCAACACAATAAGGAAAGGCTCAAAAAAGATAATCAAGGATTATGGACTGTCCTATTCATAGGCCTGATTTGAATCCTATTGAAATGCTGTGGGGATTTGAAATGGGCAGGAACTGGGCAGCTCCCCTTCCTGCTGGCTCAGGCAGCAATTCAGACATGCCCCCTCCTGGAGACTCTGGCAACAACTCAAAAACACCCGCTTCTAATGGACGCCCACTGGGCAGAAGAGACTGGCAAACCACCCTTGGTAGTCCCAATAGGGCAGACTAGACAGGCAGCTGGACCCCACATCCCAGCAGCAATGACTGGGCTATAAAAACAATAGCTAAAAGGTGAGTTTTTACTTTTTGTACTCACCTCTAAAGTCTTGAAAGTCAGGCTGTTCCTGGAAAAACTCTGGAAGTAAACAATAGCAACTCAGAAACACCCAATTCTGGGGACACCGACAGCAACTCGGTGTCGCACCATTCTGGGGACAACGACAGCAACATAGAAGCACCTGTACATCTCAGAAGTGGCTTGCACACTTCAGCACCCTTTTTTTCTTGAAGCAACCCACCTTTTCAATTATGCCTTTGTTTCCTCTTGGAGCAGTATGTTAATTTTTTCTTTTCTTTTTTGGAAGCTTGTCCACAACTCCAGCAGGCATTAGGCATCACATCTGTGCTCCTGGTAGACTTTCAGCAACTTGAAAAGTCTCCACCATTATCATAATTATGAGGAGTTTTAGATCTTTAACAATATTAGCATAAAAAAAAGACAAAAGGATGAATGGAAGTGACTACATGCCTTAGGGCGGATAGTATAACAAAAATGTGTTAAAATCAGGAGGTGAAATGGTTGACATGGCAAAGACTGGAGGTTTGGCTGCAGTCACAGGTATAATGGCAGTAGTGGTAGCAGTTCTTTGTTTAGCCACGACACAGAAGGAAGCTGGCTGGGCTTCCCAACTGCTTCTGAATGCTCTAAGAGCATATTGCTCCAAAAGGTGCTGCATGTTAGCTTCATATATGCACACCTCAGCATCCAAATCAAACAACTCATTTAATTCTCCAGATCACACATTCTAGCAGGGAAAGATAAAGTTCAAACAACTCATTTCATTCTCCAGATCACACATTCTAGCAGGGAAAGATAAAGTATTAACTAGCATATCTTGGATTTAATTTAAATGATTATAAGTCCACAGATGCACAGTTGGAGACAGGCCAGTACTCATGGCATTACAATAGTCTCCGAAACACATATTCACCAAGCCGAGGGATTTTTTGCACAGAACTGCTGCAAAGTTGTTGACTTTTTAATTTATTGAGGTGGTTTATTTTGTGGTGTACTAGTCCCAAAGCATAACATTCTGAAACAAACTCAAAATACCCACTAGAAGGGGAAATAGCAATACAGAAAGGGCAATATAAAATCTTTAGAAATTAAAGATTTATTGTTAAACAGCACAAAAGGCACAGCAGAGAATGCCTGGAAAGGCAACAGCAACCCAAGGCAAACAAGTCCCAATCAGAAATCCAAACAATGATAAAAAACAGACCACAGAGGTCTAAAATTTAGTAAATCGCCAAACAAAAGAAAAATCACAAATCCAAGAACTTCACCACACCAGGGGCCTCATTTATAAAACTTTATGAGAATTTGAGCATGAAAATACACGCACATCCCAAAAAAACAGCAAAATGCATAAGCCAACAAATTTTTTAAACAAAACCTAGCATAGGCACATTCCTATGTAACTTACCAATTTAAATTGGCGAGCTTTGTTGGGCTGAATGGCCTGTTCTCGTCTGGAATGTTCTAATGTTCTAATGTTCTAAAAATCACAATCATCTTGTAAATGTGCATTCGCAAACATGCCTCGAAGATAACTAACATATGAAATGACGATGCTGCAGATGTTCATTGGCTGGTAGAGCAGCATGCCTCTAGACGCATCTAGACTAAATCACTTGCATTCAAGAACATCTATCTGTGCTCCACAACTAAACATGCAAGATCATGTGCAGCATTATAGTGCCTCTCCTCCATGTTCTCGGGGTCCTGGAAAAGCATAAAGTGCCGGTGTCTGAGTGGTTAGCTGATAATACCTGGCTCACATAATGACATGTTTGCTGTTACAATGCATAGTATAGAAAATGTGAAAAACTAAGGGTTTAGCCTGTTACCTTACCAGCAAGTTGGTACCATCACTTCTGCCAAAGCTTTTTGGCTTTAATGTAAATTAATTTTGGGCTGACCCTGGCTATGGAGACATGAAGTTTGTTAGTATCCTCTTGGCATCACATATGAATTGTGTGTTAATGAACTGTGTTCCCTGATGACAACACAAATTAGACAATTTACAAGTCTCCGACTTAAAGTTTAAATCTGAACAATATATTCAATCTCTTTTCACTGTTCTGTTATTTCACTAATAATTTCCATTTGTTTGCGCTAATGCGATCTTTACTATCATTTTTTTGAGACTTTCAAATTTTTGTACTTCCATTATCTCTACCCTGCTCTGCATGTGTATCGCACCAACATTTTTAAAATTCCTTACGACATTCTACTTTGTCATCTACTCTTTGTCTTTTATTTCCGGCCCTGGGCGTGGTTAAATCTCTTGGCACAAAGTCTTGTCTTGCGGGACGTGAAAGTGTCTCTCTGAGAAAATCACGTCTCATCTCTCTTCCCAAGATTTTTTTTATTATAATAGAGATATTATTAAGGGTGTTGCCATTTTCCAAATTCTCCAAAATGTTGTATATGTATCAGTCAGAGTGACCATAAATATAAGCTTGTTTCCCTGTCAAGGTTTCTTTTAAAAATCCTGACTTTGGCAAGGAAAGTTCTGTACATCCATTTCAAGCCAGTTTTTTGTGTGCACAAACTTTATAAATGAGACCTTGGGGTGCATTCAGAAAGAACTGCAAGAGAATGTGGGTTGCACCTGCCTTTATAGGACTAAGGGTAATCCCTTGATGGTGATAGGCAGGTGGCACAACTCTTGGAGAACCACCCACAAAACACATGACACATACTGTAGGAAAACAAGCAAAGTACATAATTAATAATGCTAACATAAATAAATACAAAATAAAAAAGGATATAAAAATGGAATTTGAACTCCATCCCTTGAGGGACCCTAGTTGAAATATAACAATGGCAAATGAAAAGCCATAAATCCAGTTTTAGAACAAACTGAAACTGAAAGATGGCTCAAATCAAGGCATAGTGATGATGATTTGAAGTGGTCATTGAATGTTGAAACAGAGAGTAAAACCGACATCTGTTGGGTACTTTTCAAAATGCTAAGTTTCATTGATGTTCATGCTTGGTGTCAACTTTATACTGCTGTTGACAAACCTGCACCTCCTCAATCCCCATTTACAGGTAGTACTGGTAAAAGATGTCTGTTGATCATGAATAACTGGAACATTTATGATTTGTCGATGATAGTCAAATGATATGAGATGTCAATGATAGGAGAAAATAGCTGGTAAAACAATCCACTGTGCAGTCAAAGTAAACCATTTGCTACAGACAACATGTGGGTATTTTTCAGACTTCTGATAAAGCAGGGCATATTGTGTAAACCAATCTAGAGATGGTACTAGGGCATGGCCCAGTTGTTGCAATTTTCAGTGAAGTTATATGAGTATCATTTTTTACTCATTATGAAATCCCTGCATTTCAATAAAAATGGTGACTATTATGAATCTAATCACCCTTCAACAAAACTGTATGTGTATCAGGTGATCGTCAAAAAAATGCAGAAACTGTATTTCCCGATTGTGACATACTGTACGTATTGCTGAAAGTCTAATGGGTGTCAAGGGAAGGTTGTTGTGGATACAGAAAATCATATCAAAATGGGCAGGATTCAGAATCAAGTTCTACATGCTGTGCCAAGCAAGCTCTGGGTACATTTTTAAGTAAGTACTTTACACTGGTAGAGAGACCAAGTGGGGATGGCAAGTACTGTCACTACAGCATCACTATATCATCTGTGCTATCATTGGTGGACTCTTTACTTGATCAATGTCACTGTATAATGATGGACAGTTTTTAACCCTGACCTGAACTGTTTTGAGATTTACTTAAAAATAAAACTGATGCATATGGCACCATACAAACGAACCATCATAAAATGCCTGATGTGAACCCATCAAGCAGCAGCATGGTGCAGTAGGTGTGGGGCAAAAAGGGAAAATAATTGCAATCGAGTGGATGGACACAAAAGACATCTCCTGAGCACTGTTCAGAATGCAATAATTGTCAGGTGAAATATGGAAGTCACTATGCCTTGTGCCTTGTAGGCTACAATAATACAATGAGCAATCATGTGTGTCAGGCACTGACATTTCCAGCATCATGCCCAAGAAAAATAAACAGTAAACAATGTTTAGGGGCTAATGTCTTTCTTTCCCTAATACTTGATCACAATCATTTTTTCACCTGCTTGCACCATGTTGAACTATGATGCCAAATTCACCAAACATATCATGGTGGTTCAGTGATACAGTACCGTATGCATCAGTTTCACAAACTGTGTTAATATCTGATGGCCAATTTGCATTGTATTCAGGGCTAGCACCACCATTAAGGCAAAATAATCATTTGCCTAGGGTGCAGATCATAAGGGGGAGTGGGGCCCAGCTGCATGGGTTAGCTACTGAACAGTGGGTTGGTGCACTAATAAGCTTGGCCTAGGATGAAAAATAACCTAGCGCTGGCACTGATTGTATTCACTATCACTTGATTCAACTCATGGTTAAGTTTTAGTTTGTTCTAAAACTGACTTTACAGCTTCTCATTTTCACAACATTGTGTGAAAAATGAGTGAAAGGCTCCACTCCACTCATGAATATTGAAGAGTTGCTTTAGAGTGCAAAATGGATAAAAAGAGTCATGATTTTTTTGCAGCATAATGTTATTTTATCCACTAAATGGCAGGAGAATACTGCTCCAACTGTTATTCAGGCTTAAAGCTATACATTGAATTATAACAACTACATCACAAGACAGATTTGGTGTTAACCGCATTTACATGGAATTCCAAGTCCAATGGAGTCTCAGAGTTAACCCCAAGAATGCTGAAAACTCTGAACTGTACAATACAATAACTTTAGCCATGCAGTTGATGTAGCAATGTGATTTATAGTATAAGAAATTGTTTTTACAATAATACATTTAGAGGACATTGAGGTATCCTCACTTGTACCAAACCTGTGCTTACAGGCCTTATATAATTGCAATATAGAACCTTGAATGATGCATTTCATCTTTCAGGAGGGAAGTGCTCTAAATAGTAATTTTGTTGTTAGGAAGTACAATTTCTGATATGAGAAACTGGTTTTACAATAATACATGTAAAGGGCTTGATGTTATACTCAATTGTACTAATCCCGTGCTTAGAGGCCTGAAACACCCTACAACATGCAATAAAGTAGCTTTTGTTATGTAGCTGGACATTCATTAAGGATTTGCTCCAAACAGTTGTTTCCTATTAGTAAAATATGATTTCTAGAATTAAAGTGTTTTTGCAATAATAATTTTAGAGGTTGTTGAGAAATTCGTACCAAACCTGTGATAACAGGCCATATAAACACTGTAGAGTGCAATGCATTATCTTTATGACGTGCGGAATTCATCCTTGCACATGGAAGAGAAGCAGCTGATAGTTTTTGTGTTCTGTGGTTTGAGAGTTAATTTACAAAAATTGCCAGTAAGATGTGTGGGAATTTTTAAACCTTTTTTTCCCTTTAGAAGTGTTTTTTGCTTTGTTTTCACCCACACAAGAGCAAAAGTAGCTGAGTTTTTGGGGGAGTATTTGGAAAACTTACTTGTTATTTGTAATTGTACTTTTGACTAGCATCAGTGAAGCAGGGCAGGAAGCAGTAGTAGCTAACACCAAAATCTCTGTAAGTAGCGATGAATAATTATAAGTAACAGAAACAACAATTCCATAGTGGGTGAAAAAGGGCAGTAGGTAAAAAGAAGGGATCTGCGGTACATAGGCAGGTGACTAGCTTTAAGGCGCTAATCAGGCACAAGTGATTGTAAGAGCAGATAAGACAGTAACAAATTAAGTAGCAGGGGATATTCAGTTAGCAAGTATTTCTTAGTAAGCAGGAATAAGTGTATAAATAAAAAGAAATTACTAGTTTGAACAGTTCTTAGTGGTCAGGAAAGCAAAGCAGTTAAGAGGGAGACAGAGTAAGGATTCATTAATATGAAGGAATACAAATACTGTGAGGAGTGGGGATCTTTTAAGTAAGGAATAAGAGGGTTGCAAACCTAGGAGAACAGGAAGTGAAAAGTAAAGTTAACCTTGTAGAAAAACAATCAGCAAGCAGTTTGGCGGTGGGGGGTTGGGTCTAGGGGTGGAGATGTATGGATATTACAGGAGCTTAAGGGGTCAGAAGGTGTAAAACAACTGTAGCAGTTCTTTAATCTATTTTTTTGGCTTAGTTTCTTTCAGTTTTACCGCTTAAGTTAAATCGTTTAATTTTAATTAAAAAAAATGTTGAGCAGTTTTCATAATCCATTGTCATATTTTAATAATGAGGTCAGTACAATGCAAGTTCTGTTAGATGTTGGACTTTTTAGAAGATAGCTTGTAGGAGCCAGTTTACTATGAGGGCTACAACTGCAGGAGATGCCAGCTGATCCAGGACCTTGAGCTAGACTAGGCTACAGGGTATGAATTATGAGGAAAGAAAAAGAGCCTTTTAGAGAGGCATTGGGACCTCTTACTGCCTTCAACACTCCTTGCAGGCTTTAGTTATGAGTTATGACTTTTGGACTGCAAGGGACTGCTGCAAACTTTCAGCACCTCATGGGCAGTATATTGAGAGGAGCTGTGGCCTACTCTAGTCATCTGTAGCAAACTGGAGAAGGATCACCTGGAGCATTGACAAATTATTTTAAAGATAATTAAGGTTTAAGGTTTAAGGTTTCTTTATTTAGTTATGTTTACGCAAGAAAACATGAAATTTGTCTTCTCAGTTGCATCTAATAACAGACAGAATGAAATAAAACAGACAAATAGAAACAGGAAATGTTAAGGTAAGGTAGTATGATAATACATATCTCTCTATTATAAAAAGAAATCCTGGAAAGCAAAAGCAAGGCGATGATACGTGATCTTCTCGGGAGTTCTCGAAAGACATTTAAAAGACCCATGAGACAAAAGACACTTACAATACAATTTATTTTTGTATAGCCAGAAATCACACAAGGAGTGCCGCAATGGGCATTAATAGGCCCTGCCTCCTGACAGACCCCCAGCCTTGACTCTCTGAGAAGACAAGGAAAAATTCCCAAAAAAACCTTGTAGGGAAAAATGGAAGAAACCTTGGGAAAGGCAGTTCAAAGAGAGACCCCTTTCCAGGTAGGTTGGGCGTGCAATGGGTGTCAAAAGTAGGGGGTCAATACAATACACAGAACAGAACAAATCCTCAATACAGTATAAAAATAAAAATTTTAGAAGTACGCAGCAGAATTTAACAGTAGATGATGCCACATTATATGGATTTATTTATCCAGCAGAATCCTGGAGACCTCATCCATCAAGCTGCCTCCCCCATTTGGCAATTCCACGGCTGAAACAGTGCTGGGCCAGCCAATCCGATGAAAGAACCCCTTTTTACCATGATTCCTGCGATCCTCCATCAGGGATGACTTTACCTTAGGCAGGCAAAACAACTTGGCAGGTGGGCCGTGGCACCAGGTGCCACATTTGAGTACCAAGAAGAGAAACAGAATAGGTGAGGGTTAGTATCCAATTATAACTGTCATGTTACTTATGTTTTAGTGCTAATGACTAACAACAGAGATGCAGTATGTACAGTTAATCAGCAGCTCTAGTCAGGATATGCTAAACTGAAGTAGTGAGTCTTCAGCCGGGATTTAAAAGCTGAAACCGAAGGGGAATCTCTTATAGTAGCAGGCAGACCATTCCACAGTTTAGGGGCCCTGTAACTAAATGCTTGACTTCCCACTGTTATTTTATT
Source organism: Polypterus bichir lapradei (assembly GCA_026402145.1). Classification (NCBI taxonomy): domain Eukaryota; kingdom Metazoa; phylum Chordata; class Cladistia; order Polypteriformes; family Polypteridae; genus Polypterus; species Polypterus bichir. The sequence continues at coordinate 18,767,897 of JANRMT010062837.1, read as the reverse complement.
AATCCTTGGAATCCTAAGCAGACTGGCATCTTGAAATCTTAATGTGTGCTCTGGTTTGTAAGTCATGATAAGTTCAGACAAGTAAGCCAAACCTTGGCCATTTAATGCTTTATATGTTAAAAGGAGGATTTTGAAATCTGCCCTAAAGTTAACTGGGAGCCAGTGTAAGGATTTAAGAACTGGAGTTATGTGTTTGTATTTTCTTGTTCTTGTTATTCTTGCAGCAGCATTTGGATTAACTGGAGGCTGTATAAAGAACAGTTGGAACATCCAGTGAACACCGCATAGAAATAAATACATGAATTAATTTCTCAGAATCCTGTTTATTTAGAAAGCGCCTTAATTTCCTAACATTTTTAAGATGGAAGAAACATGATTTGGACAACTTTGTAATATGCGCTTTAAATGACATGCTAGAGTCAAAAATAACTCCTAGATTTGGGGCTGACTCAGTGAAATTAATGGGGATTCCAACTGAGTTAAATGATGACGAAATATCGTTGTGATCTCTGTTTTATCTGTATTTAAAGACAAGTAGTTCTCATCCATCCACTTCTTTAATTCACTAACACAACTAATTAACTAGTTACAGGATTAAAATTACTAAAGTGCTGAATGCAATGTGAGACAGGGTCTGCTAAGCTAGTATTTGGTTTGTACTGTGATGCTGAGATCTGGGATCTTATATTTTTAATTTTCTCATTGAAGAAGTTCATAAAGTCTGTACTGCTAATATCTGTTGGTATTTTGCACTATAGATCTGAATTCGCATTTGTTAATTTAGCCACACTTCTAAACAGTACCCGAGGATTTTTATTATTGCTATCTATTATTGTAGAATAGTATTCTGAGTGAGCTTTAAAGAGAGCTTTTTTATATTTATTAACACTCTCTGTCCATGCAATTGGAAAGACATGTAGCTTTGTTGTTTTCCATCTGCACTCCAGTTTTCGACACTCTAATTTAAGAGCTCGAGTGTTTTCATTAAACCAGGGAGAGTTTCTATGTGCTTTGATCACTTTTGTTTTAAGGGGAGCCACTGTGTCCAGAGCATCTCTTAAGGTTGCATGCTAATGTGATGTTAGCTGATCTAAATTCTTTTCCACGTTTATATTTGATGTTAACTGATCTTAATGGTTTTCCACAATTACACTCGACTTACTCAAAATATCTACAAAGTTTGAAGTAGAAGCGTCTGGCGGGGACCGTAAACATGAGACTTGGTGCCAAGAGGTTGTGCCAGGGGCTGTCTCGCGGGGATGTGGAACATGAGATTCTTGCAAGACACGCCCTACTTACAAAAGATATCATATAAGCGCAAATCCATCAAAAAACAGTCAGTCGTGTAAAAGCATGTAGTTCACACAGATCCTATTCTCTCAACACATATAAAGTGTATAAGGACAATACAGAGAACAGAGACCCAAAGGCAAATAAGAGATTATGAAAGCAGTAAAATTCGAAAGTATTGTAGCGTCCCAGCCAGGTTGCGGCCTTTTTGGTTTTAAGTGACTGTTACAGCCGATTTAGGGAGGGCGGAGTACAGCATGGAAAACTGATAGTGGGGTATTGATTGATGCGATAAGGGGGGTGCGAGATGCGGGGGATGAGGGGTTGGAGAAGGTGCTAAAAAGTTGTGTTTGGGGTTACGAAGTCAGTGATTGTTCAAGTAAAACTTTTGTGACACTTTATTATGTCAGTCGCTACAGTATCAAAGAAAAGATAGAAAAGATTGCATTACCGCAAAACAAACAGCGATTAATCATCAGAACCAGGTGTAACTGAAAAAAGAGCAGGACAAATCGAGGTCAGAAATAAAAGGCACAGAATAGACAACAAAGTTTTTTTGCATTCGCATCATTCAATGCACAAAAAGTGGATTTACACAATAATAGACCATACGCTGTGAGAATCTGTGGTCCCAGAACAGTTAAAGCAACGACAAGTTGAATTTCAAAGAATACACAATTTGGTCAGGTGTATATTTATGATCACGGAGAAGCGATGCAAATTTTAACAGGCAAAAAGAAAGAATAACATTACACACCAAAGGAGATGCCATTCATATTAAAATGTTTACAGTTTACTGTGAGAATCGCTTTCGCTATGACAATCAATAAATCACAGGGACAAACTTTAGAAAATGTCGGATTATTTATTAGAGAAACAGAAACAATATTCACTCACGGGCAGTTATACATTGCGTTGTCACAATGTGTCTCAAAAAAATATTGTTTTTAATGAAGCTTTAAAGTAAAAGTACAAATAATGAAATTGAAACAATTTCAAAGAAAAAAAAAATAATTGTATATCCGATACCCTAGTTTACACAAAAAAAAAAGGTTACAGGATATATATCAAAACCTTAATCATTATCTCCGATATTTCTTATTGAAAAGTCGTATGGCACTAGGAAAAAAGGAGTTCCTGGAGCGACTTGTGTGGGTTTTCAAAGCGACTATGCTTCCTGATTTACTGAACTTTAGTTATACATGTAATGGATGACTGTCATCAGTTGAGATGATTTTCAGTTTCTTTAACATTGCCCTCTGACACACACTAGTCAAATCATCTACATCAGCCCCAATAACTTTAGCAGCATACTTCGTAATCTGCTGGAGCTTTTTTGAGTTTTGGTTTGTCAGACTATTAAACCAGGCAATGAAACTGAAAGTGATCACAGACTGGATCATACTGCAATAAAAGGACAACATGAGGTCCTTGTCTACTTTAAATAGTTTTGAGTTTATGGAGGAGAAATAAGCGCTGGTTGCATTTAGAGAATATTTTTTTTTGGATTTGTATTCCAGTTAAGATTGTTATCTAGGTAAGTTCCTAAGTACTGTATTTATATTCAGTCACTATTTCTACCTCCTCTCCCAGAACTACAATAGGTGAACATACAGATTTCTGTCTCTTAAAATCAAATATCATTTCTTTGGTCTTTTTTACATTCAGAGTGAGAGAGTTTTTATTGCACCAGTTTATTATACAGTCCACTATAGATAGTAAGATTTTTTTTTGTTCTTTATTTTGCCTTATACAAATCTTGTATTAGGAATTTGTTAGTTTTCGCATACCCCTTGGGGTCAGAGCACAGGGTCAGCCATTGTACAGCACCCCCAGAGCAATTACAGGTTAAGGGTCTTGCTTGAGTTTGGAGGTGAGAGGACATTATGAATATTTCCCAGGCTGAAGAGAGTGGAAAATTGTTGGAAGTGTTGGAATTTTTTCCCTAATTTTGTCCGTTTTACAATATATATTATTTTTGTTTGTTGTGGTTTGTGGTGAAGTAAAAATCACTTTTTGGACAAACCCACTTGTATTTTTAACTCATGCAGTGAATCACTAGTACTTTTATTTTATTTTTTCTCCAGCCGTCTGGACCTTACTTTTATTCTATGTTAATTAGTGTTCTCTGATTTTAATTCTTACTTTGTCTTTTTTCTCTTACTTCATCATGTAAAGCACTTTGAGCTACATTATTTGTATGAAAATGTGCTATATAAATAAATGTTGTTGTTGGTCCTGACTCCTAGATGTTTTAGTCCTGCCATTCCTAAGAAAAAGGGTACGAGTCATCACAATGCCTCTGTTGAGGTATATTATTCAATATACTAAATGTATAATTTTTTATAGTGCCATCGTTGTCTCATGTTAAGAGCACAGTACATTTTTTATTTGCATGAGCTAACAAATATGCAACACATTGGCACATTATGACACAATGACTGGTGAGTTTAACTGTCTTAACCTGCTTTGATTATTAAAAACAAATTAAAACTAGATATAACAGCTGTAACTTGTGCTAAATAGCAGTTGCTTGTTTTCAAAATAAATAATATTAAAGATTTTATGTAATTAAATTAATATTAAAACTTACAAATAAATCATGCATAAATATGATATTCACAAAAACAGAAAAGTTGCTTAAATTTACTACCTAAATCACAGATTGTTACATTTTCATAAAGTTCATCTTGCTAAATGGAAGAGAAGGCAGATGTGAAATGATTTACAAGCACCTAAAAAACACATTACTCGCAATTTAATACTGCTGTTTAAAAAAAAAATACAAATTTACTTTAGGAAAAAACTGGCATTGTCCTTTCTTCTTTTGCATTTCATTTCATGTCTGCATGTTGAAATCTGTGCTACACACTTAATACCAACTTCCATCTCAACAAATGTAAATTTCTTCAGAAACCCAAAAGATAATTGTCCATGCTGAAAACTAATAAAATGGGCCTCTTCGTTTATATGAGCAGATCCAGCATCTGGCAGCTTTTATTTCTCTCTCTCTGCCTGAAACAAAGTGATAATTATCAAAATAAAGTAGTGTAAGAGCCATTTGCTAATTATTTAAGTTATATAAATGTTTGCCTAAATATTAGTGCATAGTCTATGGGAGGTTCCTACAACCCCCATAAGTTAAATAGAATTGGTATATTCAAACTATTTATAGCTTCTCTGACTATACTTTATACTCAGTTAGCGACCTGCCTTGCCAAGTGTAAGGCATTGAGGGCACACGGTTTTAAACTACGGTTTGCGTGCCTTAAGTGCCAAGTAACATGAAAGACAAAGTACTTTATTGAATGTATAGCGCCATACGTTTAAAGCGTACAGAGGAAGAAGTGAAGCATCTTTAAGAAACAACTAAAGTTTGACAAGAAAAGCTAAGGTTAGAGAAGATACATTTTTTCTGTTTTTTTGCCTTTTATTCTACGTGTGTAACAATCTTTTTTCTTTATTCTTGTGTGGATTATTTGCTTTGAATTTTCACTAAATATTTTAAAGCAAACTTTTGGACTGAGTGTTTTCTTTTGGCACATGTTTTACCCATGCTTGAACTCGCCTTACACACCTGCAGCTACAAGTAGCATGTTACAGTCTCACTTGACTATTTGTTGGAGTAGTTATCAACAACAACAACATTTATTTATATAGCACATTTTCAAACAGCAATGTAGCCCAATGTAATTTACAAGATGAAAAAGAAAGTCACAAGAAGAGAAAACAAATAAAAATAAGCAATATTATTAAAGGATAAAGAACAAGACAACAAGGTAAAATCAGATCACCGAGAGGACAGAAAAAACCAAAATAAAAAACTCCAGAAGAGTACCTGACCTTTGTGATACTTGATGGAGAAACTTATGCAAAACACTGACATTCAGAAGCTTGCTTAGACTGGAACACTATATTTTATTGGGAATTTAAGGATTCTGGTGGCCCAGTGGACATAGGCTCTACAGTATATGCGGTGCTGATTGTGTATAAATCAGTCTGATTGGTCTGTGTTCCATGAAGCACCAGATGCACACAAACGGTCCACAGGGATAAAAAGTTTAAAAAGCTCAAACAACCAAATATCGAATAAGTGATCATGCACGCTCTGTAACATAAGTAAAAAAAATTAATTACAGAATTCTGTGAAGGGGGGGGGGGGGGTGGCTGCTTGAGGATGTAGCAAAACAGAGAGCTGTATCAGTATTACTCAAACAGAACAGAATAGACAATTAGGAGGAATAATATTATAATTTTAAATATTTAAAATGTATGTTTTAGTTATTTCTTGTATGGAATGTGCTCTCACCGTAACAATACTGCACATGAATCATCTACAGGCCATCCAAAATATGTATTCAGCAAGATGACCACATTTTACTGAGCATGACTATTAGGCTGTTTTCTCAAATTATTTTCCTTGAAGTATTCTATTTTTACCATAGCATATACACCCCATAACCATTACACTACCAAACCGCATTTACAAGGAACTCTTTCTCTATAGCAGTTTTTTATTTTTTCAATTGTATTCAGGTTACAATAACAAAGTATGAAAATGACCAGTGATGGCTACCCCAGAAAAGAATCAATCATTCAGTTTTGAGGTCCTGCAGTCCCAGTTTCCTCTTTAGCATCATCTTTGAAGAGTACATTTCCAGTCATGAACTTCTGTATGCCTTGATACAACATATTTGTTTGAAGGCTTTGCTCCTTCATTTTAGCCAGGAGTGCTTCATTTTCTTTCCTGTACTTAGCTATTTCTTGGTAAAACCTTTGTATTTCAGCCTTATGCTCATTCATTTCTGCCCGAAGGAATTCATTCTCATTTCTGTACTTTTGTACTTCTTCCTGGAATTGTTGTATTTCCAAGTTCTGTTCCTTAGTAACATCACTGAGCATATTACTTTCAGTGATGTACTGAATCATCCGTTGATGGAGATGTTTAATTACAATGTTCTGCTCACTGACATCAACTTTAAGTGCCTCAACAATAGCTTTGTACTTTTCCATTTTTGCATTTAACCATTTTATCTCAAGAGTCTGACTCTTAGCTTCTTCCCATAATGTTTCATTATCAATCCAGAAATTCTCCATCAGGTAGAACAGTCGTTTGATTTCATGTTTCTGTTTTTTAGACTCAGCTTTGAGCTCTTCATTTTCGGTCTTGTACTTTTTCAATTCCTTGGTGAGGTGTTGTTTTTTAAAGAGACGGTGGCGCGCTTCACCTTCAAGAACGTCACTTGTGTCCTTTAAATTTGCCACAACTATATGGAGCCATTTGATTTCAACAGTCTGATCTTTAATTGCATAAGTAAGTAATTCATTTTCAGTTTTGTATCTCTTCAGTAGCTCTTGATTCTCATGTAGTTCAAAGTTTTGCTTTTTAGTTTCATCTGCAAATGCTTCAGTTGCAATCTTTTTCTCATTTAGTGGATTATATTCTACAGTTTCAGTTCCAGTTATCAATTTCTTTTCACCCTCTTTCTTATTTATGGGTTGATACAATTGTTCATCCTCATTGTGGCATTCATTTATATCGGTGGCATTTCTCTTTGCTTCATTTTCTACATTCTGAATGTGACATTCTTCTTTGTGAATTCCTTTTTCATCTAAACTTGTAGTTTTTGTCTCTGTTTTGTGATTCTGAACTTCTTGGTAGAACTGTTCTGCTTTAAACTTACTATCAGCACATTTTTCATTTTTAGCATCATGTCCTCCTTTAAACTGAACTTTTTTTTGCTGTGTCTTATCTTCAACAGTATCACTAAGTTTTTTCCCATTACTAAATATCTGTGCTTCTTGCAAATTCTGATTAATTTCTTTGACTTGTTGTTCAGATTCCTTTCTAGTCTGAGTAGTTTCTGTTCCTTTGAGCAACCATGAGAGTTCAATTGCATGCTCTTTAGCCTGAGCTCCCAGTCTTTTATTTTCACTTCTGTATTGTTGAATGTCTAGATGGAGCAGTTTTACTTCATAGGTTTGCTGTTTAATTTTAGCTTCAAAAATCTCATTCTCAGCCTGAAGCCTAAAATGCAAAATGAATAAATACATTTACAACTGTCTTTGCTTTAGACACTTTTAATCTGCAAACCGTATCTATTGGTGAGGTTGGCTGCATGTCACATACAAAAAAAGGATAGCGCTGGCATACGTTTGTTCCTTTTCCATCAGAGCTTGAAATAATGGTGGGGAAAGAAATAGAAATAAGGTGTGCATCATGCTGTAGTCTTGGGAACCACAGGGATAAGTATGCTACTGAGACTTGAAGGAAAAGTTTGACAATGGCAGAAATAAAAATAAAAGAGAGATTTGCAATTAAACAATGGGATGTGAGGTTCAAGCTAAAAATTAAGCCATGATGAAGCCATATATGATAAGAATGATCTTTATAAAGTTAAACGGACAGGAAATAGTGAAATGAATATTGGGAGGACAATCTATATAGGTGGACAGAAGCGTGTACATGGAGTGAAAATAGGGAGGACAACACAGAGGCTCTCATGGCATACAACCCAATAAGAAAGAAATTGATATTCAAGGAACATCACATACAGTGTTGTGTAAGCTGCAAGTAACTTCTGAGATGAATAGACTTTATTTCTATAAACAACTAATTTCACATTTAATACTCATAGAATGGAATGTGAAGAATTAGAAAGATAGCTCTAGGATACAAAAACATTATATAAATGTAAAGAGTTATTATTATTAGAGCAGAGGTGGAAAGAGTACTAAACAAATCTACCCAAGTAGAAGTATTGTTATTTAGATAAACATTTATTTAAGTGAAAGTATCAGGGAAAAGACTGAAGTAAAAACAAGTCAAATCAAAGTCATGTCAGAATTTATTTAGATAGCACATTTACAGTATGGCCAGAGAAGTGGGTTCCAAAGTGCTATGCATGAAAATAGATTAATAAAATCAAAGATTGATATATTGAAAAATAATAAAAAGAAGTAAATAAAAACAATAATGGTTATTATGGCAAATATCATCCCATTATATAAAAAAGGCGACAGTGCAGATCTAAGAAACAATAGGCCAGTAAGTTTATAACATACATCACAGGAAAATTAATGGAAGGAATTATTAAGGATAAGGTTGAGCAATACCTGGCAAGGACAGGAATTATTAGGAACAGTCAGCAAGGGATCAGAAGAGGTAGGTTGTGTTTTACTAACATGCTGGAATTCTATGAGGAGGCAACAAAAGGATACGATCAAAGTGGGGCTTATGATATTATTTATCTTGACTTTCAGAAAGCATTTGATAAGGTGCCACATGAGGGGCTGGACATCAAACTAAACAAAGTGGTAGTTCAGGATGATATTTTTACATGGGTGCAGAATTGGCTCAGACACAGGAAGCAGAGGGTGACGGGGCGAGGAACCTCATCAGAATTGGTGGATGTTAAGAGTGGTGTTCCACAGGGGTCAGTGCTAGGGCCCTGCTATTTTTAATATATATAAATGATTTAGATAGGAATATAAATAACAAGCTGGTTAGGTTTGCAGATGATACCAAGATAGGTGGATTAGCAGATAATTTGGAATCCATTATATCATTACAGAAGGATTTGGATAGTATACAGGCTTGGGCACATTTCTGGCAGATGAAATTTAATGTCAGAAAATGTAAAGTATTACACATAGGAACTAAAAATGTTAGGTTTGAAAATGCAATGGGTGGCCTGAAAATCGAGAGTACACCTTATGAGAAGGATTTAGAAGTCAGAGTGGACTCTAAGCTATCAACTTCCCAACAGTGTTCAGAAGCCATTAAGAAGGCAAATATAATGTTAGGATATATAGCACGATGTGTGGAGTACAAGTCCAAGGAGGTTATGCTCAAACTTTATAATGCACGGGTGAGGCCTCATCTTGAGTATTATGTGCAGTTTTGGTCTCCAGGCTACAAAAAAGGACATAACAGCACTAGAAAAGATCGAGTGAAGATCAACTAGGCTGATTCCAGGGCTACAGGGGTTAAATTATGAGGAAAGATTAAAAGAGCTGAGCCTATAAAGATTAAGAGGTGACATGATTGAAGTGTTTAAAATTATGAAGGGAATTAGAACAGTGGATCGAGACTGTTATTTTAAAATGAGTTCATTAACAACATGGAGACAGTGCTAAGGGTAAATTTCGCACAAACATTAGGAAGTTTTTCTTTACACAAAGAAAGATAGACACTTGGAATAAGCTACCAAGTAGTGTGGTAGACAGTAAGACATTAGGGACTTTCAAAACTCAGTGTTTTATGGAGGAAATAAGTGGATAGGACTGGCGAGCTTTGTTGGGCCGAATGGCCTGTTCTCATCTAAATTGTTTGAGTGTTATAATGTTCTAATACTTGCAGCGCATAAAACCTATTATGAACGACTAAAAGTCATGGAGAAAAAATGTATTTTCATTAAAGATTTAAAAATTGACAGGGTTATAGCTGTTCTTATCTGATGTGGTTAGCAAATTCAGAGCCAAAGGGCAGTCACTGCAAAAGCATAATCAACCCATTTCTTTGGCTTTGATCGTGGTAAGACCAGCAGCAACTGGTCAGATTATCTCAGGGATCGAGAAGCGGCATGAGAGACTAGGAGATCAGACAGGTAAACTGGGGTCAGACCATTAAAATTTTTAAATCAATTCTAAAACTGATGGGGAGCAAATGAAGTGAAGCCAAAATAGCAGTTGAGACCCCTGCAGCAGAGTTTTGGACCAACTGCAGACAACAGAGAAAAGTCTGACTGACACCACTGTAGAATGAGTTACCATAGTCAAGACAGGATGAAACAAGGGTATGAAGAACTTTTTCCAAATCAGCAAAACAAAGAAAAGATTTAATTTTTGAAATGATTCTTAACTCTAAAAGCAGCTTCTTACAACAGAGTCTATCTGTTTATTCAATTTAAGACCGTTGTCGAGAATAACGCGTAGACGATTTGCAGATGTCTTGCAATGTTTCTCTAATAGGCCTAGGTTAGTGTCAGGTGTACCAGACTCACTGGATGGCCTAAACAGCACAATATCAGTTTTACTTTGATTTAAGTAAAGGAAATATTTTACGACATCCAGTTCTTCATATCACCCAAGGAAGCCAAAAGAGACCCCAGGGAGTTGTTTCTAAGTGGTAGATAAATTTAGATGGCAATCTGCAAAACAGTGGAAAGATGCATTATGTTTATGAAAAATCGAGCCAAGAGGAAGCATGTATAATGAAAACAGAATTGGCACAAATATAGAACCTTGTGGGATCCCATATTTCAGTTGAGTGTGGGAAGATGGTAATTTAACCAATTAACTGAAAAAAACCTTTCAGAAAAATATGTAAAAAAGAAGGTTCTGAAAAAAATTACTCAGTTAAAGTACAATTTACAGTATAAAAAAATTAGCCCAAATTAGTTAATATCCTTAATATATATGCTGTGCTTTGGAAAACATACCCCAAATATATATATATAGCAGTACAATAGATTTAATTTATCAAAAGGTAAATTTGTGGAATTTATACATATATACACACTTACAACTTGAAATAAATGTGATGTATATGGAAAATAAATTTCAAACTGTAATTATGGACATGCCAAGCAAATGCACGTTCAGCACCTTTTCAAATTCATCCCTAAATATCAGTTAACAATGTAACTTGTTAAAGTCTTCAGTGGAGAGTAAAGAAAAGCTTACAGTTTTGCAAATGAAGTTTTGCAATATGAGACATAAGAAATGAAAGTGGTATTTACATTCAAAAAGTGAAAGGCTTTTTAATTATTTTGATATCAGGCAAGTAAAATCAGCCTAGCACCCACTGATAGAAGCAATTCTTTAAAAACTCAGATTCTTGTAAATGTGCTGCACTCCCACAAATACATGAAATCATTGAAAATACATATTTAGGCATTTGGGGAGAAATTTTCTGAAACAAAAAGTATCTTTGATGATCTGATGTAGAGTGCTTAATGAGTACAGGTCTTGTATATTTCCATCCATTTTCCAACCCACTGAATCCAAACACAGGAGTCTGCTGGAGCCAATCCCAGCCAACACAGGGCAGGAACCAATCCCGGACAGGGTGCCAACCCACCACAGGACACACACAAACACACTAGGGCCAATTTAGAATCACCAATCCACCTAACATGTCTTTGGACTGTGGGAGGAAACCCACGCAGACACGGGGAGAACACGCAAACTCCATGCAGGGAGGACCTGGGAAGCGAACCCGGGTCTCCTAACTGCGAGACAGCCGCGCTACCACTGCGCCACCGTGCCGCCCGGTCTTGTATATTTTGTCAGTTATTCCTTGAAATATGTGCTTAAATGAATACAACACTGTATCAACTGCTGGTTATGTGTGTGGCAACAGAAAAAAAATAAAATGGAGACACCTATTATCACACAGCTTTCAAACCACTGGGCACTAATTCGATCATTATTCAAACACTGTGCCAAATATCAGGAGCTAAAAAGGAGAAGGGCTTCAAACTACATATGTTTCAAGCTACATCCACAATTATGAAGATAAGATCCGGATGTATTAACATGTTTGTGTACCAGTCAAGGCTAATGTAGTCATTAAACTTTATTGGTCATTAAACTTTATTCAGGGACAGGTGAACATGTATGTAAGTTTAATACATAATAACCATGAGTCTGTTGGACATCTTACCTTGTAAAAATGTCTCTGTCTGTGCCAACAAAATGGTTAATACCAAACCACTGCTGCACTGTAAGAGTCTCAATTTGTTTCCTCAGCTGGAGGATCTCCTCTCTGCAAGGAATGTTTTCATCAAGCGCTAGGTCGACAACTACTGGATCCAGAGCCGAAGTGTGGTTGTGGTCCTTGAGTATTTTATCACTCTCCTTCTTGTCCAGTGTGTCATCCTTCATCAGTCACTTTATCCTCTCCCAAACCCCCAGACTTGGAAGAGGAACAGAGAAATTGTTCCACCTAAACAATGCAGGAACTGCTCTCCTGTCTATGACACTGGCTCACAAAAAAACACCTTTTAAAATGCTGGCTACAAATCCGGGTATTGGGACTAACAGTAAAGCTCTCTCTTAGAATAACGACAATCTAATTAGATCGAGATCCCACATTGGAGGGAAATGTATGAAAACTAAGCACTGTTTTCTACATACAGGAAGCTTGACATAAAGGTATACAACAATGTTCTGCTGTAGAGCAATCTGTACACTGACACTTAAATTTCTTTTTTCTAATATTCTTGCCACTAAACAAAAATCACCACTGCAGTTTACACAATGGAAGTGACTGAGCTGACTGAGATTTCACCAGAATAATGTCAGCACTACCATGAGCAAATGGCCTATTTAGATTTTTTGTAGCTACAAGTTAATTCTACTTCTAATAAACTACACATGCACATAATTACCACATTCATCAGAAAATTTTCAGTCATTATTAATCTCTTTTCTCTGGTTTCTTTTACAGCTTTTCTGTGGTGGCATTCTGTGCCACCACCACCTGTTTGAAGCACTGTGTGGCCACCTGTGATACTTAAATGAAAGTGAATATCCCAATTATCCACAGGACCCACTTTGTCAAATCCTCTAGGACTAAGTGTAAAAAACAATAAGGAATGACTTAAGTACATTTAGGTAGAATGCCCATTGTGGGAGTGGGAGTGGGAGGTGTTTTGGCATTAGAAACCCTTCAATTTTTTTTTCCTCAAGCTTCTCTGGAATTTTTTTGTCCTCCCTGACCATTGGACCTTATCATGGTAATCATCTACTGAGACTTAAAAAAACCCCTCTTTATTAACTCTTTATAAGGGCTCACCTCTTCTATGAATTATATCTATTTTATATGTGTATTTGTTTATTGCATGTTATTTATTTATTATTATTCTTAACTAATATTAATTTGTTTTTGTTTTGTTGTAACAATTTCTTTAACATCTTGTAAAGCACTTTGAGCTATGTTCTATGTATGAACACGTGGTTGTTATTGGTGTTTACCATCACCATCCTCAATCATTCTATTTCTACCATATTCTGAACAGCAACTGAGCCTATGCTACAAAATCACAGTTCTTTCTGTTTTATCATGGCTTTATCTCTTTCTCACATAAAAATATTGCAGGTGTATCATAAGGTTGGCTTTTTCAAAGAGGTAAGGTTTGATAAAAAAAAGTAGTATCATCAATTCATTTCAGGAATATTGTCATATGTATACAGTGCAATGAAATTCCTATTGGCACATCTGACCAACGGAAAGCAGGCTACCACTGTCCTTGTTTGGGAGCCTAAATCTCGCTTCATTGGTTATGTATAACATAACACCACAAAATAATCAAATAGCCAAATTTTTTTTTTGCATACATTTTTGCAAATTTGATGCAAAACAATTTTGCAACCACGAAACTCACTAAAATTGCATTTTTAACTCACTAGAAAGGATATTATTTGGTGGATGAAAGAAAGAAACATTGCTCCTTAAAGGTTTAGTAACACCGAGCACCACTTTTGGAACTATATATTTTTCAGAAGAGGGTTTACATGAAAATAACTGGGAAAAACATACAAAATCACCTACTTATAGACAAAAGCTTTCATTTCTACAAAAAGTTTGTGAGCACTGATAATAATGTTCTCTCATCAGATCTAGTGCTTTCCAACAACAAAATCAGATTTTATTATAGGAGAATATATTACTATGCTGTGCTCTGTGACTCCTCTCGATGATATCCAGAGTGCCCTGAAAGATGAAACACCTCCTTCTGGGAAAGCCTGTAACACTACCACATGGCATTGATGACAATACAGTTGTGACCCACTGGGCTGGCTATTTTAAGCAGCTGTTTAAAGCTGATCCTCCGACTAGGACGTTGGATATCTCATGGTTCTTGAGGCTGATCCTCCAATTAGCTGTGAATCACCCAATCTCACTGAGTTGTCAACGTTTTTAATAATCAATTGTTTTCAATTTTGATGATTAGCTGTTGTAGCCCTAAAATGAATAGAACGATATTATGAAAAACTACCAACACTCGGATATCGAGTCCTTAAAGAATAATGTTACATGTGCTTTCACAAAACATAGAACATTTTGTTGAGGTTTCTGCATTGTATTCTATTGTCATCCGATGTTACTGTGGGGCTTTTCCCGACAGATATGGCATGTGCTCAACAGACCTGAAGTCCACGAATGTGGCACCAGAAGGCCACAACTCCAAATCTTTGGTTGTGTATGACTTTTAGTGAGACAGCACAATGTGCCTCACAGTCACAGTGGTGGACACAACTGTTCCTTTCCTGTAAACAGTGTATGCTGGAAGGGCCTGCAGCCTACCAATGTGGTACAGGAAGCCTGCATCTCCAATTCTTTGGTTACAGTATATATGACATTTAGTTGGTTTGTGCAATGTGTTTCACTATCGTGCATCTGCAGTGTTGTTTGCCGTGAGTTGGAGAATGTCCAGTTCCATTGCCACAAAACACTACTCACATCTACAGTTTCAAATAAAAACTAACAGCGCCAGATCCCTGGGGCGGTAGTATGTATCGTGATTATGAGTGAGAGAATAAAAGTGAGAAAAAAGGTAACTTTTACAAGTACAGTACTATAAATGTACACTGTGTGTTACAGACGAAAACCAAAGGTATGTGTGTACTGTATAATATTAACAACTAGCAGAATACCTGCGCTTCGCAGCGGAGAAGTAGTGTGTTAAAGAAGTTATGAAAAAGAAAAGGAAATATTTTAAAAATAACGTAACATGATTGTTAATGTAATTGTTTTGTCATTGCTATGAGTTTTGTTGTCATATCTCTCTCTCTCTTTCTCTCTCTCTCTCTCTCTCTCTATATATATATATAAATATATATATATATAT
>JANRMT010062837.1:18680281-18717748 GCA_026402145.1 Polypterus bichir lapradei | reverse complement strand
TATGTAGATATGTATGTATATGTATATATATGTTTATATATGTGTGTGTGTATGTATATATATATGTATTTGTGTGTATATATGTGTGTGTATGTATGTATGTGTGTATGTATATGTATGTGTATATATGTAGATATATATATATGTATGTATATATGTGTGTGTGTATATATATGTGTATATGTATAGATATGTATATATATATGTTTATGTGTGTGTGTGTAAATATATATATATATATATTTATATATTTATATATATATATATATATATATATATATATATATGACAGCAACACTCATCACTCACAACAGTGACAAAACAATTACATTGACAATCATGTTACGTTATTTTCAAAATGTTTCCTTTTCTTTTTCATTGCTTCTTTAACACACTACTTCTCCGCTGCGAAGCGCGGGTATTTTGCTAGTTAGACATAAGTTGCACACACCCACTGGGGTATTTTTGGAATCTGTAATTCACCTGTGTGTGTTTTGAGGGTTTATTAGGAAAATTTTACTACCCTGAGAACAATTCTGACAGAAAAAAATGTGTAAACTCCACACAGGCAACAACATACTGCAGGATTCAAAATCAGGATCCATGAGGCAACAACGCTTACTACTGCACCTCTGTGCTGCTACGAAATGTAGCAGAAGATCTGAAACAAAAAATAAGATTTCTATAAATATTAAAATTTAATGATTGATATAGCCCTTATTCTATTAAAATACCTTTGTATACAATCTTCTTTCAGATCAAATTCTTCCTTAAGCTCCTTATACATCTTGTCTAAATATTTGTACTTTTCATTTTTGTTCTTTGGAATGGAAATATGTTCTTGGTCAGACATCATCTTCAAAATCTAGAACCAGTCCAAATAGAAAAATAAATTAGGTAGATTCTGATTCTATGGCCTTTACAGTAACAAATAAACTGGTCATACAGTGGTGCAGAGGAAGGGCATTATGGAAATACCAGTGCTACATATAAAGTAAGCAGATTTCCATTTTCTTCTTAGATCTAGGAGAAAATAAAAAACAGGATTTTGAAGACAGGATGATCTTGACAGGGAAAAGTCAAAGGATTGTAACAAATTAATATGGAATGTACGAAAGAAGTACTTAGTCAAGGTTTGAAAGTGTGACATGGGGCTAGCTAATTTCTTAAAAAGACAGAGGATTTTACTTGTGTGCTGTAAGCAATGTGACTTATTACTGTTTGTTGGCTTTCCTTCTATTAATAGCATTCTTTGAGAATTTTTATTATAATAAAAAGATTACACTTGGTCTCTGTAACAATGTCCAGTCATTCTAGGTTGGGGTATTGTTTGAGAGAGCAGCCATTCCACACTGTATCAAGACAGAATGAATGTGGAGTTAAAAAAAGTATTTTATATATATAGTGAATTATTTCAACTGTAAACTTTAACATTCATTTTATGCCTGTATTGCTAGGTTTAGTGATTGGTAAGCTAGCCAATAAATTGATACTTCATAATAAATTCTGGGCAATAAAAAAAAAAATACATTGCTGTCTTTCCCTTCTCCTATAGTGTTATCAAACCACAGCTGAAGTTAAAGAAATTTTATTTCTAGCTCATACGCATGCATGTGCCTGTACACTTGTGTGTTACTAATGTATACTGTTAATTAATTAATGCCTACATGTACAAAATAATTAATAATAAAATATATTATGTAATATATGAACTACTGGTACTAAATGTATTCTTATTACTCTATACTATAATATACTGAAGTAAAAATGGATTTTAGAAGGACAATTATTACATTAAATCATAATACAAAAAAAATCCAGAAATAGTTATTTATCTTTAACAATAATTCTCCTAAGAAAGCTGCCTTTGCTCAGTCTGGTACCCAATTCTATCTTTAAATGACCCATTTGAGCGCTCATGTAAACTATAGAATTAACCACAATTAAACTCGAGGCATATCTCCAGCATAATCAGATGTATACCACTTGGTTTTTCATGATATATAATATATAAATGTTTTGTCTTGGTAAAGTAATATATTACTCTACTTTCTCCTTTTGTATTATTAATAAGTAGCCTTTGTCAGAATGCCTCAAATCTCACAGACTCTCACAGACAGATTGTTTATTAGGTATTAGGTACAACTTCTCCCCACCTTCCCTTCTACATGTATAACCTCGGGCAATTAGGTGTAGTAAAAGAAAAGCAGGAGTTAAGTTACAATTTAAATAATGAATTATTGGTAATATTCATAAATAATAACAATAAGCAAAGTACAAGTGAATACTGTGTGGCGGGCTGTCAGGTACCATGCCTGGCCAGGAGAAAGAGGACGAGGTTGCCTGGGAGAAGTGGTGGTGCCAGAGGAAGAGTGTTTGGTCTGTGATTTAAGTGCTTTTGGGACTGTGTTGTGGTTGGGGGGTTCACGGGGAGGATGTACCCTCCAGATGAAGAAAAATAAAAGCCTGTGTCTTTTTACACATGCCTTAGTGTGAATCTGTGCCAGGTCGGGCACTATATAGCGTCAAGTTCACAACTGGCAACCATACAATCTGATAAATGCTGATATGTATTTTAAGGCAGCACACAGACTTGTAGTTACATTAAATGTTTCTATTTAAGGCATCGTTTTTGGTCAGCTTTCTTCAGAACAGGCCAAATGCCTGTCTCAATATGGCTGCCAAGTTATGCTTCTCAGTGTGGGAGAGATAGGGAGGGGTCAAGTCAAATTGGGGAGCATCCACTGGTACAGTGAGTTGTCGCACCCACTACACGACGAAACAACTCGGGATCCCGGTTTGCAACCCCCCAGGCAGACGCACGGTCCAGTCCCACCCTCCAGAAATGACCCTCTATGTGCCGTAGCCAGGTGTTATGTGGGTGACCCCTTGCCTGGTATAGCCACTCGGGTCCCCAACAATGAGGATCTTATGAGCCAGATCACCCTCGGGGAAACACGCCACATGGCTGTAGTGCCGTAGCTGACGCTCCCTAACAATGCAGGTAATGTGCCTCATTCGGGACTCCATGAGTAACAGCTCATTTGACACAAAGTCAAACCAATGGTTCCCAAGGATTTTCTGGAGAGACACAGTACCAAAGGAGTCCAGTCTTCGTCTCAGGTCACTGGATAGCATCCATACCTTGCAACCATATAGCAAGACAGGAAGCACCAGGACTCTAAAGACTTGGACCTTCGTCCTTTTTCATAGATATCGGGAGCGCCACACACCCCTTTCCAGCAACTTCATGACCCCCCATGCTCTCTCAATCCATCTACTGGCTTCATAGGAAGAGTAACCAGAGACATGAATGTCACTGCCAAGGTAAGTAAACCTCTGTTGCCCAAGAGGTCATTAAAGGCCTGGATCTTGGTTTTTATCCAGGACACTCGCAAGCCCAGACGCTCAGACTCCTCACTCAGTTTCTTGAGCACCCCGATCACAGCCTCCATTGACTCTGCAAAGATCACAGCATCGTCAGCAAAGTCAAGATCCATGAATCTTTCTTCACCAACAGATGCCCCATAGTCGCTGGACCCCACGACCTTGCCCAACACCCAGTCCATACAAGCACTGAACAGAGTAGGAGCAAGAACACACCCCTGATGAACCCCAGAATCAACTGGGAAAAACGCAGAGTTCCTGCCTCCACTCTGCACAGCACTCACAGTATCAGTGTACAGGCCGGCCATGATATCCAGCAGCCTCGAGGGGATCCCACGAACCCTCAGGATGTCCCACAGGGCAGCTCAATCAACTGAATCAACAAAGGCTGCAAAGAAACTCTGCCGATATTCGTGTTTGCGCTCCATGGGAACCCTCAGTGTCAGGATGCGGTTGATGGTAGACTTCTTAGGTGTAAAACCAGACTGTTCTGGTCGCTTGTATGTGAGCAAGTGATCACGGATCCTATTGAGGATGACCTTAGCAAGGACCTTACCCGGCACCGAGAGCAGTGTTATCCTCCTGTAGTTGCTGCAATCCAGTGGACGACAAGTCCCGTTTTCCAGTCAGTTGGGATGATACCAGTCTCCCAAATGGAAACAAAGATTGCTTGCAATGCCAGGAGAACAGCCTTACCACCAGCCTGGAGAAGTTCACCCTGGATACCACAGATCCTTGCAGCCTTTCCCCCCTCAGCTGGTTCACCACCTGTGCAATCTCAGTGAGATTGGGTGGTTCACAGCTAATCAGAGGATCAGCCTCAAGAACCATGGACCCAGAGATATCCAATGTCCTAGCTGGATGATCAGCTTTGAACAACTGCTCAAAGTAGCCAGCCCAGTGGGTCACAACTGCTGTATCCGTCCGTAAGGACCATTCCATCAGCCGCCCTGACTGCGACTCTCGGAGGAACAGATTCGGATGTGCGTAATGCTTCGATTCCTCTGTAAGTGGGACGTGGGTCGCTAGACCACAGATGGTGTGTCACTTGCTCACAGATTCCTCTAACAAATGCCTCTTTATCTGCCCTCAGAGCTCTTGCAGCCGTCCTTCTCAGTTACTGGTACAGACCAGAGTTGCCATTGAGCTGTGCACTGCAACTCCTCTCAATGATATTCAGGGTGCCGTGCAAGATGAAACACCTCCTTCTGGGAACACCAGTAACACCAACACAACCCTCAGCAACCTTCAGGGTCTTGTTACGGAAGGTCTCCCACATCACATTAGGATCGGCAGTCGTATCCAAATCTGCAAGTTCCTCACACAAACTGCGTGCAAACTCATTAGAAACAGCCTGGTCTTGGAACCTGTGTATGACGTTAAACTGCATCTGGTCCTGCAAATGGTCCTCTAACTTGCAGGGAAATCATGGGGGTTGGTGGCAGGATTGGCACTCCAGCCACCGTAAAAAAAAACTTCACAAAGCTCTGAGACTACATAAAGGACTCCTTTTCGCTCTCCGCAGGAGAAGCTCTACTGCAGCCACTCAAAGGAAGGCTGCTCACATCATGAAGGGGATGGGGGAAAGCCCTCGGGAGCTCCATCCCAGGAAGAGTCGAAACCGTTAGAGAGCCAACAGGGTCGGGTCTGTTGGGGATCAGAACTGGTGTGGTGCTGAGACATTGCCCGCTGCACAGCAGCACTCGGGTCCCAATTTGAGGTGGCCCATACGAGTGGGCGCATGGAATGTCTTGTCTCTCCAGCAAGATGATCATCTTCCTCTGCTGTTGGAGGAGCTGCATAAACTCTGCATTTCAGTGGCGGCACTCTCTGAGGTGCACAGACCGGGGACTGGCCAGATCTCTGTAGGTGGATACACTTTTTATTGGTCTTGTCAGTCTGATGGCTGTCATACTCAAGGAGTAGCTGTTGCTGTAGCGGATTGGCTTTTTCCAATTGTGTCCAATGTCACTCCTTTCAACGAGCGTATTATGGGACAGATTATGGCACTTCCTGGGTGACTTGTCTGTTGTCTCAGTGTATGCTCCAACTGCGGTGAGTGATGTCTCAGCGAGGGAGACATTTTATTTGCAGCTTCACTCGGTGGTTGATGGGTGTCCACAAGGTGACACTCCTCTGGTCATGGGTGTTGTCTCAGTCCCAATGGTTCTGGTGACCGTGGTGAAAGTGGCTCCATGTTCCTTGACTTTGCAAACAGTCAGGGGCCGAGAATTGCTGGATCCTGGTTCCAGCACCCTGAACCGCATCATTAGACTTGTACTCCAATACTGGTGGTGCGGTGAAGGAGATTGATCACATCCTTGTGGGCAGACGCTGGAGTCTCTTGCAAAACTGCAGGGTCTACAGAAGTGCCCAGTTTGTGAATTCTGATCATTTGTTGTTGCTACTCTTAGGATTCAGCTTAGGTCCAGTAGGTTACCACCTACTAGGAAAATGAGCCTGCACTTTTGTCCAGACTCCAAGACCAGGCTAGGGAGGGGTAAAGCCACCAAATTTATGCATTCTTTGTCCAAACCCTAACACCAATAGGGTGTCATGCCCCAGAATGGCCTTTGATTCAAGCCAATCCCAAACAGCCATACTTCAGATGAATGGGGCAGACAATACCTTTCACACCTGTTCACAAAACCATTTGTTGAACTGATGCTTGCCAGCTAGGTAGTTGGCCTCCATGCAGGGACTGATTGAGAGAGTCCTGCAGAGAATCACTTGTGAAACTGGTTTTAGGTACTTCCCCCAACCCTGTCGTAAAATTATAAAGACTCAGTCTTAAAAGGGGGGTGAGGGGGTTCTTAACCATCAGACCATTGCTGTTCTTAACAATAATGTAAAACTAATAAAGACATACAAAATATTTATCAACTTATATACAAAATTTCACACCACAACACTCCAACTCGATAAATCTTTTGTACAATGTCTTTATAATATAATTAAACAAACTTAATTGTTTGAAGAGTCTGTTGAACAACTTGTGCTTTGGTTTGCAGTATTTGCTTTTCTAGTGTTAAAAGCTGTACGTGACCATTTGTCCATTAAATATCTTCTTTATTTCAAAGACAATCTGAATTACTTGGATGCACTCTTGATGACTTGTATCTGCTCCGGCTTGCTTCGTATGTTTCTTTAGCTTTCTACAGTCTCCATATGTAATCAGATCTGGTGGTTCAAAATGAAGCAAGTCTACACCTTCCACTAACCTAACCCACTACAATTTAAGTCTAATTCAATTTAATTATTTTCTTAATCTGTGCTGGTTTTGTATCTAACTGCAAATTAGACCAGTGTCCCAAATTATCCATTTAAGCATATTCAGCTGTACAACTAACTTCAAAATTTGAAGGGTAACATACCACAGGTGCCAGTACAACTAATTCTGCCCAAGTGAGACTGCATAAACTGTTCACAAACCAACATTTATGGCCATTCTTCACACATTTGATGTTGACTTAGTTGCCTTTTGTACTTTCCACCCATGGTGTAACCCTTGACTGCAATCAGCCTTTACCAATATAGGCTGGCATCACCACCATGAGACATCATAGCTATGCAACCCTCTTTATTCCCCCTGTAGGCCACCCCTAGAGTTGTTTGTTCACCATACGCATACTCACAGTGCTAAAGACCGCAGTTCAGAATTCGCCCACTGTTCCTCTGCTTGTACCACAGCTGACAACCGCAGGCTTCCATGTTTTGCCAATTAGACTATACTTAAAAACTGGAGCCCATATGACTTGGAACTGTACCAGCTGCACCTGCTCTCTTGAAAAATTTCACCAACAGTAGACCCCCGCGGTTCAGTGTTCGCGACCTCAGTGATTCGCAGATTTTTCCTTAGAACCTATCTAATAATTGTTAGCGGAAACCGCAAATACATTTTTTGGCTTTTATCGTGGCAATACTACACTGTAGAGAGAACAGGAAGCAACTGTAGTGGAAAATGTGGCTTGGGATGGCGAAAGTAGCCAATAGAATTTGAAACTGCAACTCCCAGCAGTCACTGCAGTGGCTCTGATTGGTCTTCTGCTGAGGGTGCTGGGGTTGTTGGCCAAAAACAAAACAAAAAAAAAAGTTTTTGTAATTTGTGTTTCAAGTTCCTGTCTGTCTGCCTTCTGTTGGGTTATCTGTACTTAATTCATTTTGTCCTGGATCGTTTCGTGCATCTGGATTGTTTGCCGTCTGCCTGTGTACATGAGGACTGTAAGTGGATTCATGGCCATCCTGCAAAGAAAGGAATGCTCCACCCGTCTTCACCATTTCAGAAACTACTGGTAGGACTATCTTTACAGTCCCATTCAACATGCAGATCTCTGGACTATCTATTTTCATCATTACATTTCATCCGTTGCCGTTTTTCATTAACTTTTTCATGATATACTGTGTGTGTTTTGTTTGTGTTTTGTTGTATTTAATGTGTAATCGCCGTAAGGGGAACAGGGGTGGTATCGTTTTCTTATTTCATTTGTTTTCATTACATTCTTTATTTGCTGTTTGATTACCGGTTTGCTTTGTTTTTGTCTCTGTTTGTGAGTGCGTGTGGGTCGGGTCAAAGCTGGGTGCGTCCCTGGAATCTCCACCATAAAAATAAATAAATCATTGTCTTCTTGATGGTGTGAATCTTAGTGGCACTGGACCACTACAGCATTATTCATTTCTTCTTGCTGCTGATTGACTGTGATCTCCTGCTGAGTGTTCTTGTGTTTTCCATTTACTTAAAAGCATGAACAGCACCTGTCCTTTTTTGGCTAATTGCTTTGATTCTCTCTCCTTCCGCAGACAATCTCTGCTCCTGTTGGGGGTTGTGCTCCCCTAAGATGTTTGTCTATTCTTTAATTGATAACTAATTGCATACCGAGCTTGTTTTACTTCTGAAAGAGACACGTATGTTTGAAGTGTTTGAATAAAGTTCCTGTCTCTACAATC
This sequence comes from Polypterus bichir lapradei, assembly GCA_026402145.1. Classification (NCBI taxonomy): domain Eukaryota; kingdom Metazoa; phylum Chordata; class Cladistia; order Polypteriformes; family Polypteridae; genus Polypterus; species Polypterus bichir. The sequence continues at coordinate 18,709,417 of JANRMT010062837.1, read as the reverse complement.
TCCTGTGTTTCTGTGACCCAAGCGTGACACCCTGTAGTACTGCAGCCTCACTATCCCTGGGATTGAGACGCTGCACTAAAACTAGCCTGCAAGCATCAGCGCTTACCACTGTGTGCTTGTGTGCAGCCAGTTCAAGTGCAGTTGGCTCAGTGATTTACTGAGTTTCATCCATTGCGTCAGTTGCACTTTGTACATATTGTTCCAGTAGTTTTTTAAATAGTTTTTACAGTTCATTAGCAGTGTGTAAAATGATCAGTGTTGCAGTAATTGTGATGCTCTTTGCATGAGAAAAGTGTTCCATAAAATTTCACTTTTTCTTTGTTAATTGTGACTTGTTCTTAAAGTGCAGCAAAAAAGTATTTGGCATCCAGGGAGCTGCACTGTCTAAGGATTCTGGCAATGAAAACGCGCTTGCATGAACTACAGTACATATAGCGGTATTTTACATTCTAGCACTGTGGGAGACATAGCAGTACAGTATGCAGGTTTACCTTTACATTATTTTAATATAATGTATTAACACTAGAATTACCAGAGCCTACAAAAAAACTCGTAGATCTGTCTCACCTTAAATCGCTTCTTAAATCCATTCACACCTCCCCGCCAGTGTCTTTTGTCCTCTAAATGTGCCGATAAAGACAAGCTGCAAGCAGCTGGCTATTCCATCCCCCCACCAACTTAGAACATGCACGAACTTCTCCCAGCTCATACGTTGATTGATTATCTGGGAGTGAAGTGGAGTTTTAGAGTGGAAATAATAGATCGTTATTTGGAACACACACATTTCATATGTGTTCCATTTCTACAGTAATCTGTGTAAACACATTTTTAAAACAGAAACATTTTTCATATTTTAGTAGTAAATGACAAAATGTAGGTGGTGATCAATGCACATTTTAAAAAAAGAAAGAGACAAATATATGTGACATTTGAAGAAATCATTTTATGACGCGAATAGTACCCATCAGGAAACATTGTCGCAGTAAAGCAATATTATTTGAAAATGAACAGTGTCAGATCGGGTTTGAATTTATGCTGGCGCTATTACTTAGAGTCAGGACAGGAGCTTATTCAGTCCATGCAAGAACTTCCAGGTGGCCAGTTGCTGTGTGCTACAACATGCTGGTGATGATCATACATTTTAAAAAAGAAAGAGACAAATATATGTGACGTTTTGAAGAAATCATTTTATGACGTAATTTACCTTTATTTATTTACTTACATTCTACAGCCTAAAGTCACAAGTAGTGTGCAGCGGGCATGCTCAAAAAATATGTTTAATGCCACGAAAAGTGCCTGCTGACACTTTAGTACGCAAGCAATGCTTCGAGAATGCAGTTACACTGTTTTTTGGGGCAAATACACGGTCCAGATCTAAACACTAGCGTGTAGAGTCGCTTGCATTCTACATTGGAGCATTGCTTTTGAATGTTATTTACCTATTTACCTTTATTTATTTGCATACTTCCTACAGCATAAAGTCACAAGTAAAGTGCAGTGCTTCCCATATACATATACAAAGTACAGCGATGGCAAAAGTGCGATGTGCATTCTTGCTCTGATGTAGAAGGGTCGTCATGATCTGAGTTTACCTCTGTTATAGCGCATCTATGTGAAAACAGCAGTGTCAAATGCAGGGGGGTGTTTGGGCTTGTGAATACGGCTGAGATAATAAAACTGAATAATAAAAAAAAAAAGCTAACCTTTACAAGTATCATAAATTACACAGGCTGTTACAGACTGAAATCAAATGTATGTTTTTATTCTAAAATAGTAAGAATAAGAGCAGTTCGCTTCTCAAAGCAGAGTTGTGGGGGATCAAACTCATGACCTTTTGATTCCCAGTCAGTAGCTGATACTGTTGTGCCACAACAGTCATAGTAAATGTGTGCCAATTTCACATGCTAAGGCGGCTTTTTTTTCTGCAGTTATATTTTTGAATAAAAGCACACTTGTTCTGTTATATTTGTGCCTTTTGTGAAAGTGTTTCTTTGGTATTTGGACTTCAGGCTTCATACATTATATAGTTTATACCTACATTTTGTCATTTACTACTAGAATATGAAAATCGTTTCTGTTTTAAAAATGTGTTTACACAGATTACTGTAGAAATGGAACACACATGAAATGCGTGTGTTCCAAATAACGATCTATTATTTCCATTCTAAAACTCCACTTCACTCCCAGATAATCAATCAAGGCATGAGCTGGGAGAAGTTTGTGCACGTTCTAAGCTGGTGGGGGGATGGAATAGCCGGCTGCTTGCAGCTTGTCTTTATCGGCACATTTAGATGAACAAAAGATGCTGGCGGGGAGGTGAGAAGCGTTTTAAGGTGGGACGTATCTACAAGTTTTTTGGTAGGTTCTGGTAATTCTAGTGTTAAGCTGAGTTTGAAATTAAATTAAAGTGTTTTGGAGGCATATTTAGGGTTTAAACTATTTTTTAACCACATCCAAAATTTGCGTTTTTTCACAATTCGGGTGCTCTAGGAACGTAACCCCCACAAATTTTGGGGGTGTACTATATACCTTTTCTTTAATAATATTATTAATTATATTCATTATGCCAATTAATTAATTAATTAATACCAAGAATGTACACTTTATAAGACGCAAATTAATGTACTTATTTTTGGCATTCCTAACTGATTTGCACAGTTTCCACCCCTTGGAAAACAAATTTGCTGCTGTAATGAACAAGCTTTTATTTTAAAATATTAAATTTTAAATTTTAAATTTTATTGCATGACTTGACTTGTTACTCGCTTAAACCCCAGTATGTGTCTTTTTCTTGCTGTCTCTTCAGTTCTTCTTCATGTCTTTGTCTTTAGTCTTTGCTTGTTGTCTTTTCCCAGCTTCTTTATTCATTCTGCTTTGTAGGCAGGTCTGCAAAATGTAAGGTGACAAAGTAGTTTGGGTCCATGTCTTCTTCATAGTTGTCGACCTGGTGCCAACATTCAAACTTTGCTTCCAGGCATTCATTGGAACAGCTTGGCCACTTGTGCCACTCTCCTGCAATGTGCTAGTGGTAACCCAGTTTCCTACATGGATTTTATTCCTTCAATTGCCTTCACTATTTATTACCTGCATCAACCCAAAGTCTGTAAAAACTTAAAAGCGATGTACAGTACACTGTTGCAAAAGGTCAGAAAATGGAAATAGTTAGAAATAACTATTTTCCCTTTCCTGACTCCCTGTGCTATCCTTCCATTGTTTTGTCAATGCCTGTATGTCCCTTTTTATTGTATGGTAACTGCTACCTGGAAAATGTGGGCTGAACACTCTCCAAAACCCAAGTCCCAAATCCAGCATCTCTCCTAAAACTGACCTTTGTTCTTTGTTCACAACCAGCCCACTTTTCTTTATGTTATTGCAGGGAGTTACATAGGCTGCCTTTTTAATGAACTGGTTAGTCAGGTTTCGAATTACTGAACCCAAAATTGTGTGCTTTTTAATTACTGCTTGGCCTGGCAGAGCTGTTAGGACAGTCACACCCCTGTGCATTTCTGACTTGCTGCCTGAGCTTGTAAAACTTCCTTTTGTACCACCCCCCATTCTTTGTTCTTTCACTTTTCCTGTTTCATTCAAACCAACTCCTAAACTGGTGCACTTTCTTTCCAACTCAGTCATTTTTGCACTAGCACTTACAGACCTTTTATACACAAGCACTTGAATTCCTTTCATTTCTATTATTCCTTGTTTTAATTCCACACGTTCTTCACTCAGTACCCATATTCCTTTATCCAGTTCATACCCTGCAGTCAACATGGCCATTCCAACTCACCAGCTTCTTTGCCTTCTATCTGATTTCTTTTTCCTAAAACAAATTTCAATGCAGCACTGGTTACCTTTCCTAACAAAGACAAAATATCTATTAGTGTCTAGAATGTTCTTTAACTCTTTGAGGGCTGAATATTTTTTCCAAAAAACTCAAGTTTTCTGAAAAGCACCCATTGCACTGGTTTCACACATAAATCAACATAAAATGTCTGTTGCTATGTGCTGTGGCTGCTGTTGGTGCCTTTTTGGCATCTCTGGCAGTAGTGGCTGTGCAGGGGCGGCTCGATGTCCAGCAGGAATGCACAGCAGGCTGGCTACCTCTGTCTTCAAACAGCAGGTGGGTGACAGTGGCAGTCGCAGTGTGATGCAATATGGTTTGCACCCCTTATCATCATAAGTGGTGGTCCTCCTAGGTGAACGCTGCTGTAGGCGTAATCGCTACCCGAACGTGTTCAGCACCACAATTAGATGGGGTCTGATAGGCTGATGCTCGTACCTCATTTTCGTTTTCCATCTCCAGATCACTTGCACCAAAATAGAGTCCAATTCAGCAATAATACGTAAAACGTCCATGGAAAATTTTGCTTTGCACATTTGCTTTAGTCTTGCCAGATGTCACAGCCATTCTAGAGGCTGTTTGCTCTTCACTACTTATGCACATGTAGGGAATCGAGGTAAAATCAACAAAGCTACGAAACTTTCCTTCAAGCAAAGAGAGTCGAACTAAAACATAAAGGTGAGTTTTGTTGCAGTTTACAGCTGATTACCGTCCTCTACCCCTGAATTTCGACAAAAGTCAACATCAGCCCTGAAAGGACACTGGACAGACCTCACAATTACCTGGAGATTGTGGTGCAGTGGAGAATAATAGAAGGAAACACCCTTGCGTTCCTTTCCTTCCTTTCATCCCTCTCCTTTTCCTCACACTCACATTCCCACTCTTTATCTGAATACTCATCTGTCTCAGGTAAGTCACCCACCCATGTTTTAGGTTTCCCGTCAGATCCTGTCACTACTGCCCTAAATTTTACCACGGCTGGTTTACACTCTTTTTTCCCCTGCTTTCTGCTTTAACAGTGGATTTGTTACATGTTGATACCTCACATTTTTCTTGCCAACTGCTACATCTCTCTGAAGCTAAACATTCATACAACATTCCACTCTGACTTTCAACCACATTGTTAATTTTCTTTTTCATACTGATCTTCCTTATTACCAATAATACAAGATAGTAAACCTCTTACAACAGCAGCTGTCTTCTTTATACCTGATCTCTGTTTTCCTGCTTTCAATCCTTCGAGCCCCTTTCCATTTTGTGGCTTGCTCAGCTCAGCTTCTGCTTTCTCTACCTGCACTACAGGTTTCCATTTCCTAGCTTTAGCCTGCTTGCCTCTGCCATTCCATTGGAAGATGGTTGACTTAAATATGAATTTAGACATTTCTGAGTCTACAATGCTACCTGAATACAATTTGCCCAATTGGTTATGGGTTGACCTACTTTTGCCTCTGTAAGTAAACATAGACATACATATTGTCACGCATGCGCGACTAGGAAGCCGCGGAGGGACCTTAAAACACCTCAAAAGACGTTCGCCGGCGGGGCGTGGCGCGGCGGGTCACCTGGTGGTTTCTGGATTTACAGCCTTATAAGTCCACGGTCACTTATCGCCGTGGCAACCTTCAGGCCAACGCCGATGCCCTCTCTCGTATTCACGACCTCTCGGTTCGGTCCGCCGTCCTGACGGTTTCAGGCTAAGGGGGGGGGTCGTGTCACGCATGCGCGACTAGGAAGCCGCAGAGGGACCTTAAAACACCTCAAAAGACGTTCGCTGGCGGGGCGTGGCGGGGTACTAACCTTGTTTCTTTGTTTTCCAGAATGAAAGATGCTCCGCCATAAGGACCTGACCGCAGTACGTGTACTTCTGCCCTTCCTCCGCCATCTTTCCTGACGTCAGCAGTCCCATCATCCCTCACGCCTCCTTCCCAGCATTCCTTCACTTCCGGCTCCTCCCTTATAAAATGGCCACCGACGCCTAGTATGGCGTCGCGCAGATGAAAGATTTTTCTTTTGTTGTTGACCTGTTGTTTTTTTCTTGTTTACTCTGGATTGTAAACAATATAAGGGGCCGGAAAACCCCAAACCTTTTTGTTGTCTCCTCCTAAGTCTTTTACAATATACAAAGATACTAAACGAACAAGTGCCATATGAATGATGCCTACATGTCCCATCACTCCCTAACACCTTAACCACTTAAGTGCCATATGAATGACGGATGCATATCCCATCACTCTCTAGCACTTTAATTAGTGACTCACTACCACCAGCACTAACAAACATGTGGGTGTCCTCGTAACACACATGAAGTCTCAACACTTTTTTGGTTATACACCTTGTATCAACCAAACAATGCTTTATTTCCACCACATTTGTTTACTAGGTGCCCTAAAATTCACAAACATACACACACACACACATCAAAACAGTATTTGCAAACAGGATGCAAAACATGGTTACCCCAAAATCCTGTTGACTTTGCTAACTAATTTGTCTTGCTTTCCCTTTTTGTATTATTAATGTGTAGCCTTTGTCAGAAAGCCTCAAATCTCACAGACTTATCACTGTTGATATCGTATTGTACCATATAACTTCTCCCCACCTTCCCTTCTACATTTATAACCTCAGGCAATCAGGTGTATTAAAAGACAAGCAGGAGTTAAGTTACACTTTAAATAATGCATTATTGATAATATTCATAAATAATAACAATAAGCAAAGTACAAGTGAATATTGGCAACCATGCAACCTGATGCACACAGACTTGTTTGTTACTTAAAATTTCTCTAGTTAAGGCATCATTTTTGGTCAGCTTTCTTTAGAACAGGCCACATGCCCTATCTTAATATGGCTGCTGAGCTGTACTCTTCATTGTGTTGTCCTTTTCAGGAAAAGGTGTGAGAGATGCTGCTTCACAATGATGGTGTAAGAGAGAGGGAGGGGTAAAGTAAGCAGATTTACAGATTCTCTGCCCAAACTCTACAGCCAACAGGGTGCTGTGATACTTAATGGCTTCTGATTTAAAACCAAACAGGCAACTTTGGACCAATATAATTCTGGTGCGACACAATGGTTTCACACTAGCCCCCAATATCATTTGTTAAGGTGAAGCTCGACAGCTAGGTAAATTGGCTTTCCTGTGGGGGTTGATTGAGAGAGTCCTGCAGAGAATCACTTGCCAAACTGGTTTCAGGCACTTTCCCCGATCCTGTCATAAAATAACAAAGACTTAGTCCTAAAGACTGTTCGGGGAGTTCTTAACCATCAAACCATTGCTGTTCTTATTAATGATATAACACTAATATTATGTTGCTTTGTCTAAGTTACAAATAAAAATGTACAAAATGTTTATCAACTTATATACAAAATTTCACACCACAACAATTATATTATAGTATGCTGCTGTAATTATTCCGCTTTTCGGAAATTAAAAATAAAAAGGGTAAGGTGCCTGGCTAAATAATAAAGATGAGTGTAACATTAACAGGTACAAAATATTTAGCAAAGATAAGCAAAATCAAAAAAACTGGGGATTTGTGTAAAATAAGATTTGAACACAAGTCTTCCCTAAGGTGGTGGGCAATGTGTTAGTGAGGATGCTTGGATTCAACCAGAAAGCTTTAGTGATGGAGGTGTTTTTATATTTTTTACAATGCAAACAACACTTCAATAAACATTTTTTTAATAACATTCAAAAAGTAAGTTTACAGGGGGTTATTATAACCATGGGAGACTTGAGAAAGCAGAAAAAACATTATTAACTATAATGATTATAAGTATCCATCTATCCATCCATTATCCAACCTGCTATATCCTAACTGCAGGGTTGTGGGGGTCTGCTGGAGCCAATCCCAGCCAACACAGGGTGCAAGGCAGGAAGCAGACCCCAGGCAGGGCGCCAGCCCACCGCAGATGATTATAAGTATTTAACTCACAAAATACTAATGACTGTATTTTGTATTAATCATGCTGCAGAGAACTATAAGATTTTATACTTCTATATGATTTGATCTTCATTTAGGTAGGAAAGGAATTATGTTTATGCACAGAATATGAGACTGGCTTACATTCTTCTATGTGAAAGTGCTAACCTCTTGATATTAACAGAACACCCTATATTATAAAACAATGCGATCTTTTTCTTCACTCTTGCTTAAAAATATAAGACAAAAATGTAATTTATGAATTAATAAATAAGGATTATTAATCTAATCAAACTAATATAATCTAATGAAGATATTAAAGCTATAAGAATGTAATCTCTTTATAACTAATGCAATGAACTTTAAGAAAACTGCTTAAATTGGGTTTGTGTGTGTCTACTGAGAAGGGCACATTCCTTAGAAATATGAGTGCCTGGTAGTCCTTTGTTTTTCTATACTCCTGTATGTCATAAATTAAGATGCAACCCTAATCTACTGTATGTATGACCTCGAAATTAACTGTTATGTTTTTTTTTGTTCTCTCTTTGGCTAATGAACAAGCTAGGTGATAAAAGAGAGAACATTTTTTTTAGGCTAGTCTGCCTGAAATCAAATCAGTTGGTCTAAGATGAGTCGGCGTGCGGGGTGGTGTTCAGGGGGTGGCGGTCTCGCAGTCTCTCTAACTCACCAAGAATAAATATTAAAGAAATTGCTTTTTATTTTAAATTGGTGTTTATCTCATTTTTCGACTTCAGCGCTCATAGACTTTAATTAGCCAAACATCTGGCTAGCCTTACAATAGTAGAGAAAAAGAGCAGGACTTTCAGACATTATCTGTGTATTTAACACTATATTAAAACACCATGGAAGCAGATATGTCTGTCCAGATGTATTATTTTGTGATAATCATATTATTCAGGGTATGATGTAATCTAATTATTAGGATCTAGGTTCCATAATATAATACATCTCCTGGGGCCTCATGTATAAATGGTGTGTATGCAGAAAAATGTTGCATAAGCCCGTTTCCATGCTCACATCGCAATGTATGAAACCTAAACTTGCCGTAAAGCCACACACAGTTTCACGCCACCTAAATGTTTGGCATACGCAAGTTCTACGCTCAGTTTTGCAAACTGGCGGCACCCAGTGTCAAAGCAGTGCTTTTGTTCCAGTGTGGTTTCCCTTTCTTTATTAGATGCACATCCCTGATGAGGCTTTATCAAATATACTGAAATTAACCTCATATTGTTTATTAGTTTATGGCATCTGATTGTAATTAACCTGTAATAATATAATGGTCCACGAAATGGCCAAACTATTCCAAATACCATAGCTGCTTTAGCGTTGTTTCCCTCAATGCACCACTCAGAGTATTTATCTCACTGTATCTGAGTGTAGAATCACAGCTCTACAGCAGCTGATCAGAAAGAGAATTATCGGTATATACTGTAGCATCAAGCACATGCTGCTTACAGCTATGTGCACAGTCTATTGAACTACTCTCAAATGGCAAACGCTTCAGAGCCTTTCATGTACGGACCTCGCGGTTCAGAAACAGTTTCATCCCAAGAACTATAAACGCACTCAATCAGTCCATCAAGTGCTCCTTGTAGAACTGTTTGTACTTATTAGTACAATCACCCCACTGTAAACTTTCAATACAGTTATAATATTGCATAACCTGAGCCACTTTATAAAGTGTGTATTTGCATATGATGACAATATTATTTTTAAGATGAAATGCAGCAAAATATGTTTATTACATTATACAAATAAAATATTAACATCATTTAAATAATCTATATTGTTAATAATTAAACATGTGAGGACACCGTGGTGCAGCCCTAGCGACAGTCTGGTGCCCCATTCAGAGACTGTTCCTGCCTCACGCTGTATGCTTGCTGGGACTGGTGTGACCCTGGATGGATAGATGGATGGAATAATTAAACATGTACTACAAAGATATTTCAATGTTCCTTAAAAGTTTTAAAGAATCGGTGTTCTATGCTTAACGTCTATTACAGAGCTGATTGTGTGGCGATTGGTTACTTGGAGAAAAAAAGGAAGGACAAGAATTGGGGGTTAGTACATTTGAAATAGACTGTACTGCTGCAATAAATTACTTCATCGAAGGTCGCGCACGGCGCAGCAAGCATCTTGCGCTATACAGGAACAATCTCTGGACAGGGCGCCAGCTCGTCACTATCACTGCGCCACCGTGTTCCCATGTTTAATAACATGCTTTAACTCCTATCATCATGAAAATGATATCAAGTATACATCTCAGTATTTTAATTATTCAGAGATCTGTAATATCATGAATGTAATGGATTCTGTGTTCTGTCGGAGGAAGAGAAAGCCTGTTTAAGAAGCACATAGTGATTCACATACATAGAGCACATAGAAAAACATACAGTAATCTCTCACTATATCGCGCTTCGACTTTCGCTGCTTCGCTCTATCGCAGATTTTATATGTAAGCATATCTAAATATATAACATGGATTTTTCGCTGCTTCATGGGTTTCTGCGGACAATGGGTCTTTTTACTTCTGGCACATGCTTCCTCAGTTGGTTTGCCCAGTTAATTTCATAGAAGGGACGTTAATGGCAGATGGCTGAGAAGCTACCCAATCAGAGCACGCAGTTAAGTTCCTGTGTACTGACTGGCTCAGCGACAGAGCACCAAATTCGATTCCGTTGCGTTAACCAGGAAGTCTCGCCTCGCTCATTCAGCATCAACGTGTTTCGCTGTGTAAAGAGCTAACTTTTGTGCTCTTTTCTGTTTATCTTTGTGCATAGTCAAGCCTTTCGTTATGGCTTCAAAATGATCTGCTCCTGCTACTGCTTCAGGGGCCGTGTCCAAACGCCAACGGAAGATGCTAACGATTGCCGAAAAGGTAAAAGTTTTGGATATGTTAAAGGAAGGGAACAGCTACACCACTGTAGGATGCCATTACGGCATCAATGAGTCCACGATTCTTTTTATTTAAAAAAGAGGAAAAGAATATAAGATCTACGGCCGCAAAATGAGTTGTAAGTGGACGTAATAAGGCGGTAGTCCGGATGGAATCTGCTTTAGGGATTTGGATTGAAGACTACCGGAAGAAGAACAACGGTGGTGCTACACAGTCGCCTGAAGAGGCTCGTTTAGAAGAGCTGTAACGCTCTCCTTTGTTGTGCAGTAAAATTAAACTCATCGTTATCAGACAAGTCGTCATGTCATTGTTGGTGAGTAACCATAATTAATTTTCTACGTACAGTACTTAGTACATGTACATAAGTTTAGTGTCATTGTACACAAATTTTACTGTATACAATTTTTCTTGCATTGTACGTATTTATTGCTGGTAGCCTGTCTATTTTAATGGCTGTAACAGAGACGCTCGATATCTTTAAAATAATATTTAGGTTTTACTGTATATAAACTGTGTGTTTACATACATAATTTCAACGAATCTTACCTAATATCTAAGAGAATACAAAGGGTTTATGCTGTATAACTGTGCGGGAAATGTTTTAAGGGTGTGGGAGAGTTTATAAGGGCTTAAAATATACAAAAATAACCATATAAACATATGATTTTTACTTCACGGATTTTCACCTTTCACGGGGGGTTCTGGAACACAACCCCCGTGATCGAGGAGGGATCACTATATACAAAACAAAGCATTTAATGTGCTACTTTAGTTACGATAGGATTTGAGAAACTAGTAAATTAAACGATTTAAAAATGAAGTTTATGATGTTCGACTTTAATGACAAAATAAACTACGTGACTAAAGTGGAAATTTCGAGATTAAAGTTGACATTTCAATCTTTTTTCCCACTGTGTGCCTATTTTTTTTTTCTTTTTTCTGTACCCTAATAAGCTTTCATATGACACTCAGAAGGTGGGCTACGACTCACCTTTTCACGGTGACTTTGATATCTGACAACTTCTTTTTTATTTCGGGCACTATGCGACTTTGTGAACTTGAGCTTTCGAGTATCTCTGACACTATATATCACTCGATCAACTTCCTTTTGTTGTTTATACCACTGTTAAAACCAACAAATAGTACTTTTTTCCTCGCCGCCTCCACTTGGTATTCACTGAAATTCTTCTATTTTCCCCCGTGCTTTTGCCATTGCCTTTTCAGAGAATGCTGAGCTTAAGGGCTATTTATATTGTTTTGCATATTCAAAGAGGTGTAATTCTGGGAGGAGTTTGGGAGTGGCGGCAGGCGCGTGCACGTGCATCATTTTCAAATGTGATTTATGTAGGGAAAAACGTGGAAGTTGGTGAACACACATATTTATGAATCTGGATTTTTTTGTGCGTACGCACATTTCCGCTTTTGTCCGTACGCCATGTTTTAGTGTGAATTTTATGCATGGCATTATGCATGAGGCCCCTGATGTTTTGACACAGCACATATTTAAAATCTAACTGTTAAGCTCAATTTTAGTAGGGAAAAGTTTGAGCAGATTCAGCAAAGACTAAGACCATTTTTACTTCAAGAGATAATTGAGGAAATGTGGGCCAAGTTTAAAAGTGGTTTTCATATAACACAAGACAATTTATTGCAACATTTAGAAGCAGTAAGAAATTTAAGGAGAACTCTATAATGTATAAATAAGGATCTAAAAAAGAACTTGCAAAGCCACAGTGCTTATAAGAGCATGCTAACAATGATTAAAAAGTATATTAGGAAAGATAAATGGCAACTGAAGAGAAATATTGCAGAAAAGGCAAAAGATGACCTAAAGTGATTCTTTCAACATTTTAGTACTAAAAGAACAGTCAAAGAGAAGGTAAAGTGTATTAGGAATAGTAAAGATGAACTAAAGTATACACAAATAGTGATTGTTCCAAATGTTCATTCTTGTCTTTTAATAGGAACTGCCAAGGATGTACATAGTGCTTTGGAAATTGTAGCTTGCGTTGCTTAGGCTGAAATCACCATGACCAAATAACATTTATCCTAGAGTGCTTAAGTAGGCTAGTGAGAATACACTGTATATCAACCCTTGAAACACATTTTTCTACACACTGGAGATATTCCTAAGGAATAGAAGTTACCAAAATAACTTGGTTACAGCCCTGTTGGGATCCGAGGGTGCCGCCAGGGAGTGCTACAACTAGCTGCTTAGCCCTCTTGGACAGGTTTTCTGCCACACCTTGAAGTGCTACTGGAAGTAGGTCAACGAGCATCTGGAGCACTTCCGGGGGTGTTATAAAAGGAGCAAGCAGTCGTTACTCCGAGAGCCAGAGTCGGGACGAGGGAGACAAAGCTGCCAGAGAGGAGTGGAGGAAAAAAGATAAAGAAGAAGAATTTATTTTGTGTTGTGCCATTTGAGCTTGTGAAACTGTGTTGTGCCTGCAGAACACAGGCAAGACGTGGCAACCAGGCGAAGAAAATAAAAGTTTATTTATTTATGTTATTAAGTATGCATCCAGTGTCAGTCTGTGTTGGGTCCAGCGGCGATATAGCGCCTTTGTCACACTGGCGTAGTTGGCAGGATTCTTGGCCATCTATAAGGCTAGAACCTGTATTTTTCATTTGTGGGATGACCCAGCACAGCAGCGTGAGGAAGGTACATGGCACAGCAGCGTGAGGAGCGCGCCTTGCGAAAGCACAGAGAAGCTACGGTAAACACCACGCCTGATAGGGAGGAGAAAGTCCGGTGCAGTTTGAAAGGTCGGCAGCCAGATGCACCCATGCTGTCCAGGACAATGGGATCTGTAGGGAGGTAGGTACCGGACCCACAGATGATAGGCCCTGGGCATGTTACATGGCTTTTCCTTCTGCCTACCTGAAGGGATGGATCCGTGTTGGTTGGCTGGAGACGCCTGTCCGTGGTGTGACGGCGGGGTGAGCTCGAGCAAACCAGGTCTGGAGCCCCTTTACACCACTGAACAACAGTCGGAGGACGAGAGCCCGGATGATCTCCCCGGTGTGGTTTTCCCCACGGAGGAGCAGGGAACCCTCCCTGTGGAAGGTAAGGGGGTGTAGGGTGTGTGTCGGAGTCCCACTGATAAAAGAGTGCAGGTGGGGAAGATTAACCTTCATCCCAAATCCAAAGAACACCCGAGGGTGCCCGCGAGGAAGACGCAGGGCCTTGATGGCTCGTAGTTGGTGGATTCGGATGAGGTAAGACCGAGTCCACCACCAACCGATGAAGCGGACCTATTTTTGGCTGTATGGGAGCTGGAGGACATCCTCCAACCTGTACAGTCTTTTCCAGGTTTTGCGACTGTTGCAGGAGACGCTCGAGAAGCTAGAGAAGAAAGTTGGTACGCCATTAGGGGCCATATTTGGATGGCTGAAGCGGTGTGACACTGGATTCTCCGGCCTGTGTGGTGCGGCGGTACAGGTAAGTGACGCCTGTACCGTAAAGAAAGAAAAAGGAGGGCAGTGCGAAAGGGCAGTGGTATTGGTTAGTTCTGCTTGCCAACTAGGCGCACCTCTTACACAGGACACTGCTGTGATGACCGACCGCTTGTGGGACTGTGTTGTGCCTGCGGGACATGGGGAAGACGTGGCCCCCAGTGCGAAGAAAATAAAAGTTTATTTTTATAAGTGTGCCTCCGGTGTTAGTCTGTGTCGGGTCCGCCGCTGATATAGCACCTTTGTTACAGTGTATAAAGACAGCCATATTTCTTCCTATGGGTTACTACCAATTGCATCATATGATGGTGACAAGTAAAAGGGTCATTGGATCATTAACATATTTAATTGAAATGCAGTACCACATAGTACCAATAGTCAGTCTTCTAAACACAGAACCTAACTAACAACAAAATATTTTCAATTCATGAAGCACAGTTTACATCTGTTTTTATGGGAGGATCCCAACCCAACACTTTTAAGTCAGCGGGTATCTGATGTCCTTTACTTTTTGAAATTGGAAAAAATAAAATTCTGACCCAGAGGATCTGCTCAAAAATTTTTAAAATATGGAAGGATCTAATCAATATCATTTTAGAATAAGCTTTTATATTGGGGAAAAGAGTACTTTTCCTTCCTTGATGCTTTTAAAGATTTCCTTTGTTGGTTGGCTCTCCTCTTTTTCTTTTGGGTAGGAGTTGAATTTCGGTTTGTTAAGTTTGATTTGATTGTATAAATTATTTGAATTTAACTGAAATCAATAAAAGAAAATAAAAAAACAATACTGTCATACTTGCAAGAATTGATAGAGATCACTAAATTATCATCAATAAACAAATAATCAATTCCTGAGTAACTATGATGTACTAGTGAGAAGAAGGAATATACTCTTGAGTTTGGATTTAATAATCTCCATGGGTCCGGTAAGTTATGATCCATTACAAACAGTGTGATTGGTTTTGTTGTATTAGATGTTATCCCCAATGTAATTACAGGTCTGGATTTAAAACACAATTAATGTCTCCAGCCATTATAATTTTATGAGTGTTCCTATTGGGAATAGATGCAAATACATCTTGAATGAAATCTATCATCCACATTAGGAATATAGATACAGTCATATGAAAACGTTTGGGAACCCCTCTCAGCCTGCATAATAATTTTACCCTACTTTCAACAAAAAAGATAACAGTGGTATGTCTTTCATTTCCTAGGAACATCTGAGTACTGGGGTGTTTTCTAAACAAAGATTTTTAGTGAAGCAGTATTTAGTTGTATGAAATTAATTCAAATGTGAAAAACTGGCTGTGCATAAATTTGGGAACCCTTGTAATTTTGCTGACTTGAATGCATGTAACTGCTCAATACTGATTACTTACAACATCAAATTGGTTGGATTAGCTTGTTAAGCCTTGAACATCCTAGGCAGGTGTGTCCAATCATGAGAAAAGGTATTTAAGGTGGTCAATTGCAAGTTGTGCTTCCCTTTGACTCTCCTCTGAAGAGTGACAGCATGAGATCCTCAAAGCAACTCCTAAAAGAACTGAAAACAAAGACTGTTCAGTATCATGGCTTAGGGAAAGGCTACAAAAAGCTATCTCAGAGGTTTAAACTGTCAGTTTCAACTGTAAGAAATGTAATCAGGAAATGGAAGGCCACAGGCACAGTTGCTGTTAAACCCAGGTCTGGCAGGCCAAGAAAAATACAGGAGCGGCATATGCACAGGATTGTGAGAATGATTACAGACAACCCACAGATCATGTCCAAAGACCTGCAAGAACATATTGCTGTAGATGGTGTATCTGTACATCGTTCTACAATTCAGTGCAATTTGCGCAAAGAACATCTATATGGCAGGGTGATAAGAAAGAAGCCCTTTCTGCACTCACGCCACAAACAGAGTCGCGTGTTGTATGCAAATGCTCATTTAGACAAGCCAGATTGTTTTTGGAACAAAGTGCTTTAGACTGATGAGACAAAAATTGAGTTATTTGGTCATAACAAAAATCTCTTTGCATGGTGGAAGAAGAACACCGCATTCCAAGAAAAACACCTGCTACCTACTGTCAAATTTGGTGGAGGTTCCATCATGCTGTGGTTATGTGTGGCTAGTTCAGGGACTGGGGCGCTTGTTAAAGTCGAGGGTCACATGAATTCAACCCTATATCAACAAATTCTTCTGGATAATGTTCAAGCATCAGTCACAAAGTCGAAGTTATGCAGGAGTTGGATATTCCAACAAGACAACAACCCAAAACACAGTTCAGAATCTACAAAGGCATTCATGCCGAGGAAGAAGTACAATGTTCTGGAATGGCTGTCACAGTCCCCTGACTTGAATATTATCGAAAATCTATGGGATGATTTGAAGCAGGCTGTACATGCTCGGCAGCCATCAAATTTAACTGAACTAGAGAGATTTTGTATGGAAGAATAGTCAAAAATACCTCCATCCAGAATCCAGACACTCATCAAAGGCTATAGGAGGTGTCTAGGGCAAGCATGTCAAACTCACTACCATTGGTGGGCCACTTCGACTGCCATACATGCGTCCACGGGCCACACTGTAACAAATATTATTATACTATTATACAAAGTTACTGTAGCTTTCTTTCCAATACTGAAAACTTTAAAAAATGTAATACTTAAAGTTTAAAGTTTAAAGAAAAGCAATTTATTTCCATACAATCTCCGTACAACAGCGTACAATTAGAGTCTTAGGCTCTTAGCTAAGTCCTTATATAGGAGTCCTACAGTCTGAGATCTAATTCTTTTGTCCCGACACTTGGCATCTCTTGTTAGTAACCAGTTTGTCAATATCAGGCTTGAAATCTTGTGCAGCTGCAACTTTTATGAGGGATGAAAGGTGCTCAGCAGTAAGTCTTGAGTGATGTGGGGTTTTGGTAGATTTCATTAATGAAAACAATTGCACTCAAAGGTAAGTGCTTCCAAACATAAACAGTACTCTCGATGCCAACTTACGGATCTGCACATATGATGGTGGCAGATAAGCATACAAGCCTGGCACACCAACTTCGTTGTATCTTACCTTCAGAATAGAATCTGACTGCAGTTCAATCAGTTCCATTTGGATATTCTCAGGTGCATTCTCAACATTGTAAGAGTATGGTGACATAAACAGCGCAAAGTCCTGTTCGTGTGAACTGAAATCACAAAAACGCTCACTGAATTCATTGCTCAATAATTCAAGTTGGAAAACAAATCCTCCAAAAATCAAATTTTACTTTACTAAGTTTACTTAAAAGTTTATATTGTAAAATAAGCCAATATAAAAAAAAGCCCCCTGACCTCAAAATCATAAAAATTTGTTAATAAACAACTCACCAACTTCTCGCTTCCACTTCAGATCTTCAGCTGTAGTCTGCACTGTTCGTTACAATACTAGCACAAAATTACATAAAACTAGAGCCAAAAAACGTGAAAATGTCCATCCATCCATCCATCTATCCATCCTCTTCCGCTTATCCCAGATCGGGTCGTGGGGGCAGCAGTTTGAGCAGAGATGCCCAGACTTCCCTCTCCCAGGCCACTTCTACTAGCTCTTCCAGGGGAATCCCGAGGCATTCCTAGGCCAGCTGAGAGACATAGTCCCTCCAGCGTGTCCAAGGTCTTCCCTGGGGCCTCCTCCCGGTTAGACATGCCCGGAACACCTCACCAGGGAGGCGTCCAGGAGGCATCCTGATCAGACGCCCAAGCCACCTCATCTGACTCCTCTTGATGCAGAGGAGCAGTGGCTCTACTCTGAGTTCCTCCTGGATGACTGAGTTTCTCACCCTATCTTTAAGGGAAAGCCCAGACACCCTGCGGAGGAAACTCATTTCATCCGCTTGTATTCACAATCTCATTCTTTTGGTCACTACCCACAGCTTATGACCATAGGTGAGGACAGGAACGTAGATCGACCAGTAAATTAAGAGCTTTGCCTTACGGCTCAGCTCCTTTTTCACTACAACAGACTGATGCAGAACCTGCATCACTGTGGATGCCGCACCAATCCGCCTGTCAATCTCTGTGGTGTTATGGGTCCACAGCTCGTTGAGCAAAGGCCATTTTAAATAAATAATCACCGCACCCGAGGCGGCTTCGTGAGGGGGGCGTTGTTGTAGCAAGCCGCGGGGCAGTTGGCGGTGTGGGTGTTTCTCACCAAGTGCACAGGTGAGGAACTGCCCACATCCGTGATTGCTCCCAAGGCTAATATGCTACGGCTGTGATGGCCCCTCGCGTTATAAAAAAAGAAGCGCGAGTCGGTTTTGAGAGAGATGAGAGAGGAAAGGAAGAGAATGGAGGTTATAGGAAGCGAGGAAGCAGGCGGTGCAGGAGAGAGACAGACACGCGGAGCGTGTAAGCGAGCGAATGAGCGCTCGAGGGCAGCTGCGTGGAAGCTGGGTGTTAGGCCGACACCCAGACGTTTGAGTTGATGTCGCTCCCGCTGAGCGATCAGGTAGCGGGAGTGACCAGGGGAAGGCGACTGGCCGCGGAAGTCGGGAGGCTTGGAGTGGCAGTCCTTGGTGTGAGCGTCCTGAAGACCAAGGAGTCCAAGTCTCGAGGCTGGGATGAGTGCCAGACCGAAGCCAGGGATCGGGAGGTCTCCAGTCTTGTGGTGGAGTGAGAAAAGGGCAGCTGCAGAGAGCGTCTCGCCTGTTGCGTAGGCCTGTATGGGAGAAGCAGGTGAGGTGCCAGTATAAAAGAAGATGCACCGGGCTTGTTGTTGTTGGTTTTAAGAACTGCTTCCAGAGGAACATTTTAACCTCGTTTTTAAAGGATTGTGTTTTTTTCTATTTATTGTTTTAACCTCCACGTTTCTTTTATTGGATTATTTATTTATTTGAACTTGAGAAGCATTGCACTTTATGGACACTTTGTTTTTGATTGTTTTAATAAAAGCACTGTTGCACTTTTTTTCAACCATCCCCTTGCTTAGATGTTATTGCCTTTACTGACTAGCTCACTCGGTAGCATTATCGACGGTGTTGGGTTCAAGTGCTTCCAACGGCAGATGGGAGTGTGGAGCCAGAACCCACATCGTCACAATCTCCCGCTCCATTATGTGAAAATATGCAGGCTATTACTACTCGTGATGGTCAGTTCTGCCCAGTGGTCAGTCTCAGCTGCGCCAGTAGTGTAGCCTGCCAGGCTGCTGCAGCCTAGCACTTCAGTTGCAACGTCACGGCTCATTAACTTTGGTCAAGGCTTGGTGGGGGCGCAGTGTCATGCCTAGGTTATCAAGGAGCTGACTCCGCAGCTGCAACTATATTAGCAGATGACGTTTCCGGTACCTTAATGCCATGGGAAAACATGCTTTTGTCAGAAGGCAGAAGTAACAAAAGTCAATAAGTAACACTGAAGATGCAGAATGATTCAATCACAAACAATAGTAATCATTTTGTACAAGTTTAGTGTTAACTAGGATCTGTCATGCAGGCCTCACAGATTTCTGTTGCGGGCTGCGTGTTTGACATGCCTGGTCTAGAGGCTGTTATATTTGCAAAAGGAGGCACAACTAAGTATTTATGTAATATCTCTGTTGGGGTGCCCAAATTTATGCACCTGTCTAATTTTGTTATGATGCATATTGCATATTTTCTGTTAATCCAATAAACTTAATGTCACTGCTGAAATACTACTGTTTCCATAAGACATGTCATATATTAAAAGGAAGTTGCTACTTTGAAAGCTCGGCCAATGATAAACAAAAATCCAAAGAATTAAGAGGGGGTTCCCAAACTTTTTCATATGACTGTATTTCTCAGAATACTTTAGATTTAAATAAATTACCCATCACCATAACATATCACCCTTCAAGATCAGATATTACATCTGATACTATAAATGAGATTGTTTAATGTATTAAGATTCCCACACCTCTAGTTTTCTAGCTGGTGTGAAAAATTTGGCAAATCCAGTCTGTTTGCAATTGAAACTGGTCCTTACTTATTAAGTGAGTCTCCCGTAAAAATACTACCCTAGCATTTAGGCCTGTGAGAGGAGAGAATACTTTTTTTTTCTCTTTAGTTCATGATTGAGAGTTTTGATATTCCAACTTACAAAGTTCTTTATTTGGTCAGAGAGACACTGCTTCTGAACTTTTGTGGACAATTTGTAATCTTAGTTAAAGCAGTGTTTTGATTTATAAAATAGCTTTAATCTTGATTTCATATTATTGCTAGGTAATATAGCACTTCCAATTGTGGAGGAAAAAAGAATAAATAATAACTTGCTCTCTCTCCCATTTTGCCTCCCGAAGTGAGGCTAGACCACACTTCACAAAATCCCAGTCCTCTGAGATGCCAAGAGACAGGGCATGTCTAAAACAAAGCAAACCCCAGTAGCAGTGTAGTAAGGATTAAAATTGGGATATCTTATAATAGCACAGTCCAGATACAATAAGCCTAGGGGATAATGTTAAACAGCCCCCTTAGGAGGAGGAAAAAAATAGTTATGTAATGGTTAAAAAGATAGACATACATTTAATAGAATACATTTCAACATAGTAACTGAAAAAGAGTGGCCGAAAAGGAAAGAGAATGTATAGTTATGACAAATGTTACATGAAAAACAGACCAAGTTGGATATAAAATCTATTTGCATTACCAGGATATATAACATGACTCATTTTCATATTTTAGATGATGTCTGGTTAAAATTTTTTAGCTCTTTTTTTGCTTACTCAGGAAAACTAAAGATGTTGAATTGGCGATCGATCAACAGTGTCTTTCAATTTGGCTGGAAACAAGAGGCTATATATGATTTCAGCCTTGTATAAGTGCTGTTTAATGCTTTAGAATGTGGCTCATTTGGCAGCTGTTGAAGGAGAGAAATCTGGGAAAATATGAATGCTGTGATTTTCAGATATGATCTCCTCTTTCTGCCTGAGGATCAACAAACTTTCTTTAACCCATAGGTTGGTGTCCGATTTAATGTCTTCACCGATTACTTTAGAAAACAACTCAGGTATGAATTTCACTGGGTTTGGACTTAAACAGTTTTCAGGGAGACCTTTGATTCTGATGTTGTTCCTTTTATATCTGTCTTCAAACTCAGCTAATTTACCACTGAGCACTTTGCATTTGCATTCTACAGCAGTTGTTTTTTTTCTCAGGGGCAGATGTCAATTGTTCAGCTTCTTCAATACAACTTGTAAACATTTGCTTAACTTATTCCAGGTGAGCACCAAACTCTTTTATTATATTCTCAATTTTGCTCATAGTTTGCTGTATTATTTCATCAATTCTTGCTATATTTTCATAAGGTTTATATCAAAATTATTGCTTAAATGTACCACCTACTCTTTTATATTCTGAAGCATTCAGTTCATTCTTTTGTTTATACCCTTCTTTACATCCTCTTTAATATCTTCCTTTGCATCATTTATTTTTTTCCCCAAGTGTGCTGATCAAAACCTTCAGCACAGACAGCTCATTTCCGTCTTCATTGTGCTCTAAAGACAGAGTTTTGTATCCATTTGGAGTTGATGCTATTGACTCACAAACGGTGTTGGTAGTAGTTGACAGCAGGGATAAAGAGGCCACACTTGGTTCTGATATGCTTCCTGACATCGAATTTTTATTGCCCGCCTCACTTGCAGTTTTGCTCCCACATTCGCTGTCGGCTGGAGCAGATGCTGCATTGTGAGATCTTGGCTGATCCATTCCTTTGCCTGTCTCTTACATCTCCGTCTGTGGCAGGCGGTATCATGAACTTGAGTCTGGCTTAGACTTTAATGAAACTTTAGCTATTCTTTCCTTCTTTTTCTGATGCCTTTGTCCCCTGGTCATGATTTTAATATACTTGTAACTGGTTTCTCACAGATAATAAAAAATCGAATAACACCACTGCTATAAGACCAATGCAACATTCTAAAAGTGAAATGTTTTTGTTTTTCATAAAGAAGACATAACTTTCTAATCATACATGTAGTAAGTGAGTTTTTTGTTCCACATATATAAAATAACATGGCGGGCCAAACCTAGAGAAGAAGTGGTAGGTTTTGGATCTCCTTAGTGTTTTCTATTAAAAATATTATTTGAGTGCATTTTTCTTTCCATGTGCAACAAAATAACCACAGCAGCATTTGCCTCTTACTTCTAACTCCTCAGCCATAATGAATAAACATGAGTCGTTTAATTCATATGCAAATGACAGCCTGTTTTACCATTCTTTTAGGCCAAATGAAGTTTCTCCAAAGTTGTCCTTAATTAGATGTTTTAGTGAGTTAAAAGAGTGTATGGATGAGATCTATTTGTCTTTAAGGGAAAGATGCTGATCACAACAATATTTTGTCATTATTTAACTCAGCTAGAATCAACATTAGTTTTACTGAATCGGCCTACAATCTAGGCATTATCTTTGACACTAGTAATATAATTAAAGCACACATTACAAAACTATCCAGGATAAGGTTTTTTCAATTGGAAAATGTTGGGAAATTTAGTTTTTTTTAAATATGTAGGATACTGAGAAATTAATTCATGTATTTATTTCTAGTAGGATTAACTTCTGCAATGCCATGTTCGCTGGCTGCTCAAATTGTTCTATATACGGCTTTCATTAATTCAAAATACTGCTGCAAGAATTATATGAAAATATGAACACATAACTCCAGTTCTTAGGTTCTAACAATGGCTCTTGATTAAGTTTAGGGCAGATTTCAAAATCCTCCTTTTAACATATGAAGCCTTACATAGCCAAGGCCATGCTTACTTCCCTGAGCTTATCACTACTTACAAACCAGAGCACACATTAAGGTCTCAAGATGCTTTATAACTGTGGGAGGTCAAGCTTTTAGTTACAGAGCCATGAAGTTGTGGAATAGTTTACATACTACTGTAAGAGGTACCCCATTCAGTCTCAGCTTTTAAATCCAGGCTGAATACTCACTACTTCAGTTTAGCAAACCCTGAGTAGAGCTGCTGACAAGCTTTAGTTAGTCATTAGTACTAAAATATAAGTAATAAAACATTTATAAATTGTTATTAACCCTCCCCTATTCTGTTTCCCTTCTCTGTATTCTCATATGCCACTGCTCTACTGTCACTTTTGCCTGCCTATGAAAAGGTCATCTCAGAGAAAGAAGCACTGGAATCTTGGGGTAGAAGGCGTCACACCCGTGCACATGGGAGGCAGCAGAAGGGCTCAAAAGAAGGTAATTCCAGTGTGGCAGAGTGCACTAATCCTTTCTCTTATCTCCCCGCTGAACAAATGCAGGAAATTCTGCCTAAATCTCATGATGTCACTTCCAGTTTTGCCCCAGAAGATGTCATTTCCGGTTCCGCCCCAAAAAAGCTCACCTCCTAATGTTCTCATTTCCACATCCCAAGAACTCACAGCCTGATGACCTCATTTCCAGTTCCGATACCAAGATTCCTCCTCTTCCTGTTTTTTCAGCTACTAGGGGGCTTCGCCAATCCTCGTGTTTTGTTTTCCGGATACACACTTGTAAGATTTTTTTTTTCTTTGAATTGCTGTTATTTCACTTTTATTTCAGAACTTCTGTAAAAACAATATTTGGAATCTTTCGTGTCCCAATATGCTGAATCTTTTAAATGAGGTTTGTTAGATTTGTGTTTAATGACTTTGTACCATAATTTAGGATAGGTTTCTCTGTTTGGAATTTCAGCACAGACAATATGATCCACATCAGCAGTTAATCATTTTTTTGCAAAGTAACCAATAAATGCATGTGAATTAAACCCAGTTTTTGAAATTCTCTGACTTAAAATAATTTCCTTTTGTTTGCGTCAATGCGATCTGTGCCATCTTTTTTTTTTTGATACTGTGACATAATAAAGTGTCACAAGTTCTTCTTTAACAATTGCCAACTGCGTAAACCCAAACACAACTTTCTAGCACCCTGTCCAACCCCTCCTCCAACGGGTCTCACCTCCCCCTTACCGCATCAATCAGCACCCAGCAATCAGTCTTCCGTGCTGTACTCTGCCCTTCCTTGATTGGACCTAACGGTCACTTAAAACAAAAAAGGCTTCAGCTTGGCTGGGATGCTACAATACTTTCGACTGTTACTGCTTTCATATTCTGTACCTTTCTCTGCATATGTATCGCGCCTTGGGTCTCTTTTCTCTGTGCTGCTCTTTCTTCTTTGCTGAGAGCACAGGATATGTGTCTGCCACGTGACTTTATATGGCTGAATGTTTAGCTAGCTGTCCTTGCTCTTATTAGAACATTAGAACATTAGAACACTCTAGACGAGAACAGGCCATTCAGCCCAACAAAACTCACCAGTCCTATCCACTTGTTTCCTCCAAGAAAACATCAAGTCGAGTTTTGAAAGTCCCTAATGTCTTACTGTCTACCACACTACTTGGTAGCTTATTCCTAATGTTTGTGCGAAATTTACCCTTAACAAGTTTCCAACTGTGTCCCCGTGTTCTTGATGAACTCATTTTAAAATACAAGTCTCGATCCACTGTACTAATTCCCTTCATAATTTTAAACACTTCAATCATGTCACCTCTTAATCTTCTTTTGCTTAAACTGTAAAGGCTCAGCTCTTTTAATCTTTCCTCATAATTCAACCCCTGTAGTCCTGGAATCAGCCTAGTCGCTCTTCTCTGGACCTTTTCTAGTGCTGCTATGTCGTTTTTGTAGCCTGGAGACCAAAGCTGCACACAGTACTCCAGATGAGGCCTCATCAGTGCATTATAAAGGTTGAGCATAACCTCCTTGGACTTGTACGCCACAGATCGTGCTATATAACCTAACATTCTGTTAGCCTTCTTAATGGCTTCTGAACACTGTTGGGAAGTTGATAGCTTAGAGTCCACTATGACTCCTAAATCCTTCTCATAAGGTGTAGTCTCGATTTTCCGACCTCCCATTGTGTATTCAAACCTAATATTTTTACTTCCTATGTGTAATACTTTACATTTAGTGACATTAAATTTTATCTGCCACAAATCTGCCCAAGCCTGTATGCTATTCAAGTCATTCTGTAATGACATAATGGATTCCAAATTATCTGCTAATCCACCTATCTTGGTATCATCTGCAAACTTAACCAGCTTGTTACTTATATTCCTATCTAAATCATTTATATATATATATATATATATTTAAAAATAGCAGCGGCCCTAGCACTGACACCTATGGAACACCACTCTTAACATCGGCCAGTTCTGATGAGGTTCCTCGCACCATCACCCTCTAATTCCTGTATCTGAGCCAATTCTGCGCCCATCTAAAAACATCACCCTGAACTCCCACTTCTTTTAACTTGATACCCAACCTCTCATGTGGCACCTTATCAAATGCTTTTTGAAATTCCAGATAAATAATATCATATACTCCACTTTGATCGTATGCTTTTGTTACAACCTCATAGAATTCCAACATGTTAGTAAAACACGACCTCCCTCTTCTGAACCCACGCTGACTGTTCAGAATAACTCCTGTCCTTGCCATGTGTTGCTCAATCGTATCCTTAATAATTCCTTCCATTAATTTTCCTGTGATGCATGTTAAGCTTACTGGCCTATAGTAGCTTGGATCTGCCCTGTCACCCTTTTTATATAATGGAATGATATTTGCCATTTTCCAGTCCTTCAGAATCTCTCCAGTACTCATTGACTTCCTAAAAATATGTGTCAAGGGTTTATATATGTACTCACGAGCCTCCTTAAGAACACGAGGATAAATATTATCTGGGCCTGGTGATTTGTGTGATTTCATCTTATTTAATCTGAGCAGCACTTCTCCCTCTACAATTTTCAAATCCCTCAGTACCACCTTAGTAGTCGTGTTTACCACTGGGAGCTTATCCACTTGCTCACTTGTAAACACCTCAGAAAAATGTAAGTTTAGGGCATCTGCTATTTCATTGTCTGTATCTTTTAATTCCCCTTTACTATTCCTGATGCACTTCACCTCCTCCTTGACTGTTCTTCTACTACTAAAATACTGAAAGAATCTCTTGGGGTCTTCTTTCGCCTTATCTGCTATATTCCTCTCCATCTGTCTTTTAGCCTCCCTGATATCCTTCTTAATGGTTGCCCTCATATTCTCATACGCTCTACGATTCACTTTGCAGTCATTAGTCTTATATGCCTTATACAGCAGTTTTTCCTTTGCAACTTCTTTTTTAAATCTTTATTAATCCACCGTGGATTTTTTTTAAATTTCCTATTAATTCCAAATTTAGGTATGTATCTGTCCTGCATTACATGTAAAACATTTTTAAACCTGTTCCACTGCTCCTCAACTGTCTCCACATTTAAAAGCTTATCCCAGTCTATCCTACTTAGACTTTGTCGCATCTTCTCAAAATTAGTCCTACCAAAGTTCAACTTAACAATTTTAGTCTTTGCATCTGTACTATTACAAAATACTGAGAACTGTATTACATTATGGTCACTTGACCCTAGTGGCTCAATCACCTCTACACCCTCAATTCTATCCTGATTATTACAGAATACTAAATCCAGACAGGCTTCACCCCGTGTTGGTACTTTAACATGCTGTGTTAAAAAACAGTCGCCGATTACTTCTAAAAACACCTGCTCTTGTGCTCCTCCATCTGCATGGCTATCCCAGTTAATATTTGGATAATTAAAGTCACCCATGACTATAATATCCCCCTGTAAACTTTCCTTTTTGATATTACTAAAAAGATGTGTGTTGAAATTATTGTCTGAATTGGGTGGTCTATAACACACTTCTAAAATAAGACCTCTTTCCCTAATATTTTCCAGGTGAAGTCACATGTTCTCACTAAGAAGGGGCTCATCATCCAACTGAAGATGACTTACATTTAAACCCTGTTTGGCATAAACAGCAACCCCACCTCCTTTTCTGTTCTGTCTATCCTTCCTAAAAAATGTGTATCCCTCTATGTTACACTCAACCCCATCTTTGTTATTTAGCCAGGTTTCCGTTATTGCTATAATATCATAATTATGCTCTGCTACATAGAACTCCAACTCACTTACCTTATTTTTGATACTTCTAGCATTAAGGCAAGCTATTTTTAATGTGTTAATCCTTCTACATTTATGTGTTTGCTTAGAATTTACGTTACTATGCATTTTTATTTCTACACCATTGTTTGTTCTTCCATGTATAGATCTAAATCTGGCCTGTCCTAAACTTCCTGCCCCCCCATTCCCAAGTTTAAACAATCCTCGACTAGCTTGCACATACGCCTTCCCAATACATTGGTGCCCCTCCGGTTATTTGATAAGAAGGGCGTGTCTTGTGTTCTTATGTCTTGTGTCTTGTGAATCCTGTGTTCCACGTCCCCACGAGGCTGCTCTGGGACAATCTCTTGGCACCAAGTCTCATGTTTATGGTCCCCGCGAGACGCTCCGTGGCCAGTCTTTTTTGTCTTGCAGGTCTTCAAAATGTCTTCCAAGAACTTCCGAGAAAATCACGTATCCTCTCCTTGCTTTTCCATTCCAGGATTTTTTTTTATATTTAGAAAGAGATATATGCGCCATGTTACCTAACCTGTTCAGTTCTTTTGCATTTGCATCCACTTCCAATTATATGGGAGGCTGCTCCAAACCGTTTTTGTTGTGTCTAGGGTTGTTTATTTACCACAAAAGATATTTTCATTACATTGACTGGCCCAGGACTAACCTATGGTAGCTGTAAAATTGTCAAAACCGGTCTTTCCAAAGCACAACGCACCCCCCAACACCACCTCCGGCCGCCTGGATCTAAGGTAATGGTTGTTGGTGAATCGGTGTCGCTGTGTCGATTCACACTTCAGCTGTCAGCTCGTGGACGGAGTAGTTAGTCCGGCTCAGGCCGTTTTATGACCCTTAACCTCGTGGCCAGAGCAAAACTGTGGGAAAGGTGAAAAGGTCTTACGGAGATGCGTGCATCTGTTTAAACAAATCTACGGGTTACAATGGAATCTATTAAACAAATTCTGGACTTTTCATCACCCATCTAAAGGTGTTGTTTTTAAGCACCGGACAACGGCCATTACACGAATGTCCGGGCAAAATGATGGGTAAAATACCTGTTATTACAGATCACAGGGGCACATTCCAAAAAACTACCGCTTTTTTGGGTATATAAATAAGTGTTCAGACCGGTCCATTACTCAGCAGGCCGTTAATACTGAAAGAGGACACCGAATCTCGTCGGAAACATCAAGGATCACGGCATGGCATATTTTTGATTATTATATGCGCCAAACAAGTATGTTTTTAGAAAACGGATGGATGAACCCTTATATTTTATCCTTACTATGAATAATTTCCAAGTTTATTCTCAAGTGCGTGCGTGCGCGCACTCGTGTGTAGGCGCATGAGCGCGCTCGTGTGTGCGTATAATATAAGATGCAGCATTTATATCCATCTATCTGCGTGTACGACGATTAATGTACAAATTCATAGGACTGAAGCAAACAATATTAGCTTTTTTATACCGAAACGGGCTTTACAATCAAGTAGTTTTTATCTCGGCGTCTGAAAATTCAAACAGAGCCTCTTCTCTGAGAATATTCAGGCATGGTTTAAAAGCGCAGGCCGGTTGTGTATTAGCTCTGGCGTAATAAGCGGTCGGTATTCTGAACTACGTGCAGAAGGGTCCCGTTTGTGAAATGTGTACTCTTTCTAATCGGGCTTACTGTAGCAGGGGAATCTCTGCCCCGGGGTCTGCATGTTTTTAATAGTCTGGGATATCGAAATATTTTAACTTTATAAACTCTCATTTGTTACAACCGGTTGGAGACAGCCTCCAATGATGAACGGGATCCAGGAGCATATATCGAAGCGAATGCTTAATAGACATAAGGCAACTGTGTTTTCATTCATTTCGCTAAATGAAAAGTAATTATTTTAATACGGAATAGTAGCCCCGCAAAGGCCGGGTGATTTTAGACGTGTGAGTAATATAATTAAGTTATTTTTAAAAGTAATCCCACACTGCACAAGACAGACAGATTCCACGTGTGTTTTAGGATTTGCTGCGGACAGTGATGATTTTAATTTTTTCCTTAGCTCATTTCTATAACCTAG
>JANRMT010062837.1:18607760-18620366 GCA_026402145.1 Polypterus bichir lapradei | reverse complement strand
TCATATTGACCTTTAAAGAATAAAGATTATAGAATCTTTGGCACTCTCCATTACAAGATCCATAGGCCCCTCAGGATGTTTGACAATTAAGTGAAGACCAGAATCAGAATCATAGGTTAGCGCACAGGTCCATATTCTAAAATATCTTCGATTATATCTATTTAGTTAGCATGTTGGCGCTGTTCATTTTCAATATATGTGGTATATTTCCCTGACCAGGGGCTTCTTGTCAAAAGGTTAAAATAAAACAGAGATCTGAGATACTCCTAATCAGCAACATTTGTTATTAAGTGTAGAAGTTTGTCTTGCATTCTAATTCTTAAAGCTCTATCAAACTATTGTTAATTTCAAAGCAAAATGCACCCAATCATTTTGTTTATAACTAAATTAAATAATCCTTATAAATAGATCCCGGTGCTTGATAATACTTAACACTAAACTGATATCATTAAATGGTAATTCTGTGTTTTATTCAGGTTTACTATTTAATATTTTTAATTTGCCTTTTTAAGTTTTATTTTAAAATGAACTCTTTAAGACATATTCAGACTATTCCAGGCTGTGCATGTCAAAAAAGCTTATTATTTATTTCAAAAGGTTTCTGTTCATGCTGATTTTGTCACCTATTAATGTTGTTTTTTATACATCACAGCAGTTTTTCAAATTGTAATAACTCCTTTATAACTCCACTTTTTCATGTAATTATTTACTTCATAATTAACTTTATTTAATTTTGGCACAAATGTCCTTACCATCAAGACCACCAGTCTAGTTCATATTCTAAACTCCAATATTTAATGTTCTTCCTGAATCAGGAGGAACACAAACCTCACTTTTAGTTCCAGATAAGATTCTAACAATAGTCGGCTAATGTTAATTAGCCTCATACTAGCAGATGTTAAATAATGTTTTCCCCAACTCTTTGCAACCCCGTGGAACTGCCTACATAGATGACAGTTTAGCTGATAATATATCGCAGAACACGTAGGTTCAGTTGCAGTATGCTGTGAGCTTGGGGTGATCCCTTGTTGATCCAGTCTTAAGATGTTTTTTAATCTCCTCTGTGACTTAGTATTTGTACATTTTAGTTTTTACTGCCTTATCTTTGTGATAGGGGCGAGTCAATGTTTCATTTTGGAATAATAATGTCTAGTTTAACTCTGACCCTGACTCTGACCCCTGCACAAACCCTGGTCCTTTGATTCGTATTCAATAAGATTGCAGACACTTGTTGACTCTTGGAATCACAGTTTAAACTTACATCCCCTTCACCCTGAATGTTACTAAAACAAAGGGTGCTTTTTCACAAACAGATGGGAAAAGCAGTTTTCAATGACAGCTGTCCTATGTAACCTGGACTACCTAAAAGAAAGAATAAACCACAAAGTTTTAGTAAAATTTTAATCCTTGTGCTAACACATAATATTATGTAACTATTCACTAAAAATTTTCCATCCTGATTTGCCTAACGTGTCCAGCAATCATCAGCCCTGTAGTGTACACGCACCTATAACATACTATAACCATTCTTATTTTTCAGGGGCTCATAACTGATGTAAAATGGAAGGCTGTTACCAGGCATTAACAGAAATTCTAAAACTTTGTATTATACAAAGCATCCTGAGTACCAAAGAGCCTGTTGATGAAAATGCGGTTTTAAATTAAAACCTGAACAAGATAACTGTTTTTCTATTCAGCATAAAATGTTTAGTAAATAGAGACTAAATACAATTTATAAAAATGGAACACCGATGGACGGCCGAATAACCAAGGAAATCTACTTTAGCTTGAAATGCCACAGAGTGTTTTACAAATAATCTCCTACAACCGTAGTTCTCAAACTGTGGGGATGGCCCCCTAGGGAGCGCGAAGTAACAAAAAGGGGGCGCAAAGATGTGAAAAAAAGAAAAAAGTATCAAAAATATGAAAATTACATCTATTGAAAGCAAAACAAAATAACTTAAACTACATTCTGATACTAGAAAAATAAATATTGAGTTAGATAAAAGTTAAGTAGTTAGAATAAAATATGCATCTATGGTATATCATTAATTTAAAAAAAGGACATATTGGTATTAGTGGGCCACTTTCAAAAAAACGTTAGGGGGCGCGATTAAAACTCTTATGAAAACTCTGTTCGCAAAAAAAGATATGATAGAAGATATCAGATGTCTCCAGGTCCTTTAGGGACTTTATACTGTCTATTATCATTTAAAATGAGCACAGAAATGAACTTATATGCTATGTTCGGGGTGGATGTAATCAGAAAGGCTATGATGATTTTAAAGATCAGTCAAGAAAACTGTTGGAAAAAATGGGCAGAACTCTTTTGGAAACAAGGATTTTACTTATGTTTTAAAAATTTGACATTTACAAAGATGCTTTTAGATGCTTTATTTTCTAAAGATGCTTTATTTTCATGTTAAAGCAACTGGTCATTTCACGTGGCTACTGAAAATGTAATTTGTTACCTGGAAAAAAACAAAACATCTAGCAATACCAGGTTGTGTGGCGTTCAGTGCTTTTGTTTTATGGCACTGTGTATTTCACCTATAATACTTTTCTCTTGCCTGTTATGGCGTTCTATCTAATTACCTGAAGTTACAGGAATTGCGAAATGATGAACTATTTTGGTAAGAATGTGTTAAGGTCTACATAAGAGAGTATAAAGGGGAAAAGTGTCACCCTAGGACCCTACCATGACAAAACAAAAATCATAATTGGGGTTTTCTGTTTTTAACTTTTTAATTAAAAATAGTGAAATGTTTTCCAGTTATCACCTGTGTTAATAGAAATAATTTTAGCTTTTTTGAGTAGACAGAAAATATCAAAATTTTGTGCTAGTGTAACAGTGAGTGAGTGCTTTTACATGCACGTAAAAAACTGGGATAAGGTAAGTAATTAGGCTAAGGTAGAAACCTGCTTTCTTAAATCTCCGTTTAAATGCACGAGTGTATTTACAGAGTTTTCCTTTGTCAAAAGGCTCCTAGGTTATAGAAATGAGCTAAGGAAAAAATTAAAATCATCACTGTCTGCAGCAAATCCTAAAACACACGTGGAATCTGTCTGTCTTGTGCAGTGTGGGATTACTTTTAAAAATAACTTAATTATATTACTCACACGTCTAAAATCACCCGGCCTTTGGGGGGCTACTATTCTGTATTAAAATAATTACTTTTCATTTAGCGAAATGAATGAAAACACAGTTGCCTTATGTCTATTAAGCATTCGCTTCGATATATGCTCCTGGATCCTGTTCATCATTGGAGGCTGTCTCCAACCGGTTGTAACAAATGAGAGTTTATAAAGTTAAAATATTTCGATATCCCAGACTATTAAAAACATGCAGACCCTGGGGCAGAGATTCCCCTGCTACAGTAAGCCTGATTCGAAAGAGTACACATTTCACAAACGGGACCCTTCTGCATGTAGTTCAGAATACCGACCGCTTATTACGCCAGAGCTA
Source organism: Polypterus bichir lapradei (assembly GCA_026402145.1). NCBI lineage: Eukaryota > Metazoa > Chordata > Cladistia > Polypteriformes > Polypteridae > Polypterus > Polypterus bichir. The sequence goes on along the minus strand of JANRMT010062837.1, from coordinate 18,616,900 downwards.
ATACACAACTGGCCTGCGCTTTTAAACCATGCCTGAATATTCTCAGAGAAGAGGCTCTGTTTGAATTTTCAGACGCCGAGATAAAAACTACTTGATTGTAAAGCCCGTTTCGGTATGAAAAAGCTAATATTGTTTGCTTCAGTCCTATGAATTTGTACATTAATCGTCGTACACGCAGATAGATGGATATAAATGCTGCATCTTATATTATACGCACACACGAGCGCGCTCATGCGCCTACACATGAGTGCGCGCACGCACGCACTTGAAAATAAACTTGGAAATTATTCATAGTAAGGATAAAATATAAGGGTTCATCCATCCGTTTTCTAAAAACATACTTGTTTGGCGCATATAATAATCAAAAATATGCCATATCGTGATCCTTGATGTTTCCGTCGAGATTCGGTGTCCTCTTTCAGTATTAACGGCCTGCTGAGTAATGGGCCGGTCTGAACACTTATTTATATACCCAAAAAAGCGGTATTTTTTTGGAATGTGCCCCTGTGATCTGTAATAACAGGTATTTTACCCATCATTTTGCCCGGACATTCGTGTAATGGCCGTTGTCCGGTGCTTAAAAACAACACCTTTAGATGGGTGATGAAAAGTCCAGAATTTGTTTAATAGATTCCATTGTAACCCGTAGATTTGTTTAAACAGATGCACGCATCTCCGTAAGACCTTTTCACCTTTCCCACAGTTTTGCTCCGGCCATGAGGTTAAGGGTCATAAACGGCCTGAGCCGGACTAACTACTCCGTCCACGAGCTGACAGCTGAAGTGTGAATCGACACAGCGACACCGATTCACCAACAACCATTACCTTAGATCCAGGCGGCCAGAGGTGGTGTTGGGGGTGCGTTGTGCTTTGGAAAGACCGGTTTTGACAAAAAATAATTTTAAAGTTCCTTTCTCTAGCCCGAGATATACGATCTGATTAAGGCAATCAAACTTTTAGAAAAAACTAAACATCTTTCTTCATGAGGGGAGGATTAAAATGGATAGAACAAGGGATGGTTTTAGATCGATTTTAATACAAATTATAAATGTATTAATTCATATAGCACTTAGACATCTCAAACGTGATTTAAAAGGGTTCTGCTGCATCTTATTTAACTGTGTGCGTGTGTATGAGGGGCTTATATCGAGCTATTTATCTCGTGTTTTACACGTTATCATGAAAGCCTTTAACTTTTTAAAATCCACGCGTCTTGGGAATGGATGAAGTATTACGCTGGACTGAATCAGCGCTGAGCGGGCAGGGGAGGTGGGGTAAGGGGTTTTGGCATCTGGGTTAAGGCAATTGCGAACGCTTCAGTAGGGTCTGACTCAATTCTCGTCAGCACTGCAGGGGCATACAGGTTGCAGCTTACAGCTACGTATCTGTTCGGGGGCCGCGGAGAGCTTTGGAACTGGCCATCTCGCGGGCGCGCGCAGGGGCTGCTAAAAGCCAGGCTGCGCAGAGGCGTCCTGTCATCTCGTTTCTGTGTACGATGTTGAAGGCTTTTAAACGCAGAGCCTGTCTGTGAGATGGATGTCGGCTGTTGTTCTGTGAAAGGATTTTCACAGAGATGGTAAAAGCTGGCCCTGTAAGTGGGCTTAGATAAAATACAAGGGGTTTACAAACGATATAGCAACGATTAGATAGATAGATATTTTAAAAATAATTGTTACATAGGTACAAGGATTCTTACCCAAAGCAATATTGGCAGGAACGGCTAAAAGTTAGACCGGGCCGGCCGGAGCATGTGTGTGTGTGTCCTCGGATGAAGGGGGCCAGACATCATGTGCTGCCTATCGGTGAGGCTTAGGCAGGCCCTTCAGTCTGGGTAGAAACATGCCTGAACATGTCTTAGGAAGAGGGGGGCTGAGAAGTGGTTGGGGGTGGTGATGGGTTCAAGGGGCAGGGGCCTAGGCAACCCTTGGGCATGTCTGGACTTGCCCTAGTGAGATGGGGCAGGGCAGGATGGTCAAACAGTGGGCGGTGTGGTGGGGGGGGTTCAAGGAGGTTGGGGGGCATCCATCAAATTGCCCTTGACAGTTTCCTGGGAAAAAAACAGATGGCAGGGCTAAAGGTCAACAAACAACAGATGGGTGGGTTAGGGAACTTCTGGGCATCAATCAACAGGGGCCCGGCTAAAGGTCATCAAAGGTCAACAAAACAACCGGTGGTTTGGGGAGGGGACTTCCGGAAAGGTCATCAAAGGTCAACAAAACAACAGGTGGTTGGGGGAGGGGACTTCCAGAAAGGTCATCAAAGGTCAACAAAACAACAGGTGGTTGGTGGGGGCGGGACTTCTGGTCATCAATTAAAAAGGGGCGGGGTTTAATCACATCAAACAAACTCAATTAGATTTTGACAGAAGCATCCTGACAGTATACCACTATTGACTCCACTCTGTCAGATGCTTAAAGCTGCTATCACCTCCACTGGATTGATCAATTTAACACACATGGTCATCTTATTGCTAAAACAAAGAAAGGAGCCCACGGATTGTTCAGATGCAAAGTTGTTGACCAAGCTTCTGGCAAGACATCTTCAACTAGTAATTTCCAAATTAATTCACACAGATTAGACAGGTTTCAGTCATTCTTGTTAAGGGCAGACAATATCCTACACATTATTGATATTTTTACTAATCTTTCACAGGCTCCATCTCTGGTTTTTCTAAATGCAGAAAAGACATATGATCACAATAACTGACTCTTCTGAGTTTCTCTGTAAAGTTTTGCATCAGATGAGTTTTGGCACATTTATAAGGTTAAATCACTGTATGTAATGCCTTCTGCAGTCATTCTGCCCTCCTGTTTATTTTGTCTCTTGAGCCTCTAGTACTTGTCATTTGTAATTCAGACTTCATTACCCCTATCATTATACATGATACCCACCAAACATTCTTTCTATATGATCATGGCATTTCACTGTTTTTGGAAACAGTCCCTCTGACCCACAACATGTTCTCAGCCTCTTTAGTTTTTTCAAAGTTCTTTGTGGATATAAATTTAACTGGGCTAAATCTTCTCTTCTCCCTGTTATGCCTTCCAATAATGCATCCTTTTCCTTACTGCCTGTACCATGTGCAAACTGAATCAGGAATCTAGAGATCATCATCTCTTCCTTTTTACATCACATCGCTATAACAAATTATAAGCACATTTTTAAAAGTGTCCCCCTAGTCTCACACACCCCTATCTTTCCATTCTAGACTTGCTACTAAAATAAATATTGCACCTTGGTTTAATTTCCTATTGCTATGCTCCCTTATCATCCCCCCATAAAATATTGTAAAAGAACTTGGATCTCTGCAGTCCCGATTCCTGTTGGGTGATAAAGGACTCAACATATAACACTCCATCTTCACCTGTGAAAGGTCTTTTGGTGGAATGGTGCTACCTGATTTGAAATTATACCACTGGACATCTATATTGTGATCTGCTTGGCGAAGGCTGGACTCTCCTGGAAACACTCAGTCCTGGTTTCAGTTGAATCTAACCTGGTCTGCCCCAGAACTCTTTCACTTGTTCCTTTTATGTCTATGAATTTAAAACAGTAGTCCCTTAATCTAGGCTAATTATACTTGCTAAGTAGATAAACTTTTATGTCCCTTCCCAAATTGGCATTCATATACCCCCATTTTAAATAATCACAGTCTACATATAGAAGATAATCCTATATCATTCCTGGGCAGTGTGGAGTGTGCCATCACTATGTTAGGTGATATATTTGAAGGCTTATGGCTCAGAATATTTAAATTGTGGAGTTCCACATTTTCTATTCTATCCTTCTTTTTTCCTTTATCTGTTTTTTTCTTTAATCTCCTTTATTTTCAGTCGTATCTGGTCTTCCTAATGTTATCAGATCATTTTATTGCACTCATATTGCAATAAGGGCATTAGGACAATGTGGGTCGACTCCACGCTTTCTGATTACTTCCAGGATCCTCTTGAACCAGGAACTCCTGATAATATATCCAACTGTGAGGCACGACATGTGAGGACAGATGGTCAAGCAAGGGGTTGGTGTAAGTGTCTATTACTTTTATTTACAAAAGCTAAACAAATAGTGTCCCGAAGTGCAGTGCAGATCTCTTCAAATAAATAATCAATAAAACATGTGAAACATGGGGATTAAACATTCAATAAATAATCCAATAAAAGCAAGGTTAAAATACAGGCAGATTCTTCTTTTATAAAAGTCATGAGCCCCAGTACTTTTTTCTAAAACCTGGCGTCTCCTTGGCTTATCCCATCAGGACCTAGCGGCATAAGGAGATGCCCGCTGACAGGAGCAGTCATCCTTTAAACCCAGGTTCAGGTTCCCACCTCTAGTCCCTCTGTAGGAATTCACTCCGAACAAAAAACAAAAATCACGTCTCCCTCAGCCAGTCCTTTGGCATCTACCTGTGAGACACTGCACAATGGGGCTGCTTCTACTCCCCTGTGTACTTTAATAGGAGTGCCGCTTCCTCAGCCTCACATTTGAGAATGGGCCTGCTGCTCACTTCCCCATGAATCATTTATGATTCATTTATTTTGAGGCAAACTAGCTTTGGCAGATATGAAATTACAGTACATGACAGCTTGCTTGTTGTAAAAGTAACTGGCTGAACCCTTAGCTTTTCATATGTTCTATACTATTCATTGTATCAGCAAACATATCATTACATGTGCCAGGTGACAGAGGCTCCATACCTAGACTCTGGCACCTTCCATTTTTGTAGCACCTCCAGAATACAGAGGAGAGGCTCTATAATGCTGCCCATGATCTTGCACCTTCAGTTATGGAGCACAGCCAGATGCTCTTCAAGGCAGGTGGTGAGGTCTCAATGTGTCAGGAATGAGGCTTCTTCACTCACAAATAAATGTCTGTAGCATCATGACTGTATATGTATGAGGTCGATTAACATTGAGGCCCATTCACAAAAGCACATTTACAAGGTAAATTGCATAGAAATGTGTATACAGCAGGTTATATAAATCTGATTTTTTTTTTTAGTGCTCTCATGTTCATGTTTTTTTGGTGTGTGCAAATTTACACAATCAACTCCAAACAAAGTTTTATAAACGAGGCCCCCGGTCTTTCTCTGTCCACTGTGATGAAATCTGTTTTGGATATTTACTTGTTTTTCTAGGTAAGGCTGCCTTTATGTCCATGCCCATTCAGTTGATTTGGGAACAGAATCTACAGAATCTTAAGAACATCGCTTTTGCTTCAATAAATCCCAATCATCAGTGTACACACAATTCAAATTTGTGCACTGCCTATGTTTCACTACTTGTAAACATTTTGCAATGGGCCTTTCTAATGATTCCTTTGTTCTCCTTGCGTTTCAAAACCCTGAGGTGCACTTTTATACATGAAATTGGAATGTCCTTAAGTTTCATCCTCATGACAAGCTGTGATGTAGTTTCTTTCTTGTATTCTTTTCTGTACTATCCCCTTAACTGTTCAAGTTTCCTTTTCATGGATCTCCCTGCTCTCTCGCTTTCTTCTTCCCAGCAGAGATTATCCTATTTGGGCACAACCACTGCAAAGTTAGCCCCAGCTTTAAGATGAAAATCCCATGACTCTATACAATTTTATTTCTTGAAATCCTCTTTCTACATCCTTATGCTTCTTGAACTGCTTCCTCCTAGCATCATGATGAGACTCGAATATTTCCAAGTACCAATCCTATATACAATTTGTTTGAACTCCACTGGATGAGACCTTTGACTTTTGCCTTTTCTCCTCAATGATTAACTTCTTTTAATTGAGGTGTAGAGGTTAAATATATGGATGTTTTCATGGTTATATTTAATTTGCTGTAACTTGTATTTGCATATTTGCCTAATACAAACTTTTCATAGAAAATATTACATTCATTCTTGAAGTTTACACATTAGACATTGAAATCTGACTACATTCAGTTCAAAATGCTCCTGGCAGTCTTCAATCAAATCACAATGTGCTTTGTGTTTCTGTCAGCAGCTTACCAGACAATAATACATTTTCAGGTGTGTACTAATGTTACATAGTTTATTACAAGTGATATTAGAGATGCATTCTGTACATGTGACAATAACAACCCTATACATCTAAAGTGAATAGAAGACACTAGTGCAAAAATGCAATGTAAGTTAAGGTGAAACTGATCATACAGTGTCAATTATGTCCGGGTCTTTATCAAAAAGGCTTGTTTAGAAAGCAGTCAGTAATCAACAAAATCAAAGCTTTAATACAAAATGGTTAACCATTGTATGAAAGACTAGGGGGCTTTGCCCCCTGCTTGCTTCGTTTGCCCACCCCCCGGGGCACGCTACGGGCCAGCCAATTCGCATCTCTGCCTCTCGCATTGTGAAGGGGGGTGTTGAAGGAGATGCGGTCGGATCAGCAGCTGGCTTACTGCTGCTGCCGCCGAGCTGCGTGTTCTGCTTGTCGCGCTGCGCATCGATCATTTAAAAGACTGTACAGCAGCTGTCCTTTTGTCTCACTGCCTGGTCTCGCGGGACGTTAAAGTGTCTCTCATGGGATGTTAAAGTGTCTCCAAGAAAATCATGTATCGTCTCCTTCCAAGGCTTCCAAGATGTTTTGGTTTTTTTTATAATAGAGAATAGACAAGATATATATATATATATATATATATATATATATATTTATAAACTTGTAAAAAAAAAACCAGAAGATTTGTAGGGTTGTCTTCATGTTAAAGGGGAGAATGAGCAAATAAGAGTTGTCTGAAATCAATGATTTGATCAAAAAGATTTGTTAACTGCTTCTTTCCTTTTGCATTCACTTTGATCAACACCATATTCTGAGTCACCTCTTATCTTCCAAGCACCTCTATCCAGCTTGAATTGTGGTTACTTTTAAAGATTTTAATTGTAAGGGGGCATGAGTGTAACTTCATAAATTGTCTAAATGATTTGTGTATTAATTTAGCATTTGTGTACAGTAGTATTGTTTAATGCAGTTAATGTTTTCTATCTATCTATCTATCTATCTATCTATCTATCTATCTATACACACAATTCATATTTTATTTACTGCTGTTATTTTATCTGCAGCTGTAACATTAAGGTATATTACTAGCAAGTACAGTATGTTGTCTGACAAAAACGTTTAACTTTAAATTGCAGAGATATTTCAAAATTAAAATTACAACCAGAAACAATTAGTGAAGAGCTGAGTTGCAAAATCAGCTAAGTACAGGAGACAACTTTTTGTGAAAAGGAGAAAAATAATTTTTAAGTATTTGAAATGATATTTTTAAAATTCTTTTTGCAGAATGTTGCTTGTTACATTAGGTCAATTGCTGGACATCTCAGAAATCTGAATATTTTACATTTTTGTAAAAAACAGGAAAAAAACATACTTAGCAGGTTTTAACACTAAATCAATGGTATTCCATAAACCTATAAGTAGAAACTTTCATCAAAAGTGCTCTGGATCTTGAAATATTTTTATTACATTTATTATTTATAACAAATGAAATACAGAGCTTTTAGTCTCTAAACTATTTAGCTAAAAAGTAATGCTAAAAGACATGAATTCCTGCTAAGCATTGTTTAAGTAGTAAATTAAAAAAGTTATAAGCAACCTCTAGAATGTCAATATTCTACATCGTCTTCATCATATATTTCGGTATCATTGTCTGCCATTGGTTTAGTGTTTTTGTTGGCTGTTCCAATGATTGGGAGGTAGAACTCTTTAACTTTTTCTGATTGTGGATTGTCCATATTGACTCCCATTTTGCTAAGCAACATTTCAACATCCTTTGCTTTTGTTGGATTAACACAACAATTCAGTGGAAGTGGGTCAGCTGACAAGTTTTTTATTTTGCTGCCACGTTTCACAATAGTGTGACTGCAAAAGTCGGCCGAATACGTGGTCTTTATGTTTATGTTGCTTCTTGTTATTTCCACCACTCGAACTTTTGTCAAATGAAATGGAAGCTTTTTTTTGCAGACTTTTGCAGTTGCAGACTTGTAGTTAAGCACCTGCTAGTCTCTTCCTAAAACTCTTAATGTGGCATATTCCGATACCACGTTATGGTATTCGTCAGGAAGAAGAATAGTTTCGTATTGGAGAAGCCTTTGTTCAATGCGCCCAAAAACTCTGTCCGGAGGCATGTACGAATGTCCTCGTACAGGATAGTACTGCTGAATGATAATGTTTGGGCGACTACAAACAAAATGCTGCAGTGCTGCCAGCAAGTTGATATTTTTGTTCTGTGCAGCACAGTTATCTGAAAATAACCTTAGCAGCTACACATCCTCTGGGACTTCTTTTGATAAGAAGTCCAAGATAGTACTGGTGCATTCATTTGAGCTTTTCCCTGCCTGGTTTTCACACCAGGTGTAAATAAAAACGTGTTCCTTGACTTGTGCAAGCCGCCTTCCATCCATAGAATGAATAACAAAAACCATATTATTTGCCCATACTTGTCGGGCATAGAACGCTTCTGAAATTGACGTTTTTGGCAATGGCAGATTTTGCTGAATATCAAAAGTAACAGTCATTGTTTTCACCTCCTGCACTGAGATGATTGGCTGGTGTACTTAGCAGCTTTTGGAACTAAGCTGGTTATGTATATAACAGGTTTTGGAACTCACATCAAAATTTATAGCACTATATTTTGGTACTTAGCAGGTTTTGAAGCCCACTTCAATAGCAAGCATATAGCCGACCCTCTGATGAGTCTTAACAACCATGCTTCACCTAAAGTTCGTCAAAAAATGTACTTAGCAGGTTTTGGATCTCACATCTTCAATTAGTACTTGAAAAACCTTGACCATATATAGTTTGGAGATTTTTTTTTTTTTTTTACCATCATCTATATACAGTGGTGTGAAAAACTATTTGCCCCCTTCCAGATTTCTTATTCTTTTGCATGTTTGTCACACAAAATGTTTCTGATCATCAAACACATGTAACCATTAGTCAAATATAACACAAGTAAACACAAAATGCAGTTTTTAAATGATGGTTTTTATTATTTAGGGAGAAAAAAAACTCCAAACCTACATGGCCCTGTGTGAAAAAGTAATTGCCCCCTTGTTAAAAAATAACCTAACTGTGGTGTATCACACCTGAGTTCAATTTCAATTTGGCCTGATTACTGCCACACCTGTTTCAATCAAGAAATCACTTAAATA
>JANRMT010062837.1:18585737-18600219 GCA_026402145.1 Polypterus bichir lapradei | reverse complement strand
TTTGATGATCAGAAACATTTTGTGTGACAAACATGCAAAAGAATAAGAAATCAGGAAGGGGGCAAATAGTTTTTCACACCACTGTATACTTGGTAGGCAGTGTGGTGTAGTGTTTAAGGCTTTTGACTTCAAACCCTAAGGAGTGAGCTCACATCCTGCTACTGACACTGTATGACACTTGAGCAAGTTGCTTGACCTGCCTGTGCTGCAATTGGAAAACCAAAAGAAATGCAACCAATTGGATTATTAATGTTTTAAGTGACTTAGATAAAGGTGTCGGCCAAATAAATAAATGTAAATAAAAAAGTGACAGATGAGCAGAAACATTGATAAATATAGAAATGTATAAATTGTAAACACTAATACATTGGGAATGTCCAACAATGGGGCTGTGCTAAAAAGTTATTAGCTTAGGGAGAAAAAGATAGATATTTTCTTTTGCCATAGTATTTTTAAAAATGTTAGCCTAACTTTGAACAAAATAAATGTGAATTACAGTGATCCCTCACTATATAGTGCTTCGATTTTTGCGGCTTCACTCCATTGCGGATATTAAATGTAAGCATATCTAAATATATATCATGTTGTATCATATGTTGTATTTAAACTAATATTTTTTTCTAATCAGTTCTTTAAAATTTGGTAAGGAACAACATTTCTGTGACACCTTTTCTTACAGGTGCAGGTTAAATTGCTCTACAAAAACAAATAAAAAAAGGTACAAGTAAAAAGTACATTTTAGGCATCATAAAATTAAATAACAAACAAATGGAAAGGTCCTTGCTCTTTTTTAATAAATATGTTGTATGGTCAAATGGCCAGAAAGAAAAACAAAATTACAGCTGTCAAGGATGCTGGATATAATAAAACTCATGGAGGTTCTCAGGCCAAAAACTTTGCCTATTCCAACATGCATAAATCTGGCTATCCTAGTTGAATTATATGTCCTTATCAGAATGAGCTCCTGAACGTTTCTTCTCTCCAGCATCACAGGCAGTTGGAAAAGACTTGAGCAGGTGGCAGTGCCACAGGGCACCACTGCAAAAATCTGAAAAAAGAAAACGGAGATAAAACAAGTTATTGCCTAGTGCAACTCTATTATTTTATTGTATATAGTACCATTCATAATCTATTTCAACTTTTCAAGAAAAATCCTAATTAAAAAGAGGAGTTGTATAAGTTTTTACAGATATTCTACACTTGTAGCCTGGCATATTCCTATTTCCAAAGCATTCCATATTTTTGTCACATAACTTCAGAAAGCTGCCTCACCAGTTTTTATGGTTGAATCTTGGAGTAATAAGCAAACCAATGTTTGAGGAGCTAAGATCACACTGATGGATGTAGGGGACAGACACTCCAAAGTATAACCAAGGTTAGATGCTTCAAAGCCTTATATAATAGTAGTTTGAAATCAATCCTATATTAGACAGGTAGCCAGTGCAGTGATAGCAATACAGTTTTTAAAAGTTTGGGAAAAAACAAGGTGAAAAGAAACAAGACACAGTCCTTCAGAATACTTGGCAAGGTGGATCCGGACCTGATATTAAGATGGAGGGTTCTGGAGACACCGGGCAATAGGATCACTCACTACTGCCACATGTCACATGTCTGTTCTTTCATCTTCGTCAGCTGCTGCCCTATACTCTGGCCAAGAACTTTCACCTCATTACATTTGTTAAAAAGATAAACACACTAGATAAATGATTTTCATGCATAGATGGTTGGATAATGGATGGATGGATGGACTTTAAAAATTAATAAAGTCTATCCTTACTTCTTGTTATGCCTCTTTACTTGGCACACTTGTAGATCAACCAGGACATGGATGATAGACTAAACAAAACTAAGACAGGAGAGATAAATTAAGATGTCTGCATGTAACTGCACATAACCACACCACATTATTATTTTAGATATACAGAGACATTAGCATAATGTCCACAGTATAAATATGACTAATCACAATTTTGTAAAATGAAAAAGTGATGCTAAAAATTATGAAAATTAAGTCTTGGTTCTGTCAAAATCCAACAGCAAAGGACAATAATTTAAGAAAATAAATTTTATTTTGAAACATGGGACTACAGCTCTGTTTTGCTACAGTTGGTACTAATGTGCACTGAGATAAACAATATATAATTGTCAAACAATAATTATAGACCCATTACAAATTTACCCTTTCTTCATAAAATACTTGAAAAAGTAGTCACCAATCAGCTTCGGTCACACCTTATGCATTACAATTCTATCTGATATGATAGTTATAATTTGATACTAACCCTCACCTATTCTGTTTCTCTTCTTGGTACTCAAATGTGGCACCTGGTGCCACGGCCCACCTGCCAAGTTGTTGTGCCTGCCTCTGGTAAAGTCATCCCTGATGGAGGATCACTGGAATCATGGGAAAGAGAGGTGCTTTCATTGGATTGGCTGTCCCAGCACTGTTTCAGCTGTGGAATGGCCAAATGGGGGAGGCAGCTTGATGGATGAGGTCTCCAGGACTAAAAATATCCAAATCATATTATGTGATGTCATCCACTGTTAAATTCTGCTAAGTACTTCTAAATTTTTTATTTTTATACTGCATTGAGGATTTGTTCTTTTCTGCGTATTGTATGGTATTGTATTGTATTGACCCCCTTCTTTTTGACACCCACTGCACGCCCAACCTACCTGGAAAGGGGTCTCTCTTTGAACTGCCTTTCCCGATGTTTCTTCCATTTTTTCCCTACTGGGGTTTTTTTGGGAGTTGTTCCTTGTCTTCTTAGAGAGTCAAGGCTTGGGGGCTGTCAAGAGGCAGGGCCTGCTAAAGCCCATTGCGGCACTCCTTGTGTGATTTTGGGCTATACAAAAATAAATTGTATTGTATTGTATTGTATAATAGTAGCAGGCAGACCATTCCACAGTTTAGGGGCCCTGTAACTAAAAGCTCGACCTCCCACTGTTATTTTATTAATCCTTGGAATCATAAGCAGACCGGCATCTTGAGATCTTAATGTGCGCTCAGGTTTGTAAGTCATGATAAGTTCAGACAAGTAAGCCGGACCTTGGCCATTTAATGCTTTATATGTTAAAAGGAGGATTTTGAAATCTGCCCTAAACTTAACTGGGAGCCAGTGTAAGGATTTAAGAACTGGAGTTATATGTTCGTATTTTCTTATTCTTGTGATAATTCTTGCAGCGGCATTTTGGATTAACTGGAGGCTGTATAAAGAACAGTTTGAACAGCCAGTGAACACCGCATTGCAGTAGTCAATCCTACTAGAGATAAATGCATGAATTAATTTCTCAGAATCCTGTTTATTTAGAAAGCGCCTTAATTTCCCAGCATTTTTAAGATGGAAGAAACATGATTTGGACAACTTTGTAATATGCGCTTTAAATGACATGCTAGAGTCAAAGAGAATTCCGAGATTTCAGGCTGATTCAGTAAAGTTAATGGTGATTCAAACTGAGTTAAATGATGACAGAATATTGTTGTGATCAGCGTTATTCCCTCCAACAATTAACATCTCTGTTTTATCTGTGTTTAAAGACAAGTATTTCTCATCCATCCAGTCCTTTAATTCACTAACACAACTAATTAAAGACAACATCGGAGAAACTTCATTTGATCTAAATGAAAGGTATAACTAAGTTTCATCTGCATACGAGTGAAAATTAACATTATGTTTCCTAATGATAGATCCCAGTGGAAGCATGTAAAGTGAAAACAGTAAAGGTCCCAGTACTGAGCCCTGCGGGACACCATATCTCACTTCTGTGTATAATGATGGAGTACTGTCAGCACATTTCTGTACATATTGGAATCGATTTGATAAATAAACCAAGCGAGCACGATGCCTGTAAGCCCAACATCATTTTCTAGCCTGTGCAGTAAAATAGAATGGTCAATGGTGTCAAATGCTGCACTTAAGTCTAACAATATAATTACAATGGATTTTCCTTCATCAGAGGATATCAGAATGTCGTTTACAACCCGCGTTAGTGCCGTTTCTGTACTATGACCAGCGCGGAAACCAGACTGGAATTTCTCAAATAAATTGTAATGCGTAAGGTGTGACTGAAGCTGATTGGCAACTACTTCTTCTAGTATTTTAGAGAGAAAGGGTAAATTTGAAATAGGCCTATAATTATTTAGTATATCTGGGTCTAGGTCTGACTTTTTAAGCAATGGTTTAATGACTGACACTTTTAGTGCTTCAGGTACTGTGCCATGCAATAGTGAACTATTGATAATATTTAGAATAGGCGCTGCAAGAACATCCATGGCACTTTTTACTAGTTTTGTTGGCACTGGATCTAGGGAACAAGTAGTGGGCTTCATTTTAGAAATTAAAGTGAAGACTTCCTGCTTAGTTACAGGATTAAAGTTACTAAAGTGCTGAATGCAATGTGAGACAGGGTCTGCTAAGCTAATATTTGGTTTGTACTGTGATGCTGAGATCTGGGATCTTATATTATTAATTTTCTCATGGAAGAAGTTCATAAAGTTTGTACTGCTAATATCTGTTGGTATTTTGCACTGTAGATCTGAATTCCCATTTGTTAATTTAGCCACTATTCTAAACAGTACCCGAGGATTTTTATTATTGCTATCTATTATTGTAGAATAGTGTTCTGAGTGAGCTTTAAAGAGGGCTTTTTTATATTTATTAACACTCTCTGTCCATGCAATTTGAAAGACATGTAGTTTTGTTGTTCTCCATCTGCGCTCCAGTTTTTGACACTCTAATTTAAGAGCGCGAGTGTTTTCATTAAACTAGGGAGAGTTTCTATGTGCTTTGATCACTTTTGTTTGAAGGAGATCCACTGTGTCCAGAGCATCTCTCAAGGTCACATTATAATGTGATGTTAGCTGATCTAAATTGTTTTCCACGCTTACATTTGATGTTAACTGATCTAAATGGTTTTCCACAATTACACTCGACTTACTCAAAGTATAAATTTTGAAGCAGAATTACAATCTAGATGTCGCACTGTCTTTGTTTTAATCTGTGAGTGCGTTGGCAAGGTCAGAACTAAATCAAATGTAATTAAGTAGTGATCGGAATAAACTTCATTTAATTGAGTAATATTTAAATTTTGAATTTCAACTTTATAAGTTATAATTAAATCTAATGTGTGGTTATGATTATGAGATGGACCTTTGACAATCTGACAAAATCCTACTGAATTTAACAAATAAGTAAAACATTTGCTAAGAGTGTCAGTTTCCACATCAATGTGTATATTAAAATCCCCCATCAGTACCACTTGATCATAATTTATAGCCAAATCAGATAGAAGGTTGCTAAATTCAGTCGTGAACAATAAATATGGCCCTGGTGGTCTGTTGACTAGCACTATAATTGTGTTGGAATCTTTTTGTATGAAAATGTGCTATATAAATAAATGTTGAATGATTGATTGATTGATTGAACAGTGTCACATTTACTAAGCCAGGTTTCAGTGAGAAGGCACAGATCAGATTTTTTATGTAATATAATATCATTTACCAAAACAGCTTTATTGCCAAGAGAGTGAATGTTCAATAAGCAGCATTTGAAACTGCACGCTTCTTTCTGAACTGGTGATATATTTTTTGTTTTAATTTGAAGTAAATTTCTATTACAGATGCCCCTGGAGGAGGGTCTGGTTTTATCCCTTGGTCTAATTATACACCTTATTTTTTGGTTATCAACTAATTTAAGGTTTGTATCAAGACTAAATTTGCTGGATGCCCCACAACAGGGATTTTGGGTAACAGCTTCAGTACAGTAACAGGTGGGATAAACAACAGCCTGTGACTTAAGATCACATGACTGCGGCCTGGATGGTGCTCTGATCAGTCAACCAGGCAGTTTTGCTGCCATATTTTGGGATAATACATAAGATCCCCTCCAGTTAGAATGAAGACCATCTATTTTGAAAAATCCAGCCCTTTCCCAAACATCATCGCAATTGTTCACAAACGCTATGGTTTTATTTGCACACCAGGTTTCTAGCCAGCAGTGAAGGGAATGCAATTTGCTATAAATCACATCCCCTCTATATAATCTTGGTAAGGGACCAGATACAATTAAATTCCGACATTTTGTTTTAGCTTTGGTGCATAGAGAGATGAAGTTCCGCTTTAATATCTCAAATTGCTGTAAATAAATATCATTAGTGCCGACATGCAGCAATAAGGTAGATACATCATCATTGGTGACATGGTCCAATGCGGCCTCTATGCCAGAAAGCTTGGCCCCTGCGAGGCATTTAACATTAACTGCTGGTTTAACATAGTTTGGAATTCTAACATTACGCACTATGGAATCGCCAATTATGAGCACTTTCTTATTCTCAGTTTCCACAGGCGCGCTGCGGAGTGCTTAGAATCTGTTCTGGGTCCGAATTGGTGACCTGGGTGCTGGGGGACTAAATTTTGGCTTCTTAGACCCCCGTCTTACTGTTACCCACTCGCCCTGTGGTTGAATTGGTGCTGCTGACTTTGGCCGTGCGCTGACTACAGTGGGACCTGGAGAGACTGAGGCCGAATCAGAAGTAGCCGAATTGTCTAAACAAACCGAGTCAATCCAATTTTCGGTTTGCCTAATTGCTATCAGCTTCCTAACGCAGTCCTCCAATTTGCGTATTTTTCCAGACCAACTCAAAATTTAACTAAACACTTTTGGCAGGTGAAGCTGTCTACACTTTCGGCCGGAAAACCTGAGCTGTACAAGCTACAGGACACACAACATATAAACATGCCCTCAACGGGCAGAGAGCAGATAGAACTTACGTTTAGTGTTGATGTCATCTTCGCCATTTTTTTAGGTGCTTCGGCGCTTTCCATGTTTAGCTGAATCACCAAGAGACTGTTGGCTTTAAGATTCTACCACCTGCTGAGAGATCAACTTTGATTTAGAGCTGCCCCTTCACTCTCAGCTTTCAAATCTCTGCTAAGACTCATTACTTCAGTTTAGCATATCCTGACTAGAGCCGCTGATTAACTGTACAGACTGCATCTCGGTTGTTAGTTATTAGCACTAAAACATAATTAACATCCATCCATTATCCATCCATTATCCACCCCGATATATCCTAACTACAGGGTCACGGGTGTCTGCTGGAGCCAATCCCAGCCAACACAGGGCACAAGGCAGGAAGCAAACCCCGGGCAGGGCGCTAGCCCATCGCAGGGCACGCACACACACACATACCAAGCACACACTATGATAGTTATAATTTGTTACTAACCTTCACCTATTCTGTTTTTCCTCTTGGTACTCAAATGTTGTACTTGGTTGCATTGCCCTACTGTCAAGTTTTTTTGCCTGCCTAAGGTAAAGTCATCTCTGATGGAGGATCAGTATCACAAGAATCATCAGAAGAGGGGTCCTTTCTTGGCTCAGCACTGACCCAGCTGTGGAATGGCTAATGGGGGAGTCAACTTGATGGCCAAGGTCTCCAGGACTCTGAACAAATACAAATTGTATTATGTGATCATCTACTGTTGAATTTTGCTGTAGAATTGTAACATTTCTATTGCATTGTTATATTGTACTAGGAGGTTCGACCTCTGCTCGCTTTGCTCGCCAACCCCCCGGCCTGCGCTACACGCCAGCCACTTCGTGTCTCTACCGCTCGTGTTGTGCAGAGGGAGGCTGAACGCACCCCAAGTGTTCGCTCCTCTGAAACCCCCTCCTTAACAGTGATACAATGGGAAACAAATAGTTTTTTTTTACCTCCTCTTTGCTCGATCAGCTGTTGGCTTGCTGCTGCTGCGTGTCATGTGATTTGCATCTCGCGCAGTGCTTTGAACATTTAAAAGCCTATACACCAGCTGTCCTACTCTTTGTCTTTTATTTCTGGCCCCAGGTGCAGTTAAATCTCTTGGCACAAAGTCTTGTTTCGTGGGATGTGAGTTCTTGATATTTTTTAGTTTATAATTTAAAAACGGAATAAGAATCTGAAAATCTAACATCATCACATTAAAGTTTGATAAATTCTGAAAAGAATGATACCAAACATAAATATGTAGGTTTTAAAATAAGCCCGATTTAAATCATGACAAAAAAGTGACATAAAAACATCACATAAAATCATTGAAAAAATCATTGCACTTTTAGGCGTAGGATTTTACATAGAGAGAGTAGATGGAGGATTTACTTGTGTTCTATTCTGTGTATTGTATTGTATTTACCCCCTTTTTTTTGACACCCACTGCACGCCCAACCTACCACGGAAAGTTTCTTTCTTTGAACTGCCTTTCAGAAGGTTTCTTCCATTTTTTTTCCTACAAGTGTTTTTCCTTGTCTTCTTAGAGAGTCAAGGCTGGAGGGGCTGTCAAAAGTGAAAAGGTAGGGCCTATTAAAGCCCATTGCGGCACTTCTTGTGTCATTTTGGGCTATATAAAAATAAATTGTACTGTATTGTATTGTATAAACAACTGTTACTGTGTTTGTGAGGTTTTGTTCTCCAAAACTAAACAGCCAGTGTTGTTTACTGTAGTATCCCTCAGTCTTTAAGGTCTTGCGACTAAGTTTTACCTTTTTAAGTTCTCTGGCAACCCACAAGCAGGTGGGTGGTATGGAGTCTCGCTTGCTGAAACAAGCGTAAATGTAAGCAAAGGGACCCCATTGAAGGAACAACTGGGATTGTAAGATCAGCAACAGCAGGGATTTCCAGTATATGAAATGAGTGCAGATGCACGGAGAAAAGCATCCAATGACAACAACTCATAACTCACCAGCCAAGAAACAATGGCTTACTGGAAAAAGTAGACAAAAACTGATGTCTATATTCAAGCCAGCAGAATATTATGCATCAAGTAAAAATATATAAAGTCCCAGCATAATTGTGCACAAATTACTTATGAAACTGACAACCTCAGTAGTCTTACCTCTGGAAATAACACATCTAAGATGAACTGCACAAGACCTCTAATAAGCAATGCAGGAATCTTAAAAACAGAAGAGAAGGACATCCAGCTGTGTGTTAGAGTCCAGGTACACAGGATTTTTTGGAATTTGTCCAGCTACTTGACCGGTTAATTACTACTGAGAATCCCCTAAGGTCAAGAAATAAAATAAAAAAAAGTATTCTGTTTTTTCTAAATGCAGCAGTAAGAAACCTGTTATTACTAATGAGCATGTGAGACCCCATGTAGTGGGAAATAGCACAATGCTATACTCTGGCCACTTGCATAAGTAGTTCCTGGATGAACAAATCTGTGGTGAGAACAAAGAGACACAGACTAGAAGTATAAAAGTGAAAAACAAGTGTTCCTTATTTACAAGTGCTTCAAACGAAAAAAGTGCAATAATAAAATCCCCAAAACCAAAATTAGTATGGTGTCATTAATAAAAACACAACATTTAATGGCATCCACATAAAAAGTGCAAAAAACAACAACCAATAAACAATTACAAAAATTATGTCCTTCTAGGTTTCTCTTGTTCCCACCAAAATCAGAAAGAGGAAATAAACACCTATGTAAACTCTATTATTTATAAAAAAAAACTCAGATGTTCTTAATTCTTTACCCTTCTTGAAATAATCAAGAAAAAAGAAAACAAAAGGCTATTCACACAAAAGGATAAGTGCCCTCCCAACATTCAAGGGCTTTAACTCTCGCTCACCACACTACTTTCACTGTTTACTGTGAGCTGAAGTTTTGCCAGACATGAAACACAGTTGAAAGACGACCCCTAGAATCTGTTTTATATGCCAGTGGAGATTTTGGTGCTCATTCCCAGCCAATGCACCCTCATTACTCCTCTCAGGGACCAGGCATCAACGCTACACATGCTGCATTTCCCCTCATCCAGGAACTCTTCCATTTGCGCAGGTTAAGCCATTGAGCATGCCCTAAAGCTGCTGAACTGCCTCGGTTTCTCTGTCACTCCTGATAGTACTAACTATGGTAAGTGCTCCTTTACTAACTTACCCAGGAATTTACGAAACTTTGTCTTTAACAGGCCAATAAACAGTACATATTGCCTCTTCTATTTTTCAGCAACAGCAGGGTGCAATGGGAAGCTGGCTTTGCCTGCCCAGATGTTCGGCTGATTCCTACAATGCTCCATGATTTGGGCACATGTGCCACTGACATGCGTAACCTGAGCTGGTATGAAGTTATATCAACACTGTCGATTTCAATACACCTGCTGCTCACTCAGGGTAAGTGTGCCAATTTTCTTGACAGCTATTTAAAAAAATAAAATATAATTAAAATTAGCTACCCTTACAACAGGTTTTTAACTCTTTCTGTTGATGCATTGCACTGCAGAACTTTAGCTGGCTTTAACTAACACTCAAGTCCATCTCATAATGTCCTGACTTGGTAAGAAAACAGATACACGAATTCATTGAGACAACTGGAAGATGCAAGCAAAACGCAGACAAAAGAAAATAAAATTAAACTGAAATGATTGAATCCCAGATGAGAGGCAAAACTTAAAGTCAAATAACAGGCAATAAGTTGAATTCTAGGCAAGACAAGAAAAGCAAAAACACAAGAAGTCAAAATTAAATTAAGGATTTGATCCACAAATTGGATACAGTAAGACTCTGAACAAAAGGCTGACATTTTATGTCGTTCACTGATTAAGTCTTGGTCACAACCCCAATGAGAGGGGTTCTAGAGGCAATGCCCCTAGAAACGCCAAACGTGACTCTGACAATGGTACACAACATGGCTCCTCTAAATGAAAAAGGCTGGAAAACATCAATGTTCCGCTTAAATCATGACATATAGATTAAAAGACTATTTTTGGGTTGGCCACTCTGGATTAAACCTCCACTCCCTACAAGCCCTTGCCTGCTGGTGTGGGCTTATGCCAAATCTCAGCAGCACCTTAGCTTTCAGTTGGCCATAATCCATAGGAGCCTGGTCTCCATGATTGTAATAAGCCAGCTTAGCTGGCTCCCTCAGGAATGGTGCCAGTAGATGTGCCCATTCTGTTTGCTCCCAGTAATGACGCGTAGCGATATGCTCAAATATAAGGAAATATGTCTTAATATCGACATCAGGATGTAATGGCAACAATACTTGGGGCAGTCCCATTGACCCCATTCCTGCTGGATGGCTGCATGTGCCCGGTTACATACCTCCTCCTCAGCAAGCTGAGTCTGCTGCTTCCCCACCTGGATTTTGACTGCATGTACCTCCGCTGCCATGGCCTGCATAGTTGTCACAACATCCTGGAATTCTTTCATTTTGCGAGTCTTCGTAAATCCTGCTGATTATGCCACAGTAAAAGAGGACAAGGAAAAATAAAAGTTTTGGGCAACACCACAACCATGTATATTGTAAATGTAAAAACAATACAATGCTTTTCAGCAAAAGAAATGTCTGTGTAGACATAAAAAAAATAGTCTCCCTAAGATGGCAACGCTTCTGGTTAAATACTGGCTAGGCAGGAAGAAGAGGGTCCAGGTGGATGGACGCTGGAAATGATGCCAGAGATGGTAAGGGTGTTGATCATAAATTGCATAGATCCATTCATATTTCTGGCTGGAAGAAAACACGGAGATTCTTGGGTAGGCAGAACTCAAAGTCCTTGCACACTCTACATTAATTTGGCAACACTGGGTGGGCGTCTTACTAATTTTTTTTATTAGATTTAAAGAATCTCAGAAGCTCAAGAGATGCCATTTCCTTCTTTGGATAGTTGTAGATGCTTTATAGCTTCTATTTAGCTGCTCCTCAAGAATTGAATATCTTTATGACACATGTAAATCTCTCACTGAACTCCTGGGTTGAAATAAGGTGGAAAAACCTTGTCAAAACTTGTCTGGTTCTAGGCTGTTAGAATAAGATAAGTGCTTTTAGGGGTTAAGAACATCGTAACTAAAGTAGCACATTAAATGCCTCATATTCTATGTACTCTTACATGTCTGAATCAGTACGTGCTTCTTAAACGGGCTCTCTCTTACGCCGACAGGACATAGAATACATTACATTCATGATGTTACAGCTCTCTGAACAATTTAAATACTAAGATGTATACTTGATATCATGTTAATGATGATAGAAATTAAAGCATCTATAGCTTGCCTCCTGCTGCTGCCCCATGCATGACTCTCAATAAAATAATTTATTGCAGCAGTACTGTCTTTTTCAAACGTACTAACCCTCGATTCCTGTCCCTGCTTTTCTTTCTCCAAATAACCAATCACCACACAATCAGCTCTTTAATAAATGTCAAGCCATCTGTAAGCTGTGAACGCCGATTCTTCAAAACTTTTAAGGAAAATTAAAATATCGTCGTAGTTAATTATTCCATCCATCTATTCATTCAGGATCACACCAGTCCCAGCAAGCATACAGACAGGAACAATCCTGCACCCGAGTCCTTGCATATTTAATAATTGACAATATACATTATTTAAATGAAGTTAAAAATGTATCTGTATAATGCAGCATATATACTTTAATACATTTCATCCTTAAAATGATATCAAGAGTTCCACAAAGATAGCACCTGGAAATCGAAATCAACTTAGAAGCCCGTTATCATCTGTAAATACGTGCTCCCAATTGAATTGAATTTCTTTATTGTTATTGTATGGTACAATGAGATTCAATATGCAAATCCTCCATATATTTATTTTCCTATAACATTGTAAAATAACAACAATATCTCTCTATATATAAAAGAAAATCCTGGAATGTAAAAGCAGACGACATGATATTCTCGGAAGTTCTCGAAAGACATTTTAAAGGCCGTGGAACATGAGATTCTTGCAAGACACGCCCTTCTTATCAAATAAGGCCGCGGACAGCTAGCAAAACATTCAGCCATGTGCCTTTAGCAAAGAAGAAAGAGCATCGCGGAGAAAAGACACCCAAGGCGCGATACATATGCAGAGAAAGATACAGAATGTGAAAGCAGTAGCAGGCAAAAGTATTGTAGCGTCCCAGCCAAGCTGAAGCCTTTTTTGTTTTAAGTGACTGTTAGGTCCGCTCGAGGGAGGGCAGAGTACAGCACGACATACTGATAGCTGGGTGCTGATTGATGCAGTAAGGGGGAGGCGAGACCCGTGGGAGGAGAGGTTCGAGAGGATGCTAGAAAGTTGTGTTTGGGGTACGCAGTCACAGATTGTTAAAGTAGAACTTTTGTGCCATTTTATTACGTTAGTCGCCACAGTATCACAAAAAAAGAGCACAGATCGCATTGACGCAAACAAAAGGAAATTAGTTTAAGTCAGAGAATTTCAAAAACGGGCTTTATCTCACATGCATTTATTGTTTACTTTGCAAAAAAAAATATTAACTGCTGATGATATGGATCTTTTTGTGTGGGCTGAAATTCCAAACGGAGAAACCTATCCTAAATTATGGTACATACTCATTAAACACAAGTCTCACAGACCTCATTTAAAAGATTCAGCATATTGGGACAGGAAAGATTCCAAATATTGGCTTTACAGAAGTTCTGAAATAAAAGTGAAACTAATGAAATAGCAACAATTCAAAGAAAAATCTTACAAGTGTTTATCCGGAAAACCAAACGCGGGGGTTGGCAAGCGAAGCGAGCAGGGGGCGAAGCCCCCTAGTTAATAATAATAATAATAATAATAGGATACAAAACAGTGAAAAATATACAATATGAAAGAATATGTGGCTCAGGTTGTGCAATATTACAACTGTAGTGCAAGTTTATAGTGAGTTTATAAATAATCTATACTAATAAAAGGCAAAGCCCTCACTCACTCACTCACTCACTCACTCACTCACTCATCACTAATTCTCCAACTTCCCGTGTAGGTAGAAGGCTGAAATTTGGCAGGCTTATTCCTTACAGCTCACTTACAAAAGTTAAGCAGGTTTCATTTCGAAATTCTACGCGTAATGGTCATAACTGGAAGCTGATTTTCTCCATTTACTGTAATGGAGTTCAGCTGGAGGGGCGGAGTTCGTATGACATCATCACGCCTCTCACGTAATCACGCATTACGTAGAAAGCCAGGAAGAGCTACAAAACGCGCTTTAGAAAACATGCATTATATAATTAAGAAGGCAGCGAAACAATTAGAAGCGAGCGAGTGACATATATATAAAACCATATTCAGCAGCTCACGTGAACTGACGCAGTGCGCAGATGAAGAAAAACCTAATTACACTGCTACGCTCGAATAGATAAACCACACGCAGTGGCGCGATGGTAAAGCATTCGCCTGTAGCGCCCACGTTCGAGGTTCGATTCCCGAGAGGGGATGCACTAAGTATGTACGCGCGCTTCTCGATTTATTTTAACCTCGCATCCCCTTAGTTTGAGACGTATGAAAACGCATGCGGTTAACGCAGAAAGACAGATCACCTATTCACCTATTGAAGCTTCATGAATAATGGATACTTTATTCGCGATCAATGATTGTTTTGGTAAAGCCATACTCAGTGTATTCATTAGATGAACGGTAAAAAAGTAAGAGCGAGGGGACGGTAACTTACTGAAGCACACAAGCAAAACCACAATAGCACGCGGGCTCGATGTACTGACTTGCG
>JANRMT010062837.1:18555016-18585637 GCA_026402145.1 Polypterus bichir lapradei | reverse complement strand
TGAGTAAGCGAAAGGGATTGTAAATCTGGAGGAGATCAGTGAGGTAGAGGGAGCAAGGTTGTGGAGAGCTTTAAATGTCAAGAGCAGTATTTTGTATTGTATTCTGTAATTAACAGGGAGCCAGTGAAGTTGAAAGAGAGAATACGTGTAATATGTCCAGTGGATTTAGAACAGCAGGTTATTATCCTGGCAGCAGAATTCTGAATAAGTTGTAAGCGATGGATACGTTTTTGTGGGATGCCAGATAGAATAGCATTACAGTAATCTATATGTGAGGTGACTAGGGCATTAATCAATACTTCAGTACTGTGTTGCATAAGAACAGGACAAAGTCTAGAAATGTTTTGGAGATGGAAGAAGAAAGTCCGAGAAACATTACTTATATGGGAAGAAAAAGAGAGAGTACTGTGAAGAATGACTCCCAGGCTCTTCACCTGGGTAGAGATGTTTGTGTTAATATTGTTAATTAAAATAGAAGACTGGTTAACCTTAGCAAGTGTGGATTTAGAACCAATGAGGAGCACATCAGTTTTATTGCTGTTTAGTTCGAGAAAATCATGAGTCATCCACATCTTTATGTCTTGGAGACATGCCATAAGAGTATGTGGAGGGAAAACAGAAGTGGATTTAGTGGATAGATATAGCTGTGTGTCATCAGCGTAACAAAGAAATTTAATACCACGGTGCTGGAAGATATTGCCTATTGGGAAGATATAAATGAGAGAAAAAAACAGCCCCAAAACAGAACCTGCCAGACTCCCTTAGTAACGACTGCATTCTCAGATTTAAAGCCATTTATTTGAACAAATTGCCACCTATCAATGAGGTAGGAAGAAAACCATTGGAGTACAAGACCACAGACTCCAAAACTAACTAGTCGTTTCAAAAGTGTCTGATGAGATATGGTGTCAAATGCAAAGCTGAGGTCAAGAAGCACAAGAATTGATAAAAGTCCCATATCAGCTGCCCAGAGAAGATCATTTGTGATTTTGACCAGGGCAGTTTCTGTGCTGTGTTTAGGACGAAACCCAGATAGATAGTTATTGGGACTCAACTATCTTTTCAAGAACTTTAGATATGAATGGAACATTTGAAATAGGCTGATAATTGTTAAGGATATTTGCGTCTAAACCAGGTTTTTTCACAATTGGAGTAATTGAGGCTGTTTTTAGTGAGAGGGGGACTGTGCCTGTAGTAAGGGAAGAGTTAACTATAGTAGTTTTCATTGGGGAAATATGTGACAGACAGGACTTAACAAAGCTTGTAGGTATTGGATCTAATTGGTATGTGGAAGAATTAGATTTTGTTACAAGCGCCGAGATATTATTTTCAGCTGGTAAACTGAAATCTGAGAATAGGGTGGTTGGTGAGGGAATATGGGTGATATTGGAGAGTATGTCATTTTCTGCAGAAATAAAGGAAGTAAGATGCTGGTGGATTTTTTCAATTTTTGAGTTGAAGAAATCCAAAAAAAGTGCAGCAGTATTTAACAGAGAAGTTATGGTAAGCGATATTTTCTGGTGGTGCAATTAGCCTTTTCATTGTAGAAAAAAGAGCTCTAGTATTTCTCCCTCCTGTATTGATAATGTTAGAATAGTATACAGTTTTGGCAGCAGAGAGAGCATTTTTGTATTTTAACATTTGATCTGAATAAATTTCCTTGTGTACAACAAGACCCGTCTTTTTAGCTAGGCGCTCCAACTATCAGCCCATAGCTTTGAGCTGACGGAGTTCAGATGTAAACCAGGGAGCAGTGGGAGAAGTTCAAATAGACTGTGCCCATGGCTGAGGCAGCGTGTGTTAGATGCTGTACCCCGATATTTCTCCCGACTCTTGACACAATCTGTCATAGAGCTTTCCAATCAGCTGCTGTATAGCTGTGATTCCACACACATATACACTGGGTTAAAATACTCAGAGTGGTGAACTGATAGTAACTTTGCTAAAGTGGCTATGGTATTTGGAATAGTTTGGCCATTCAGTGCACCATTATATGTTTACATGCTGATTACAATCAGATGCCTTGAACTAAAAAACAATATGCAGTTAATTTCAGGGTATTTGATAAAACCATGTCAGGGATGTGAATCTAAAAAATAAAGGGAAACCACACAGGAACAGTAGTGCCACCAGTTTGCAAAACCGAGCGGAGAACTTGCATACACAAGGGATTGAGCTGGTGTGAAAATGTGAGTGGCTTTATGTCAAGTTTAGTTTTTATACATCGTGATGTGAGTGTGGAAACGGGCGTATGCACTGTTTACATATGAGGCCCCAGGCGAGTTAAGTTTTAAGATACTTTTAATGAGAGGATTATATGTCGCACCTCTAAATACCTTGTTACATGCAATAATTATCTCATTTTCTTTGATAGTCTTTATTTGTGTTGTCAGACGTGTGCATAGGAGACACTATATGGGCTCAATTAATTGTGTTTCTCTGCCAGGCAAGGGGTTGGCGTTGTTCTCTAACACTTTCTTCTCTTTTACTCTGCAGACCATCAGAAGAGCCTGCCTCCTACAGACATCACTTCCACTTCTGGTCCCTAGAAACCTCCTCTTCCTGCCTGCCAAGTATATAATATTTATTGATTCCAGTTGACAGTATATTTTTATATTTATATTTTTTTTACCTTGAAATAAAAATTATGTTCAGCTATGAATCTGAGGTACATTTATTTTTAAATATGAATGTTTTGCAAGTGTAAAACAATGATTGAAGTACTGTAAAAGGTTCAAATGAGGAAAGGGATAGAAGGGTGTGTGTGTTTTAATTCTGATAGTTGTGGCCCAGAGATAAACTTTGTGTAGGGTCTTCAAAATGGTTAGTTCTAGCTCTGGTTTGTAGGTTTTCTCTGTGTTCATGTGGGTTACCTCCAAGTTCTGGATTGGCTCTGGTTTATGTGTTCTCGCACTATAATGGACTGCAATCCCTTTTAACTAACAAAAATGCATAATGTGCTTTTTCCACAGTGCCAACACTCTGACAAATGCATGGATGACACTGCATATCATCTATACAGTGTGCATGAATTAACTTCAATAGGAAGTTATGGGTAAAGAAATAACTGTTTTAAGCTTACTTATATTTATATTTACTGACTAGACTGTTTTCTTTAATTAGGATAAAAAGTAATATTTTCACTAATAAAAAAGGAATAAAACAATTTCTCAATATGCAATAGTGTGATGGACTAACTACTAACTACTCTGAAGGTATTTTAACTGAAAATAATCATTTTAAAACATTTGTTGCATGTGTAACATTGATTTCTTTTCCCATCCTTCCCTTATGTCATAAGTAATATGTACACTATAATGACTATAGTGACCCCGTGCTGTGAACCCCAAAGGTCATATGAAAATGCAGTTTCTCTTCAGGTATTAATAAAATATAAAGTAAAAAAATAAATAAATAAACAAACAAGATAACCTCTATATATTGAAATGATGTGGATATTTACTAGAATAGAATGTTAATTTTGCAGAGCTACATAGCTGATGGAAGGTTTAATGTTATCTATACTAATAAAAGGCAAAGCCCTCACTGACTCACTCACTCACTCACTCACTGACTGACTCATCACTAATTCTCCAACTTCCCGTGTAGATAGAAGGCTGAAATTTGGCAGGCTTATTCCTTACAGCTCACTTACAAAAGTTAAGCAGGTTTCATTTCGAAATTCTACACGTAATGGTCATAACGGTCGATAACGGTCGACAACGTCCGCCATGTTGAACTTTCTTATTTATGGCACCATCTTCACGAAATTTGGTAGGCGGCTTCCCTGCGCTAACCGAAACCGATGTATGTACTTATTTCG
The DNA here is from genome assembly GCA_026402145.1 of Polypterus bichir lapradei. NCBI lineage: Eukaryota > Metazoa > Chordata > Cladistia > Polypteriformes > Polypteridae > Polypterus > Polypterus bichir. The sequence goes on along the minus strand of JANRMT010062837.1, from coordinate 18,581,814 downwards.
ATGGTATGACGCCACTGTCGGCCGCCATATTGAACTTTCCAACGTCACTAATTTTCCAACTTCCCGTGTAGGTAGAAGGCTGACCCCATCTTCACGAAATTTGGTAGGTGGCTTCCCTGCGCTAACCAAAACCGATGTAGCACTTATTTCGGTGGTATGACGCTACTGTCGGCCGCCATATTGAATTTTCCAAACATCACTAATTCTCCAACTTCCCTTGTAGGTAGAAGGCTAAAATTTGGCAGGGTCATTCCTTACAGCTTACTTACAAAAGTCAAGCAGGTTTAATTTCGAAATTCTACGCGTAACGGTCAACAATGTCCGCCATGTTGAACTTTCTTATTCATGGCCCCATCTTCACGAAATTTGGTAGGTGGCTTCCCTGCGCTAACCGAAACCAATGTACATACTTATTTCGGTGGTATGACACCACTGTCAGCCGCCATATTGAACTTTCCAATGTCACTAATTCTCCAACTTCCCATCTATGTAGAAGGCTGAAATTTGGCAGGCTCATTCCTTACAGCTTACTTACAAAAGTTAAGCAGGTTTCATTTCGAAATTCTACACGTAACGGTCATAACGGTCGATAATGGTTGACAACGTCCGCCATGTTGAACTTTCTTATTTATGGCCCCATCTTCACGAAATTTGGTAGGCAGCTCCTCTGCGCTAACCGAAACCAATGTACATACTTATTTCAGTGGTATGACGCCACTGTCAGCCGCCATATCGAACTTTACAACGTCACTAATTCTCCAACTTCCCGTGTAGGTAGAACGCTGAAATTTGGCAGGCTCATTCCTTACAGCTTACTTACTAAAGTTAAGCAGGTTTCATTTCGAAATTCTACACATAACGGTCATAACGGTTGATAACGGTCAACAACGTCCGCCATGTTGAACTTTCTTATTTATGGCCCCATCTTCACGAAATTTGGTAGGCGGCTTCCCTGTGCTAACCGAAACCGATGTACATACTTATTTCGATGGTATGACGCCACTGTTGGCCACCATATTGAACTTTCCAATGTCACTAATTTTCCAACTTCCCGTGTAGGTAGAAGGCTGACCCCATCTTCAAGAAATTTGGTAGGTGGCTTCCCTATGTTAACCAAAACTGATGTACGTACTTATTTCGGTGGTATGACGCCACTGTCAGCCGCCATATTGAATTTTCCAAACATCACTAATTCTCCAACTTCCCGTGTAGGTAGAAGGCTGAAATTTGGCAGGGTCATTCCTTACAGCTTACTTACAAAAGTTAAGCAGGTTTCATTTCGAAATTCTACGCGTAACGGTCATAACAATCAACAGCGTCCGCCATCTTGAACTTTCTTATTCATGGCCCCATCTTAACGAAATTTGGTAGGTGGCTTCCCTGCGTTAACCGAAACCAATGTACGTACTTATTTCGGTGGTGTGACGCCATTGTCAGCTGCCATATTGAACTTTCCAACGTCACTAATTCTCCAACTTCCCGTGTAGGTAGAAGGCTGAAATTTGGTAATTATTTCAGTGATATGATACCACTGTCGGCCGTCATATTGAACTTTTCAACGGTCTTTGTTACTTATGGGCCCATCTTCAAGAAATTTGGTACACGGGTTCCCAACGCTAACTGAATCCTACTTACGTACATATATACGTCCATAGCCTGCAGCTCGGTCACCGTGTGAGGCGTCGTTGGGTCCCCCATCCCAACGTCTCCCACGTTGTTGGCTGCCTGCCTATATAAGGCCGTCTGTCGTTCCAGTCTCTACATTCCCTTCCTTGCTTCGCCACGGTATTCACGTCTCCCTGCTGATAACTACAGCCTTTTTATTTAATCCACGGCTTCTCCGCTGTTTTATTGTTCATTTATTACGATTATAGTTATTGTGTAGGTATTTTAGACTTACTTTACATTGTTCAGGTACCCATTTCCTTTATCATTCCAACCGTACCCCCATTAACATGTCTATCGAGGTGATCACCATCGATCAAAGAACTGTCACTTACCAAGTGGTTTCCATGCCCGGAGATGGCACCTGCCTTTTCCATTCTCTTTGTTACATATTGCACGGCCATATCAGGCTCACTCTTGATATCCGGAGGAACATTGTGTCTTATGTATTGAATGACTGGGACAGGTTCAAGGTGTGGACTGATGACGGTACAGGAGATAATTATACTACACAGGAGCACTATAAGAGTGAAATGCTTAAGTGTACTGAAATGGCCAAATATTTTACACCTTTGGACAACCGCCAATGCCTCTTAAACATCTTAGATTCACAGGTGACGATTTCAGTAGTGGACACTTTGATGTTTAGAAATGTTTAAACTCTCAAAAGCTGGATGTGAAGTTATCAATCAAACTGGTTGTATACTTACAACGCTTGACAGATGCCGAATGTCTCTTCAACACAAGTCCTACAAATACTGTCGTAATTGAAACAAACCATGAAACTCAAACCGATTATGACAGCAGCAATCCAAGCTGAGAGATTTGAAACAAGATTACTGTTCACATGGCCAACTGTACGTTGCATGCTCAAGAGTAAGCTCAGCGCACAGCTACAGCTTGGTTATATTACAACTGGAGGGCCAAACTGACAACATGGCATACAAAGAGATCCTTAACAAATAATTATTGGTATATTTTCCCTCAGTTTTAAAAAGGTTTAATTGTCTTCTTAATAAAAATTTTAAGGCAGTACTTCGCCGCTGCGAAGCACGGGTATTTTGCTAGTGCCCTATAAATTGATATTTTAATGAAACATTCTGAACACTTTGTTGCTATTCTAAACCATAAGGTAGACATGTATATAAAAAGTCTACACACCCCTGCAAAATAGCGGGTTTTGTGTGATAAAAAATGAAACCAAGATGAATACTTAGCTGAAGCAAATTTTGATTTTATTATAGCTCTCAGTTTTTTTGGTTAAAAGTCTATCAGTTTGGCACATCTGGACTTGGCAATTATTGCCCAGTCCTCCTTGCAAAAAAATTCTTGATCTCTCAAAAATACAAGGGCATCCCCTGTGTAAATCTCTCTTTGGGTCACCCTTGAGATTTTCAGCTCTGGCTGGGCAATTCCAGAACATAGATCTTCCTGTAATGAAGCCATTGCTTTGTTAATTTTGCTGTATGCTTTGGGTCATTGTCATGCTGAAAGGTGAAGTTCCTCTTCATCTTCAGTTTCCTAGCAGAAGCAACCCAGACATGTGAAGAATACCAGTACTTGCCAGGAAATCCTGCAGCTCCTTCAATGACGCTGTAGGCCTCTTGGCATCCTCCCTGACCAGTTTTTTCTTTGTCTTCTCATCGATATTGGAGGGATGTTCTGATCTTGATTGAGTCACTGTGGAGCCATTTTTCTCCACTTGTTAATGACTGTCTTCATCATGCTCCATGGGATTTTTAATGCTTATACTTTTTTGTACCCCCGCCCTGATTGATACCTTTCAATGATAAGATTCCATTCATGTTTTAAAAGCTCTTTTGCAGACCATGACTTTTAAAATATGTTGCAACCAATAAGATATCAGAATAATCCTACAGGAACAGCCAAACTTTATCTGAGCTCAATCAGAACCACTTTATTTGGTGCCAGGTATACAGTATATGAAGTACTATTTGGGATGAGACTTATTGTGATTGGTTCTGAATTCTGAACACAGCCACATCCTTGATTATTAAAGGGTGTGCACACTAATGCAACCAGGTGTTTGTATGATTTTTTTCCCTGTTTTCACTAAACAGCCTCTGATTTGTTTTCACCTTCTTTCTATAGATTGCACTTTTGCAATAAAGGTGGAATAAGGTCTGACAGGATTTATCTTGCATTCACTTTTTTATTACACAAAATCTGTGTAGATTTTTTTAGATCCACTGTATATTTGCATATTTAGTAGTAAAAACAGTAGCTTAAAGAAACATTTTGCAACTTATATAAGGAAATGGTTCTTTCTATCTTTAAGTTGATATGTTAGAGATATTTCAATGGATATATTTTAAGTTAATTTCTGTTGATCTAAATAGCTTTTGGGTCAGTTTAGAGAACTTTATGAAGAAAGGTGCATTGTATGAATTACTTCTTAGCCTCAGACACAGTGAAACATCTATCACCCTTTTCAACGATTTTAAATCTGGGGGGTTTAGGGTGGGGGGATATAATTCACATTGTGTTGCAGTAAATGGAGATTAGTCACCTTAAGACTCACGTTCTTAGAAGCAAAGGTAGAGGCCAATCATTTGAATATTGTGAGACAAACTAGATGTTCTCAGGTATCTATTTGGTTCCTTCTGGTCTGAAAAGGGTCTACAGACAGTCCTCTGAGAAGGTTCATCTCTGATTTACACCTTTGTTATAAGATGAAGTACAGGCTGATCCTGGTACAAAGAGTTTAGCCATTTATTGCAATTTGTGGGAAGGTGAAGGTGGATGTCTGCATCCCTCTTTAATCTGGTGTCTTAATAGGAGTGGGGTGTGATTTATAAAACTTTGTGTGGATTTCGGCATGAAAATAGGCAAACACCAAAAAACAGGAAAATGTGTAGACCAAAACAATTACATTTGTATAATCTAGCATACACACATTTCTATGCAATTTAAACTGTATAAAACACAATCACGTATGTGAATGCACCTAGAATGCAGTTCTGAAACATCCACATGTGGACCATGCTAATCAAAAGTCATACTTATGCAATCACAATGCTGCAGAACTTCATTATCTGTTAGAGCAGCTAACCTCCTGATGCATCGAGATACTGCCTCCTGCATTCAAGAGTATGCGGCTGCACTCTACAACTGAGAGAATATGTGTGGCATTATACCGCTACTTCTCTGCATTCTGGAGTTCAGAGAAAGGCATAAGGCATCAGCGGCTGAGTGGGTAGCCACTATTACCTGGGGCATGTAATGACTTGATTGCTGCTACAATGAATAGTACAGGCCACATTCAGCCAGTTACCTTACCAAGAAACCAGCCACCACGTACAGTATCATCATGTCTGACAAATCTACTTATTACAATTTGGTTCGAGTAAATTGCTCTGATTATGTTAGAAGAACTGGACACTGCTACAGATTGCCTTTCTATGTTGGCAAAAATATGTTATGTTTTATGTGTGCACACCCACACCACACAAATAATGGATGTAGCACCTTGCAGGCCGATTAAAAGCTTCCAGCACAGCTGGCATGATGGAGTGAGCTTGGTTGAGATATTCCTGACCTGTCAGCTGATTCCCTGAAATGTGACAACTGATAGCTACTGTATATAAACAAAGGAGTGACAGTATAAATATACGTCAATGGCTCTCTTAAAAGAGAACCAAATTACAGTTTGTACATCATATTCATCACTTTTAAGATGTAATATGTTTGTCATGTCAACTCACATTATAATAACAGCTTGGTGATATGTATTATTATGCATGTGAGTTATCAATTAGATAGTTTGGCTGCATTTCCCTACTTGATTAAGGGTGTTGTCATTTCCCAGTTTCTCCAAAATGTTGCATATGCATGGACCAGAGTGGCTGTAAATATACACACATTCCCCCATCAAACTTTCTTTTATAAATTCTGACGTTTACGTGGTGTCACACATGCTTGTTGAAGGATCACCTTCCAGGCTCATCAGGGGTGTGAACTCACACAGAAGGGGGCGCTGTCAATAACAATATGATCTCTTTTATCAACTGCAGCACTGAGAAGATGCCCCATGAGGGCAACTGACTTCACCCCTTCCAGTCAGAGTCCTATAAAAGCCAAATGCCCACAGAAGAAGAAGGTCACATTTGAACCAGACTCACTTTATTGAGCAACTGTTATTTGTTACCTGGAAACAACTGCCTACCGCTTTGTTTGATTTTTTTGACATTGCATGCTTGTTTGTCTTTCTGTTCCAAAGGCATCAAATTAAACTGAGTGACCTAGCTGGCAACCCAAAAGTTTTTCGACTTACCATGACTTCCTTCAACCACAAGTGATGTAGATGGCAGGATAGTGCCAGGAAAAGAATATGAGTGATCTGGCCAACCTTGCAGAAATAGTACAGTTGCTGGTAGACCAGGTGGCTACCCAATAGGCTGAACTGGCCAAAGCCAAAGAACAACTTGAGGCAGCAGACGCGCACAACCTAGAAAGGGGCCAGGGTCCCATGCAGTTGGTCCTGTTTAGATGCCTGCTCCATGCTAAGAAAGGACTACTTCCATGAGCGCTGGGCAGCAGCAAGTACCTGTCGACCCTCAACATGATGAAGGGCTATTGGCAGATTCCCATGATGGAGTTGGTGACAGAAACAAAAAAGTGCATTTAGCAACTTCAGTGGTCACTGTCAGTATTGCATCCTACCCTTTGCTCTACACAGGGAGACGGCAACCTTCCAATGTCTGGTGGACATACTGCTATAGCCTCTCAGTGCCTATAGTGTTGCCTATCTGGACAAAATTGTCATATGCTCCAGCACCTGTGATATTTGTGATACATGTTTGGAGGAGGGATGGTCAAACCATAGTGGTCCAACTTTGGTGCAATAAGGGACTGGCCATGGCCATAAACTAAAAGGCAGGTTCAAGCCTTTCTGTGGATTTTACCCCGTTCTCCAAGAAGGTTGCACCTTTAATGGATCTTAAGAAGATGGGAGACCCAACACTGTGGCATGTACCCCAAAAACTGAGGTCATTCTGTGACCTAAAGATGGCCCTAAAGATCTGACTGATGATTTCAATTGTTATGGATAACAATACTACAAATAGGCAGATTGCAGTTCAGGGGTTGGAATTATTAAATGTTAAATTCATCAGGTGGAATTTGTGCTTACTTTTGGTGATGTGAGTGTTAAGGCGCAGGGGGAAACAGTAAATGGGTTAGTGACTAGGCTTTTGCTTATGTAACTTGTAGATGGGTTATGAATGGCACAGCAAGGAGAATCATTTTTTATTTAAGAAAATAGTTCTATTATGCTGTGCTGTGTCTAAGATGACTTTTTAACTGATCACCTATGCAGACCTTGAAAGAATGTGTTAATAAGGAATGGATGTTTCTGGCAAAGTCAGATACTTTTTTCTTTTTAAGTAGGTCCACGTGTGTTTATCCAGCTTCTCTTTGTTTCCTGTACTCAGGTAGATCTTCATGTTGACCTATGTATAAATCACCGAGTTCTCTTTTCATCACAGAGACATTTGTAGTCACTGCTGGTACTGGTGTTTATGTCCATGGCACTGTTTCAGTTTAAAGGACAGTTGTAAGTACTAATGCAGCACAAATTTATTTATGTTACCCATTAAATATAAGTATACATCAACTTCAGAGTGTAGATCTCCAGATACTAAAAATGGTTACACTGGAGTGTCCTCAGTCTGCGATATTATGACGATGACCACAAAGGAGAAGTGTTTCTTGGCCCCTTTGACATGGATGAGGTTTGAATCTTTGGGTCCAGCAAAATAACCACAGCCAATGGTGGGATGGATTTAGCATGATCTTATTTGCAATGGCAGTATGTGTAGTCGTCAAATGGCGATGAATAAAAGATGGATTACTGTAAATATGTGAGCTGCCTTTCACAAATTTTTCATTGTCTTGCATTCTTTATGTGATCCTTCCATTGTCTCTCGCAATATTATTTGTCACTTTATGTTAAAAATATATACCATCAAATGGGTTTTCTTTGCTTAGTTTACTCACTCATTCTGGACATCCTTGGGACTTGATCCCAAGGGTGTGCACTATTCACAGAATATGAAAACCAATAATCACGGCTGATAAGATTGTTAATTTTGAGCTCCACAAAATATAAACCATATAACTTATTAACATTTGAAATATTTCACTAGAAATTAATGTAATAATACCATCCTGTGTTCATTTAAGGATTCCATCTTCTTTCTCAAATATGCTCACCTATTTTTTGGAAAACCCCAAAACTGGGTTTTATTTAATTCAGAACAAAGAAAACATTTGAGAATAAATAACGACAACTTGTTTTTAAATTATTATTATATTTGTTATTATAATGAATTTATTTATTTTACTTTTACACCAAAAAACTGGGTGTTGTAGGACCCCAAACTACTATCAAATAAAGACAATCTCAAGGCTAGTAATAATATTACTAACAACAGTGACTAAAATGATAAAATGTAAAATGGGAATATTTATTAGAAAATCCTAGGTATTGTAAGTGAGGTGTTTTACCTGTATATTATTTGATTAAAATTTGTGGTACATTTTTTCAAAGCATCCCCATTGTGGACCAGCCACCTAAACACCCTACACGACAGACACAGACAGAAGTGCCATAAAATAGAAGGCTTTTATTCCATGGGAAACATTTTCCAGTCATTTCCCAACTAGTACCAATCAGAGTACAACCCAAGAATACATCACTTCTTTCTTTTTCTTTCTTTCTTCTCAACTCCTCCACAGGCAAGCTTCATCCCTCTTTCTCCCGACTCTGGCTTGTCTCTGTGAGGCACCTGACACATTTTTAAGCCACACCCAGAAGCACTCCAAGTGGCTCATTAGGGAGGTCTGGAATTGGTCCCAGGTGTGGCTGAAGCCCAAAGTAGGGCTCTGCAGCTTCCCCTGTAGGGCATTCATGGAAACCAACAGGGCTGTGCTGACAAATAGTAATTCCCATACAGTCCTATAGGAATCTGAGGCGCCACTGTAATCCAGGGGGGCTGCCAAGTAGCAGGTCAGGGAAGATAGAGCCCTTCAAAATCTCCCCCGGTCCTTCCTTTAAGGGGGTCTCCCGGACATGTAAAGATGCCGGCTGTTCCTCACACCATATACATTATAAATTATATTGAAACCATAACCTCATTTATTTGGAATTTGAATTAGCCACGTATCCAAAGGGCAACTCTACAATAAGTAAAGCAGAAGGGGGCATGGCACTACCTAACTTTTTTAACAGTTTTATTATTGGACAGCAAATATACAAGACATAAAGAACTGGACATTGACACAAATTGATGAACATACACAAGGTTGGTCTGCAATAGAATAAAAATTTTGCAGTACATTATTACATTACAGTATATTCCCTGCACTGTGCCCCAGTAAATACAAATCATTGACATTACACTAATAAATCAATTACCCTTCATTCAGAATATGGAACCAATTCAGGAAAGCACTTTAAGACAGAGAACCTCTTATCTGTTGCACCTCTACATGACAACCACTTTTTTCACCCTCTCAAACATACACAGTATTTAATGTTTGGAAAATGTCCAGGATTAAAACATTTAGAGATTTGTACATAGATAATGTTTTTGCATCCTATGAGCAATTAAGCTTCAAATTTAGCTTCTCTTCTCAACACAACCTTTCAACTACTTTCAAGCTAGAAACTTTGCTACAACAACAACAACATTTATTTATATAGCACATTTTCATACAAATAATGTAGCTCAAAGTGCTTTACATGATGAAGAAAGAGAAAAAAAGACAAAGTAAGAATTAAAATAAGAGAACACTAATTAACATAGAATAAAAGTAAGGTCCGATGGCCAGGGAGGACAGAAAAAACAAAAACAAACTCCAGATGGCTGGAGAAAAAATAAAATCTGCAGGGGTTCCAGGCCATGAGACCACTCAGCCCCCTCTAGGCATTCTACCTAACATAAATGATCAGTCCTCATTGCTAAACAGAACCTGTCCAATTTTCCGTACCTTCCAACTATTTCTGTTCCAGAAGAAATGTTGATCGGTCTTGAAGACTTAGATAGTATCTCCACAATTTATAAAAACACTTTAAAACCCCTTCTTTTCAAAGATCCCAGAGTACAATGGGGAAAGGACCTTTCACTTAATAATTTAGAAAAGGTGTGGAAGGCAGCCATACACGGAAAACACTCTAGCTCCTTATGCACAAATACTCAATCATTCAACTTAAAATCCTTTTTATCTTGATTAAAACTATCCAAAATGTTTTCACGGTAAGATTCAACCTTCAAAGATTTTGCAGAGAGCCACAGTATTAGGCAAGGTTTGGAGAGTATATGCATTCCCCCTCCCCAGAAAATAATTGTGCCTAGAATTTGAGGGAGGTGGATGGGAAATTGCATTTCCTTTATCAGGGCCAAGAAGGGGGTGCAATTGTCTTGCATTTGCTTTTTCCCCCAATGAGGAAAAACTAAAAACATAAAACAAGTGTAAATAAAAAATGACATGGCATATAAACTGTTGCTGTAATAAACAATCATTCACCATTTCTGCTTGCCATGTTACCAGATGATAACTGTCGGTTCTTTAATAGCATTAATTGGAGTGGATGGACCCTGTGTTCGGGTATAGCAAGTTGGATAATGGATGGATGGGTGAAGTGGATGGAACCTGTTGGATTTGTGTTGTCTGGTTAAGAGTTGTTATACATGCTTTCAACTGTGATAGACTGCAATTTCATAACTGGCTGTAGAGTGGGCTTCACCATGAGTTGACATCTATTTTCTTGCAGTGGTTTGATGATGCAAGACCTACCCTTTCACCTATAATCACTGCAGGAGTATCCCAGGACTTCTCATTCTCCAGACTGGTAAGAACAAAGAGCTAAGGTTAAGTAGTTGCTTTGTTCATGTTATAGTGCTAGGCTTGTTTTCTTTTTTCCACTGTATTCCTTAACATATATATTTTTTCTATGGGTTGAAGATTTCATTTTTCTTTCTTGAAGGTGGACATATTTATTTTAAGTTTCCACTCCATGAGGACTTCTGCTGGGTCAGCACATATAATAGCACAATGTTGATGACCCATACAACTATAATAATTGGGGCTCATGGGGACTTTTGTGTGGGATCCCAAAGCTTTCAAAAGTTGCTTTCAGCTTCGGGACAGTTTGTGTACTTGTGGTTAAGGGCAAGTACAAAAATCTCAATGAACTTTGAGTAATTTGATATAATGAGATATGTTTTGTTAGGTTTGCTTCAATGGATTAAACTGCTTGAAACCTTTAAGGCTATAAAAGTATTTGTCAAATTTCCTGCATCCCAGAAACACATGACAATCCCTTTCAAATGGCGTGTAGCATATTTAAGCTTTGATGAGCTGCCTAGATTAGTATGCTGCTGGCTTCCATCCTTCTACATGGAGTTTAAGTCTATACTCCTCCAATATCATGGCTTTTGGAATTGTACTAAGCAAGAGCTGTCCCTCTTCAATAGCTATTTATGATGTTCAAATGCTGCTTGCTGTGTGTGAATCCATGTCAAATGACCTACGAGATCAGGGATATACTGTACTTAAGTAATTCAGCATGCAGTCTTTCATCAGCTTACTGCTTTCAGGATGCATTGGTATCCAGCTACCACCTACTTCTAGCATTCAATGAACAGAATACATTAACTCCATTCAGCTTTACACTGAACTCCTCAGGGGTGGAAAAAATAAACCTTGACCATTTACTTTTTCAAATCTAAACAAATGCTTCTATTTTTCTTGACAACTGGCTGCACCACCTGCTCAATAATGCCATTATTTTCCACTGAGCTCCTCCTTGACTTTCTGCATCAATAGTAATGGAACTCTGAGATCTGTGTGCACTCAAAAATTTGTGCCCCTTAATTACTAAACTGTTACAGGCCACTTTTCAGTGTGGCATTCTCTCAGAATGCATCATTGATCTCCTCAATCCTTTCTACGTGGTCTGTTGCTTTCTACTATGTACTGTAAGTTATTCTTGCTATGAACAGAATCTCATATACTAGGAAGGAGTGATGATTGTCAAGTGCTGCTGTAAACAATACAACTGACCCCCAAGGCTGTTTCATGAGATGTTAGATACAGTATCTACAGAGTTCTCCCAGGAAGAAAAATGCATATTATGGTAGCATCTCCCCCCTGCACCAAATTGAGGCTGTTCTATCCACTTCTCTTCACTCCTATTTGAATTATGCACAGATCCCAAGATGTATGTGGGGTGGGGTGTCTACCCAATTTTTGACTTAATTCTCTGTGATGGTTGACAATGTAGAATATTAAGAAATACTACCCTTTCTTTTATATGTAACAATACATTCAAATAGGGGATAAGCAATCAACACAACATAAAGAATCAAGTTCACATGGACTTGAAAGTTAAACTTTAAATTTTTGTAAACGACAAAAAGCGTGTTTTTTAAAATGATGCTGATATTACTTAGAAAACTTCACCTGATATTTCCATTAAGTTACTCATTACTTACCCCAGCAATGTTGCTTTTATCTATATATATAAAATTCTTTTCGCGTTTGAAATGGAAATTACATATGACCATGCGAATTGGAAATTACGTATGACCACAGAACATATTATAATACAGGAACTAATGACTTCGTTTGTGGACGCCATTTTTATATCGTCTTTATGAATTGTTATTATTTGTGTGAGAGTTACTTTACTGATATTGAAAAGAAGTAAACACAAACACGCCAATCTATCCCATAGAATCTATCCAGTCTATCCCATAGAAGTGCGCCCCACGTCGCCCTCTCCCAGCCCTCCTGTCTGGACTCCAGTGCTGAGCCATCCGCTGCAGAGAAGTTTTATTTATTTGTCCATGTGACTGTTGTGGAAACTGCCACATGATAACTTTTTTTAATTGGCAGTACTTGATAGTAGAAGAGATGAGGAAAACTGCTTTGCGCCTTTCTACTTTTTAACTGCGCCGAGTTGTAAGCAATGTGAAGATGACACCACCTTCAGCGGGGAGGGGTCGTGAGAATAAAGTGGACGCTCGGAGGCACGGAATGTCGGGCTGCTCTGCCGGGTCGAGAGCTTTGCAGTTTTGGGCGGCATCCTCTCTTCTCGCACTGTTTGTGACACTTCAAATACCCCGTCGGCTCCTGGGAGAGTGGAAATCATTGCGAATTAGTGTGATCGGCGCCATCGAAGCAAAACTCTTTGTAAATTGCGCTTCACCCCGCAACATTCAAGGTTGCTTTTGTGATGAATTCTTTTAATAAGATGGAGGGTTTACATCTAAGAAGACGTACTGACCTCTTCATGTTAAGTTTTGGACTTGGGAATTGTTTGGACCTTCTGCCCGTTAAGCACGGAAGGACAGCGTCCACATTTCTCAAAATAATTTTTCTCTTAAATCACAGGCACGTAGTGCAAGGTTGTCAGGCAGAAATTTGCAGGATCACATAGAAAATGTAATTTCTATACCACAGAGGTCGTGTAGCGCCTTTCACAAGTGAACTGCTACCGAGAGATGATCCAAAAACATTTAAGCTGCTGTTAGTGCTACTTACCTGTTGTGTTATAGCGCCTTTAAAATGTACTTTACCCAAAAGCACTCCAGTACTGTTCAATGTATCTTTACTTCTTACATGTTAATGTTTTACTGTTTAATAATTTATATACTACATTTTATTTTTTTCCTTTGCACTCAGTGAGCGAAGCCACTGGGTAATCAGCTAGTCTATTATAAAAATAAGTATTTTACAGGGGGTGTTGTGTGAGGCTTGATCGTGAGTGGAAGTGCAGCAAAGTTGATGTTTAACTCCTTCTTTGTCCACTTTTCTTCATAATTAAAACTATGAACTGTCCACCTTGAGTTAGACATGACAGCATTCATGGTTACAACTCAGCAAGGAGTTACCTTAATTCTGGAATTCAAATGGACCCAAAAAAACCAAATTCTTAACCCACAAGCAATGATAGACAGGCAGTGTTGATAATGAATGGAACAACTAGAAATAACTGATTCACCATTTAAAAACACATAAACCTTTCCTTTCTTTCCTAAACTTATTCTACAAATATACCTGGGCAACATCGGGTGCTTTGGCTAGTTCTTTATTAAAGGATTCACTGGCCAGGGACTATAGCCCCTAAAATAAAATTAAATGTTTTAAAATATAACCAAAGGCCCTACAAGGAGAAAGATCCACTGTCAACCTTTAATATATATATCTTTAGTATATTTAAAAGGCCAGCAAAGAATCTTTACAAATTAAAAATTTATTGACAAAAAATTCTCAAAAATACAAATAAGGTCTCAAAGGAACAAAAAGACACACAAAGGAGTTGAGAAACAAGTTCATTAAAAATACATTTTCAATTGTTGGACCAAGTGACACTGTTTCTAGTTAACAGAAGTGTTATGCATTTTTATTTACCAGTAAACTGTTTTGGTTGCAGAAGGGTGACATATAAAGATGCCTGTGCTTCATATGAATAATATCATTACAGCTGCCTTTTTCAGTAGGACCAAAGCAGCAAGTCAAAGAATTTAGACTTTGTGAGACGTATACCATGGAAACCAATAATTTGAAATGAATAGAAAGGGCTGAAGGAACAATAGTTTCAGTGCATTCCAAAACTAGCTTTACCCACCCTGACAACCAGAACATTTTTAATCAGTGGAACCGGCAAGGCGAATTCAATTTACTGATTTTTTCCTGAATACATCCACATTCAGCATTCATTTATTCAGCATTTGCCTTGTTGTATTGTATCTAAGTATATACAATGTTAGGTAAATACATTTTTACATTTGTGAGGAGTCAAGCGTCTTTTCCAAGCATCATGATTACATCTTGCCTGATCAAGGGGCCTGAGTTGCTTCGAAAGCTTGCATATTGTAATCTTTTTAGTTAGCCAATAAAAGGTGTCATTTTTTCTGACTTCTCACGACATTCATAATGGCTAACATGGTACAACACCCCAGTACTGCATACATTTATGAGGACAAATTCTCTTCAGTGTGACTTATCAATGTTTTAGGGAGCTCAACATACATAATAATATCTGCACCCTGGGCTGTGCAATTACTGACTGAAACAGCCCATTAAACAGGTTCATCTGTACATTCTACCAAATTCCAAAAATAAACCTATAAACAGAAATGTAATGATTTGAAAATCTCATAAACCCATATTTTATTTACAATAGAACATAGAAAACATATCAATTGTTGAAAGTGAGAAAAGTACCATTTTTAAAAAAGAATAAGGTCATTTTGATGGCAGCAACACGTTTAAAAAAGTTGGGATAGGGCAATGTTTACCACTGTGTAGCATCCCCCTTTTCTTTCAACAACAATCCGTAAACGTCTGGGAACTGAGGAAACCAGTTGCTGGACTACTGGGTGTTGTCCCATTCTTGCCTGATATAGAATTCTAGCTGCTCAACAGTCCTGGGCCTTCTTTGTTGTATTTTTTGTTTCAGGATGCACCAAATGTTTTCAACTGGCGAAAGGTCTGGACTGTAGGCAGGCCAGTTCAGCAACAGGAGTTTTTTTTACCATGAAGCCATGCTGTTGTAATTGATATAGTATGCAGTTTAGCATTGTCTTGCTGAAAAATGCAAGTCCTTCCCTGAAAAAGGCATCATCTGGATGGGAGCATATGTTGCTCCGAAACCTGTATATACCTTTCAGCATTGATGGTGCCTTTCCAGATGTGCAATACCATCAGAGATGCAGGCGTTTAAACGGTGTGCTGAAATGAAACGGGATGGTCCCTCTCCTCTTTAGTCTGGAGAACACGGCGTCCATGTTTTACAAAAAGAATTTCAAATTTTAACTTGCCTAACCACAGAACAGTTTTCCCCTTTGTCTCAGTTCATTTCAAATGAGCTTTGACCCAGAGAAGACGGCAGAATTTCTGGATCCTGTTCACATATGGCTTCTCCCTTGAATGATAGAGCTTTAACCTGCTGTGGATGGCACAGCAAACTGTGTTCATAGACAATGACTTCTAGAAGTGTTCCTGAGCCCATGCAGCAATTTCCATGACAGAATCATGCCTGTTTTTAATGTAGTGCCCCTAGAGCAGGGGTGGCAAACTCCAGGCCTAGAGTGCCACAGTGGCTGCAGGTTTTCATTCTTACCATCTTCTTAATTAGTGACCAGTTTTTGCTGCTGATTAATTCTTTTAATTAACTTGACTCAGGCCCCATAGTTGTTTCTTTTTCATTAATTAGCAGCCAAACAATGAGACACAAAACAAGCCACCACATGACCAGCTCCCATGTGCTCATTACACAATATCTGAAATTAAAAAGAGGTGATGGTCTTGGTAAGGTTGATCTCTCAGGTCACCAAAACATCTTGACGGTGCTCTTAGAAAGAGCAGAAAAACAACAGTTTTCGAAATGTGTGCTGCGGCAGAGTGAGAGCAGCAACAAGCCATGGAATTAAATAACGGGTTTAATTAACAGCAAGAATGGGCTTCTCATTAAGAAAGTGATTGGAGTGAAATTGGTTGGAGTTTGAAGCCCCAGTTTAGCTGGTCATCTGTTAGCTCGTTTTACATCTCATTTCTGTTTGGCTGTCATTTAATGAAGAAAGGAATCAATTCAGAGGGCTGAACTCTTTTAACAGGGCTATTAAAGTGATGGGGAAAAAGTTAATTAGCAGTGAAAACTGGTCACTGATTAGGAAAAGGGTTAGAATGAAAACCTGTAGCCACTGCAGCACTCTAGGCCTGGAGTTCGCCACCCCTGCCCTAGAGGGCCTGAAGATCTCCGGCATACAATACTGATTTTTGGCCTTGTCCCTTGCGCACAGAGATTTCTCCAAATTCTCTGAATCTTCTGATAATATGTACTGTAGATGACAAGGTATTTAACGTCTTCGAAATTGTACGTTGAGGAACATTACCCTGAAATGGTTCCAAAATTTGTAAATGCAGTTTTTTACATATTAGTGAACCTCTGCCCATCTTTACTTCTGAGAGACTATCTCTCTAAGATGTTCTTTTTATATCCAATCATGTTACTGATCTGCTGTCAATTAACCTAACTTGTTGCAAAATGTTCCTCCAGCTGTTTTTTTAGTACCACTTACTTTTCCAACTTACCCCGATCTCAACGTTTTTGAGATGTGTTGCTGCCATCAAATTCAAAATGAGATATTTTTCATTAAATAGTAAAAGTCTCACTTTTAACATTTGAAATGTTTTTTAATTTCCATTGTGAATTAAATGAGTTTATGATATTTGCAAATCACTGCATTCTGTTTTTATTTACATTTTACACAGCGTCCCAACTTTTTTGGAATTGGGATTGTACTTCGACTTTGGTTAACACTTTTATTCTTGAAGCAAAATTGAAAACACTTGCTTTAAAAATAAAATGTGTTTCAGAAATAAATCATAATTTACTGAAACATTTCTTTCAATTACCAAATCAAAAAATACCTCCTTGTCCATTACCTCTTTAAGAATAGATTGAATGTCCACTTGTATACAATCAAAGCTTCTCCATAGATCCAACAGAAATTATAAACCTTGGAGTAAAATATATTGTGCTGGCTGCTGAAAATGTTTTCATAGTAGTAGTGAGAACTTTTTGTGATTATTGACTTTTACTGAATGTTCTCTATTACACACTAGCAATACAAATGCAAAATATTTATGTACCAGGAGATGCAAAATATTTATGTACCAGGAAGAAAAATGCAGTATTTATCACATGTTGCTTTTAATTAGCAGTCACAAACTTAGCTGACAGCCCAAACATTGTTTACTGTAAGCAAAGCAAACAAAAAAAAGTTGATTTAGAGAAACATTAAACATTACATTTATACAACAAAAAGTTGATTTGGAGAAACATTAAACAGTACAAAAGCAGCTGTTTCAAAAACACTAAAAATACTGTACAAATCTGAGAAATTTATTAATTCCCATTAACCCATAATCATTTCTAAAATTGCTTTAAATTTAGAAATATACAAAAACTGCTGCAACCAAAATTTTAAAGACAATAGTACAATCAATTTAGTTTAAACAGAACATTATCTTTTTTTTTTAATCAAAATAATTATACTGTAACTTTATGTGGTTGTTCTATGGGGCTACAGAGGTTCAGTGCAATTGAAGTAGAATTTACTTTTTTTAATTATATGAATGCACATAAACAAAATAATTCCATATAAAACATTGTATTTTATACATTTTTAAAGACAGAGTGCAGCAGCTAAGAATAAAGTTAGCCTTCAAAGAGTGAACACAATTGTTAACAGTTGTCCTCATAGGTTTGGGCATAACTGGTCAAGCTGCACATTTCGCTGAATCTCTAAGAAAAAGATAAGATAAAATAACAATGGCAGGACACAAGCCTAAACATATTTCTGCATACTTTAATGTACAATTGCTTTTTATTTGCTTAATTTACTAGGCAAATAAATAAATAAAGCCATGAACAACTGTATATGTGTAAATAATCAAACACATTTTAAGCTGTGGTCAAAGGCAAAATCTGAATTACCTAGAAACCTGTCAGATACAAGCTTGTGTAAATAGGTCCAATATACAAACCAGAATGTGCATAATACTGCTAAGGACATGCAGATGGTTTAACTAACACCTGGTTATTTGTTCACAGGTCGCTATTACAGGTTTGTTACGCAAGAATTTGGCTTCCATGGAAGAGTTTATATATTATACTGTAACTACAATTTCATTGTCAAAGTCAATCCATCCATCCATTATCCAACCTGCTATATCCTAATTACAGGGTCACGGGGGTCTGCTGGAGCCAATCCCAGCCAACACAGGGCGCAAGGCAGGAAACAAGCCCTGGGCAGGGCACCAGCCCACCGCAGTGCAAAAGTCAAGCAATACTTAAATAAGCAGAACTATTCCAAAGAAAGGGCTGAAAACTTAAAACCATAACCACAAAAGTTACATACATCCATCTCATTCGAACCTTCATAAACTCTGTTTAGAGTTGTAGAGGTTAAAAGTGTATGTTGGGAACACTGGGCACAAATGTTTGATTCAGCACCAGTCTGCTGCAGAGCCTCATTTTAGTCATATAGGGTCAATTTAATATCATCAATTAATCTCTATATATAACTTTGGTATCTTTCAGAATAACTATAGGGGAGGAAATATGTAGCCATAGAAAAAACTTGCAAATACCACACAAAGAGTGCTCAGGCCTGGAACCCAACTTAGAACTCTGGCACATTTGGTGTAAAGCAAAAGAAACATTCAAGGGGAGAACATTCTGACAGGCAGTAAGCCTGGAGGTGGGTCAATTATGATAAGAAGTTGTGAGGCAGTGAAAGAAAGAATGGATTCAAAGAAATACCAACAGATCCTAGAAGGTAATGTTCAGGAGTCAGTCAGAAAATTGGCACCAAAAATAGGTTTAATATTAATAAGACAATATTCAAAATGCACATTAAGTAAACCATAGTAGAGTATTTATAGGACCTGAAAATTAATGTCTTGTGATGGTATTAAAAAGAAAATAATTTTAAAACACACATTAAGTGAAACAGTTGGACCTGAAAATGAATGTCTTATGATGGCCTTCACTGTACATATACTTGATTATTACTTGAAATTCACACAGAGAACATAATGTTTTCAATATATAGTGAACGTGTATTAAAATGTTTAGAAATATGCCATGTTAGTTAACTCCCTAAAGAGGTTGTGCTATAACATTTTCCCCCAATTAAGAGAAGCTAAAGCTTTTGTACAAAACTGCATATACATAAATCCCAGTGATTTAAATATGGCTTTCTAAATCATAACAACAAATGAGCTTAATAAATCCTTTGTGTATTATTCTCAATGAAGCCAAATTACTTGCCATTACCTAGACTCGCTCCTGACTTAGAGCTGGTTTATTTCATATGTTCAAGAAGAAGGGTGTGATGTTGATGTTCTTTTGGTTTTAAAAGGTCTTTTAAACGGTCTGACTTTTGGTTGTACAATTCCATATCTCCCATTCTGCAGTCACTGTTGCTCAAGGGCATAATAAGAGTCCAACTTGATGATCGGAGACTGTGGGCTACCTAGAATCCACCTGTTTAACCCACCTGGTCATGCAGACATCAACTCTCATTATTAGAATTAAACTAATGATGACAAAGAGGCTGGTCACCAAAAACCCTGATGCTTCAAATAAAAGTCTGTAAAGAGTGAAAAAAAATGCAAGGAAAATTCACTTAACAATGATGTTAATCAGTTATTCAAATTTTTGTAATTCAATTATTTCTAAGATACAAAGGATAAGAAGTATCTCCAGGTGCTAAGCTAAAATAGCCAGTTGAATATGTAACTAATAATATGAATATTACAATGAAATTACAGCATAAAACGTCATTAGAAAATATGGAAAGAACCTTCTGTTTAAAATGCAGTACAAGGTAACCTTGTTCATAAATAAAACAGACTTTAATAACAGGTAAATAATGGAAAGTATTAGACATCTATCACATTCACTGAAACACTTTCTTCATTTGTCTTTTCTGTAATTCCATCAAAGTAAGACAACATTATATTCACATAATTATCCTGGGAACTTTACCTTCGGTTTGTGTTAAAATACATATAAGTGCATTGAAGAGTAATCAATGAAGATATATTGTAATTGAATGCTGTTAATAACAGTACTTTTCCCTATGAACTTGGATCTTGAATAATATTAAACAAGCCTTAAAATGTGTGAACAATACTCTATAAAATTGTCTGGATAAGGCCTCTGTGGCTGTGTTTTGGTGTATAAAATTTTCCAGGAAAGGCACTTTAACCTCAAATGTTCTTTTATATTGGTGGACAGGTATTAATACTGGAAATGTCTACTTTGTTAGCCTTGATTTGTTAGCCATGTACAACCCATGACATCCTCTCATTACTAATACAAACAAGCACACAAATCAAATCATGCAAAATGGCCAAGAATGGCAACCTGAGCTTCAAAACAGAGCAAGCAAGAATATCTTTACAGGGGCCAAGGGACCGGTGCCCCTGGGCAATTACCCTGAATGGGTTTCCCAAATCAAATAACACAGTAGAAGCTGGCAACCTTAATTTCCAAAATATCTTACCAGGGCCCTGACAGATGCCTATTTCCTTCAGCAATTCCTCATTGTTATTCTTGAAAGGACAGCACAAATCAAACAGAGCAATAGAGGCTATCGACCTCTGTTTCAAAATAGACTCCATAATTCCAACAGACTGAGCACAGCTTGCACCATAACCAACATTAAAGACATACAGTACCCCAACAAGGTCAGATTGCTACCTTTGAAAGAGCTAAACAAATTATGAATCATTTAAACAAGCACACATTGGCAAATTATATCAATAAACAAGTGATAAAATGTTCAAACTTTAATTTAATCATTATTTAGGTTTACTTGCAGAGACACCAAGTATTAAATACTAGAAGTCAAACGTAGAAGAACAATTACAACCTGAAAAATTCATCAAGTGTCCAAAATAGCAAAATTTGTCTCAGTATAAACAAGAGAGAGATGTCTGTATAATTTAAAGAGTTCATTCTTCTTAATTCAGTCCAGGCCATAATCAAGCAGGTTTGCTCCCCTTGAATTTTTATTTTGTATTTGGTGCTGTGCATTCTTCCTTACACAGCATGTCGTTTTCAAAGTGCTTTTTAATAGCAGACACTGTGTTCTCATACAGCACAGGACAGCAGTGCACCTGGGCACTGCATTGGAGGGAGAAGAAGCAAGTGCATTGCTAGATATCCAGGGAGAATAGACTACGATTGAGAGGAGGTTCGGGCAAAGAAAGGTTCAAGTACACACCCATGCTGCCCTGTCCACTAAGCAAAGAAGGAGCCAAGATAAGCTTGGAATCCTGACAGCAGATATCTTGTTGCTTACCTATCAAGAATATCCAGAGTTTCTTGAAGATCTGCAAGAGAAGCTGATCCTTCAAAATTTCCTTAGGGCACTGGCTCCCATGAAACTCCAGCAGCATGTTTTTTCTGGCAGCACCCAGGAGCCTCAGTGAGGCAGTTGCAGAAGCCAAAAGGGTTGAAGCTGTCTTGTGTTCGCCTGATGAACCTCAACATCCTTGCTGGGCACAAAATGAGGGAGAGACAGCATATGGGAAGGAAGCAGACAGCCTCTTGGCACAAATTACATCTTAATGATGCCATATGAAAGGTCAAAAGGCTTGGATATACACTGAGCCTTATCCACAGTTAGTGTTCAACTTTAGTGGGGCAATGCATTGAGGGAGACATTGTTCCATTACCCCAGCCCTTCATAAAAGAACATTTTCACAATAGGCTGCCTAGGTCCTTTGAGTAGCCCTCGCCTTTGCTGCAAAATTGAATCTATCTGCTTTAAAAAAACTGCTAGACACTGTTTCCACCATCTCTTTGGTGAGGGCAGGGTTGGTACCAGAGGCAGAGAATGGAGGATGGGAAGGCTGGTAAAAGGCACTGGGTACTCTGAAGATTGTCACCAGAGAGGAAATTCAAATTATATGGCAAAAGACGAGTCACCACTGTGCATCTCCAGTTTGAATATGAATTCTGGTTGGCTCCAGTTCAAGACCAGTGCATCATTGGAGCAGATTTCTTGGCAGCACACAGAGCAGTCCTGGACTTTGGAAAAAGAAAGTTGTGTCTGCATAGGAGAGAAATGCCTGTTGCTTGGATCACACCACAACCAGCACCTTCACATCATCAGCACTTAGATTCCTACCAGGTCCACTCTGCTTGCAAGTAAGCCTGTCAGCAGCATTCGCCCCCCAGCTAAGAAAAGTTAAAAGTCAGTACTACTGTTAGGCCTACCCTGACATCTGAACATCCACTTACATGGCCTCCATGCACCACTACTCGTACAGCTGTCATGGCTCTATGGCAGCACAGAACAGACGATTTGAAAGAACATCAATACCAACAACTTTGCCTTCTGCTGGAGGTGCGCTTGGAAATCTTTGCTGCTTGTGACGAGAACTGCAACAAAACAGATCTGGTTCAGCACCACATCAACACAGGCAGTACTGCACCAATCTGTGTATGGCCAAACCAGCTGCTGTGTGCTAAACATCAGGTAGCCGAAGAAAAATTCTGGGAAATGGCTGAGGCTGGTGTGATTAAATTGTCATCAAGCCTGTCACTCCCAGCAATCGTCATCAAGAAAAAGGACAGAAGCTGGTGTTTTTGTGTTGACTACCAGAAGCTAAATGCTGTCACAAAGCCGGATAACTTACTCACTTGTCCAGTATAGATGATGCCTTAGACCACCCAAGTGGCTCCAGCTGGTTTAGCTCCGTGGTCTTATGCAGTGGCTACTGGCAAGTCGTTTTAATGCCAGAGGCCCGAGAAAAGACTGCCTTGACCATCAGGCAAGGGTCGTGGCATTTCATTATCATGCCTTCTGGACAGTGCAATGCCCTGGCCACCTTTGAATGCCTTACGGAGCAAATGCTAGCTGGCATTCCATCAAGCCACTGAGTGGTGTATTTGGATGACATCTTGGCGCATGCACTTGACTTTGATGGAGCCACAGGCCGAGCCAACCTAAAGGAAGTGTTTGTTACCATCTGGACTGCAGAACTTAAGCTGGACCCAGCAAAGTGTCACCTGCTACGGAGAGAAACCAAGTGTTTGCTTCTTGTGGTCACCACAATAGGATAGCTACTGACCCTGAGAAAATTGCCTGTGTGTGCAATTAGCTGTGATCCATTATTGTGGAGGAGCTCTGCAGTTTCATTGATTTGGAATCTTATTAAAGGTGGTTCATGAGAGGATTTGTGGATAAAGTAGCACCCCTTCATGCACTGACCAACCAGGGCAGTGAGTACCGTTGGACACCAGAATGCAAAAATGTATTAGTATTAGCATATCTACAGGGTGGGCCATTTATATGGATACACCTTAATAAAATGGGAATGGTTGGTGATATTAACTTCCTGTTTGTGGCACATTAGTATATGTGAGGGGGAAAACTTTTCAAGATGGGTGGTGACCATGGTGGCCATTTTGAAGTCGGCCATTTTGGATCCAACTTTTGTTTTTTCAATAGGAAGAGGGTCATGTGACACATCAAACTTATTGGGAATTTCACAAGAAAAACAATGGTGTGCTTGGTTTTAACGTAACTTTATTCTTTCATGAGTTATTTACAAGTTTCTGACCACTTATAAAATGTGTTCAATACAGGGGCACCACTCATCATGGACACAGATTCCAGTAATCAGGGCACTGGGGCAGTTTTGTCCCAAATGGAAGGAGAGATAGAAAGGGTGAATGGCTACTATAGCTGCTGCCTGAACCAAACAGAGCAACATTACTATGTAACACACTGGGAACTCCTGGTACTGGTCTCCCGGTCTGTGGCACTTCTGCCCATACCTTTATAAGCATCAGTTCACTTTACAGACTGACCATGCGTCGCTTACCTGGCTTCTGGATTTCTGGTGGCAAGGTGGATAAAAGCACTGCAGGAGTTTGATTTTGTCATCAAGTACACAGATGGATGTTGACACTCTAATGTTCAAGCCCTCTCACAAAGACCTTGTTTCCCAGAAAACTGCAGACACTGTGCCACAGTTAATAATAACTAGTAGAATACCCGCGCTTCGCAGCGGAGAAGTAGTGTGTTAAAGAAGGTATGAAAAAGAAAAGGAAAAATTTTAAAAATAACGTAACATGATTGTTAATGTAATTGTTTTGTCATTGATATGAGTGTTGTTCTCATATCTATATATATATATATATATATACTAGCAGAATACCCGCGCTTCGCAGAGGAGAAGTAGTGTATAAAAGAAGTTATGAAAAAGAAAAGGAAAAATTTTAAAAATAACGTAACATGATTGTTAATGTAATTGTTTTGTCATTGATATGAGTGTTGCTGTCATATTTATATATATCTATATATCTATATATATATATATATATATATATATATATAGTTATAGTAAAATACCCACGCTTAGCAGCGGAGAAGTAAAAAGAAAAGGAAACATTTTAATAATAACGTAACATGATTGACAACGTAATTGTTTTGTCATTGTCATGAGTGCTGCTGGCATATATATATATATATATATATACAGTATATACATACATGTGTACATATATACACACACACATATACTATGGGGTGCGAAACAGGCAAATACATTGATTTTCTGAATATATAAAGTCGGCGTCAGAATATATAAAGTCAAAACTTGAATATATAAAGTCATTCCCGAATATATAAAGTCACTGTCGGAATATATAAAGTCAAAACTTGAATACATAAAGTCAGCGTCGGTATATATAAAGTCAAAACTTTTTTCTAAATATATAAAGTCAAAACTTGAATATATAAAGTCATTCCCGAATATATAAAGTCACCGCTGGAATATATAAATTCAAAACTTGAATATATAAAGTCAGCGTCAGAATATATAAAGTCAGCGCTGGAATATATAAAGTGAAAACCTGAATATATAAAGTCAGCGTCGGAATTTATAAAGTCATTCCTGATTATATAAAGTCAAAGTCAAAATATATTGATTGAAACGACTCTGAACTGAAGTAAGTTAACAAAAACGTATTCAGAAAAATAAATTAAAAAAACACTGTTCGGTTAATGTTTTGAAAATGATGTATTTGCCCTGCCCAGGATTGGTTCCTGCCTTGCACCCAGTGTTGGCTGGGATTGGCTCCAGCAGACCCCTGTGACCCTGTGGTCGGATTCAATGGGTTGGGAAATGGATGGATATTGCAGCACTGACTTTGTATATTCGACGATGACTTTATATATTGAAGTTTTGACTTTATATATTCCAGCGCTTACTTTATATTGTGAGCTGGAGGGCTTCGCTATTACGTGTGGGGACGAAACTTCACTTTGGTAACTGATCATGCTCCACTTCAATGGTCATACCGACAGAAAGATACAAACTCTCGCCTCATGAGATGGTTTCTGGGCTTACAACCTTACCGTTTCACAGTAAAACATCGACCAGGTTCTGAACACGTCAACGCAGACGTATTATCAAGACAAAATGAACCTGGTACAGAGAGTCGCTTGATTCACGGAAATGTGAATAAAGCTGAGGAGGAGGGTGTGAGCTGAAGGGCTGATCGCACCCCAAGAAGATAGAGACGCCTCTGGGAAAACCACAACCCCTGAAACACAGACTACCCTCACATTGCTCCTTACTTTCTCACTTGCGCTATAACGCGTAATGCGATACTCTGCTAACTTAAAAGCCTTGTGCAGCGCCTGTCAGTTGAAAATTGATGGTTTGCTTGCTTTTATCGCTCTCTCTCTCTGCTCCTAGCGGAACTGTCATCTCTGACTTGTCATGGAGCACGTTTAAGCTCATGTGTTTGCAGTGTTTGAATAAAAACCCTTCTTGTTTCTACGACCTCCTGTGTCTCTGTGCAAATCTGTGACCCAAGCGTGACAATATATTCCGATGCTGACTTTATATATTCAAGATTTGACTTTATATATTCCAGCGCTGAGTTTATATATTAAAGTTTTGACTTTATATATTCAGAAACAAGTTTTGACTTTATTTATTCAGACAGTGACTTTATATTTTTAACGCGTTATGGAGCACATGCATCGAAGCTTCTCAGCTGTGCGATTGTCAATGTAACCTTTTGTAAGTAGTGCCTGGAGGATTCAGTGTGGAGAAACTCTAGAGACAGCGTGTGTATTAACTTGTGGATTTTTCTGTGTGTATTTGGTGGCAGTGTGACGAAGTTGATTCGGAAGACGGCGTTAGCCGCGGAGCTCAGCTCAGGGCGAAATGAGGTAAATGGGAGGGGATATGATGACGTGACTCCCCCACCCGCCTTAATTGTCAATCCCCCACAAACACAGTCTCTCGGAATTTGCATAAGCACACCCCTTCACCTGCAATTTTAACTTAGTTACAAAGTGATCAAAACTCTTGTTTATATCCTGCGTCCTCTCATTAAACTTGTATCCCGCATTACCCATGGGCATGAAAAACGGCAGCAGCAGCCTGTCTATTAACTTAGTTAAGGTGGGTGGAGGAGACACGTCATCATATCCCCTCCCATTTACTTCATTTCGCTCTGAGCTGAGCTCCGCGGCTAACGCCGTCTTCCGAAG
>JANRMT010062837.1:18442122-18457701 GCA_026402145.1 Polypterus bichir lapradei | reverse complement strand
ATGTAAACACACTGTTTATATACAGTAAAACCTAAATATTATTTTAAAGATATCGAGCGTCTCCGATATCACATACTGTATGTTACAGACATTACGATAGACAGGCCACCAGCAATAAATACGTACAATGCAAGAAAAATTGTGTACAGTAAATGTGTGTACAGTGACACTAAACATACGTACATGTACTAAGTACTGTAAGTAGAAAATTAATTATGGTTACTCAGCCAGCAATGACACGACGACTTGTCCGATAACGATGAGTTTAATTTTACTGCACAACAAAGGAGAGCATTACAGCCCTTCTAAAGGAGCCTCTTCAGGCGACTGTGTAGCACCGCCGTTGTTCTTCTTCCGGCAGTCTTCAATCCAAATCCCTAAAGCAGATTCCATCCAGACTACTGCCTTATTACGTCCGCTTACAACTCGTTTTGCGCCCTGGTTAAAAGGACACTGCAGCTGTAGATCTTATATTCTTTTCCTCCGTTTTAAATAAAAAGAATCGTGGACTCATTGATGCCATAATGGCGCCCTACAGCAGTGTAGTTTTTCCCTTCCTTCAACATCTCCAAAACTTTTACCTTTTTGGCAATTGTTAGCATCTTCTGTTGGCGCTTGGGCACGGCCCCTGAAGCAGTAGCAGGAGCAGATCGTTTTGGAGCCATAACGAAGGGCTTGACTATGCACAAAGATAAACACAAAAGAGCACAAAAGTTAACTCTTTACACAGCAAAACACGTTGATACTGAATGAGCGAGACGAGACTTCCTGGTTAACGTCGCGGAATCGAATTCGGTGCTCCATCGCTGAACCAGTCAGCACACAGGAACTTAACTGCGTGCTCTGATTGGGTAGCTTCTCAGCCATCTGCCAATTGCGTCCCTTGTATGAAATCAACTGGGCAAACCAACTGAGGAAGCATGTACCAGAAGTAAAAAGACCCATTGTCCGCAGAACCTGCGAAGCAGCGAAAAATCCGCGTTATATATTTAGATATGCTTACATGTAAAATCCGCGACAGAGGGATATAGCGAGAGATTACTGTATAAGACCAAGTCTAGCAGAGAGGGCAAACTGAATAAAATTGTGTAAACATTTGTTTCCATATTACTTTTTTTCTACCAATGACACAATTAAACTTTGTTGCTGCCAAGGAAATATGAATATCTGATTTACGGTTGATTTCTCAGGTGTAGGACAAAGTGGTCAACGCCTATTGTGCCAGGCCTTCAGTGGCACATGTCCTGTTAAGACAGAAGTTTTAAAAGTAATGCAGAAATTCAGTTGCACTCCCCACATGCATTACCGAGTGTATTGCTAAACTGCAGCTTGTACCAATATTCTGGTCACCCTTATACTTCATCTGATAACAAAGGTGTAAACCAGAGTTGAGCTGACTCCGCTGCAAAGACGCCTCCAGAAAAGAAGGTGCACAAACGGACATTATACCCAAAACCTGAACTGTGTCTGGATGTTATGGACAAAATAATGCTCCTAAGGGCAGGCACTGGATTTGTAACTGGAAGGGACATTGATCCAGTCCCCAAGGTTACACATTCCTTCAGAACTAGCTGTATTCATCCCTTATGTGTTTTTAATGGGAGTTAAAGACTGCCAATCCACTCTCTTTTTAGGGCCCTGAAAGCTGACGATCTGTTCTCTTTGCAGTGAGAACCCACTCTCCATAGACTGTTGGAGCTGGACACTCTGAACTAGCTTTAACATCCAATATCCCAAGCCAAACTCTGTGCCACTGACTGGGCCCTGTCTGTGCAGGTTGAAAAGCAGACTGTACTTCAAAAAGGAAACTTCAAAACCTTTACTTTTGTACCAGAAAGGGTAATGCATTTCCCTACAAAGCTGCAAAGAACAGCATGGATAAAGGACCAGGTAAAAAAAAAAAAAACAAAAAAACAGAGCGCACTCCAATGCAAGAAGAATTTTGTACTTGGACCTGGAGAAACACCAGAAACAACTACACTCAAAATTGGACATCATTCCTAAAGACTGATATCATGAATCTGTGAAAACATAAATTGGAACAAAAAAGCAAAATAACAGCAAATAGCCTGTCTCTTCTATGTTATATGTTTGTCTGTTGAAATATATACAATACAGTACAATACAATACAGTTTATTTTTGTATAGCCCAAAATCACACAGGAAGTGCCGCAATGGACTTTAACAGGCCCTGCCTCTTGACAGCCCCCCAGCCTTGACTCTCTGAGAAGACAAGGAAAAACTCCCAAAAAAACCTTGTAGGGAAAAATGGAAGAAACCTTGGGAAAGGCAGTTCAAAGAGAGACCCCTTTCCAGGTAGGTTGGGCGTGCAGTGGGTGTCAAAAGAAGGGGGTCAATACAATACAATACACAGAACAGAACAAATCCTTAATACAGCATAATAATACAAATTTTAGAAGCACGGAGCAGAATTTAACTGTAGATGATATCCCATAATAAGATTTGGATATTTTTAGAGTCCTGGAGACCTCATCCATCAAGCTGCCTCCCCATTTGGCCATTCCACAGCTGAAACGTTGCTCGGCCAGCCAATCCGATGAAAGGACCCCTTTTTCCCATGATTCCTGTGATCCTCCATCAGGGATGACTTTACCATAGGCAGGCAACAACTTGGCAGGTGGGCCGTGGCACCAATTGCCACATTTGAGTACCGAGAACAGAAACAGAATAGGTGAGGGTTAGTAACAAATT
The DNA here is from genome assembly GCA_026402145.1 of Polypterus bichir lapradei. Classification (NCBI taxonomy): domain Eukaryota; kingdom Metazoa; phylum Chordata; class Cladistia; order Polypteriformes; family Polypteridae; genus Polypterus; species Polypterus bichir. The sequence goes on along the minus strand of JANRMT010062837.1, from coordinate 18,454,989 downwards.
ATAACAAACATGTTACTTATGTTTAAGTGTTAATGACTAACAACAGAGATGCAGTATGTACAGTTAATCAGCAGCTCTAGTCAGAATATGCTAAACTGAAGTAGTGAGTCTTCAGCCGAGATTTAAAGGCTGAGACCGAGGGGGCATCTCTTATAGAAGCAGGAAGACCATTCCACAATTTAGGGGCCCTGTAACTAAAGGCTCGACCTCCCACTGTTATTTTATTAATCCTTGGAATCATAAGCAGACCGGCATCTTGAGATCTTAATGTGCGCTCAGGTTTGTAAGTCATGATAAGTTCAGACAAGTAAGCCGGACCTTGGCCATTTAATGCTTTATATGTTAAAAGGAGGATTTTGAAATCTGCCCTAAACTTAACCGGGAGCCAGTGTAAGGATTTAAGAACTGGAGTTATGTGTTCATATTTTCTTGTTCTTGTAATAATTCTTGCAGCCGCATTTTGGATTAACTGGAGGCTGTATAAAGAACAGTTTGAACAGCCAGCGAACACCGCATTGCAGTAGTCAATCCTACTAGAGATAAATGCATGAATTAATTTCTCACAATCCTGTTAGAAATATATGCAGTTATCATATTTCTATAATCCTTATGTTTATCAATAAATTGTATTACTGTATAAATTGTATTATTGTATTTCTTAAAAATGAGGGTGCTTCAGTTATATTGGCAAAAATCTATATAAGGCAGGGGTCCTCAATCACGGTCCTGGAGAGCCGCAGTGGCTGCAGGTTTTTGCTCCAACCCAATTGCTTAATAAGAAGCACTTATTGCTCAAGTAACACTTCTGCTTCACTTTAGTTGTCTCGCTTGTTAAGATTTTGAACCCTTATTGCTTATTTTAGTCTTAAGCAGCTGTATTCTTAGTTTTAATTGTGCCTAATTAGCAATAACATGCAAATGACAAGATAGACCAGCATTTCTCCATTTAGCTTGTTACCATTTACACCTGTGTGTATTTAGCATGTACTATTGGGTTTAATTAAATACTTGGAAGGAAAGTGAAGATAAAAAAGTAAAGGACTGAGAATTACTCATCCATTTCAACCTTCAAATCATTTGGATGATAAAATTAGTAAGGGGAAAAAAATCTAGGATATGAGAATTATCTGACTTTACAGAGTTAAAACATAACAAGCCATGGAATTAAATTATTGGCAAGGATTGCTTTCTAATTAAGCAACCGGGCTAGAACAAAAACCTGCAGCCACTGTGGCTCTCCAGGACTGTGATTGAGGACCCCTGATATAAGGCATTTGAGACCTCTTCTACAGAGAAAGGTAAAGAATATAAAGGAGGATTCTTACCTAATTATTTAAAGTATTGATCCATGAAATTTGTCAAAGCATTTTTAATTTGTAGGCCAAACAAGCCTTAAAGGAACTCAAGCCCTTGAGAGAGAAAAAAAAGAAACAAAAAAAAAAAAAAAAACATGCAAATCTCTGAAATAACAAAAAAAGATTTATTATTCTTTAAACAGTGTTTCTGCCTATTTTTAGGAAGACAAAAGTGTAAAGCATCTGCACAGAGATTGGAAAAAAAAAAAGATGCTTTACCTGCGCCCGGAACTAAAAAAAAAAAATGTAAATATATATTGTAGAGGATGCCAAGGGCAACGACCCGGCCGGGACGCCTTGAAGGACCGGAAGTGGGCGTGCGCCCATCTGGGATCATGTGGGGGCTGCCTTCCTGGTTGCTTTGGGGGCCATGGGTTCAGGGCGTGGAAGCCCCATCCTGTAGGGGCTCGTGGTCACCGCCAGGAGGCGCCCCAATGCCTTGGGGACTTGTGACCTCAGCACTTCCGTCACACCAGGAAGTACTGGGGGGAAGATTTAAGAGGACACCCGGAGAGCTGCCGGGAGAACAGCCGGCACTTCCGCCATGCTGGGGCGTGGCCAACGAAGGAGTGTCGGGAATAACCTGGAGCTCATCCGGGAGGATATAAAAGGGGCCATCTCCCTTCATTCAGGGCTGGAGTCGGGTGGAAGAAGGACAAGGCACGAGAGAGGTGTGGAGGCGGCCCGAAGAAAAGGCATTTGTGTGGCCAGGACTGTGTGTTGGGGTTCGTGATTGTGTCTGAGTGACACTCATAATTGTATATAGTGTATATAATAAATACGTGTGGTGGTGAAAACCAACATGTCCGCCTGTCTGTGTCCGGGTCGGCTCCACAATATGTGTGTGTGTGTGTGTATATATATATATATATATATATATATATATATAGGTAGGAACATCTGAGTACTGGGATGTTTTCCGAACAAAGATTTTTAGTAAATCAGTATTTAGTTGTACGAAATTATATCAAATGTGAAAAACTGGCTGTGCACAAATGTGGGTTCCCTTGTACTTTTGCTGATTTGAATGCATGTAACTGCTCAATGCTGATTACTTACAACACCAAATTGGTTGGATTAGCTCATTAAGCCTTGAACTTCATAGACAGGCATGTCCAATCATGAGAAAAGGTATTTAAGGTGGTCAACTGCAAGTTGTGCTTCCCTTTGACTCGTCTCTGAAGAGTGACAGCATGGGATCCTCAAAGCAACTCTCAAAAGACCTGAAAACAAAGATTGTTCAGTATAATGGTTTAGGGGAAAGCTACTAAAAGCTATCTCTGAGGTTTAAACTGTCAGTTTCAACTGTAAGGAATGGAATCTGGAAATGGAAGGCCACAGGCACAGTTGCTGTTAAACCCAGCAGGTCTGGCAGGCCAAGAAAAATACAGGAGCGGCATATGCCAGGATTGTGAGAATGGTTAGAGACAACCCACAGATCACCTCTAAAGACCTGCAAGAACATCTTGCTGCAGATGGTGTATCTGTACATCGTTCTACAATTTAGTGCAATTTGCACAAATAATATCTGTATGGCAGGGTGATGAGAAAGAAGCCCTTTCTGCACTCACGCCACAAACAGAGTCGCTTGTTGTATGCAAATGCTCATTTAGACATGCCAGATTCATTTTGGAACAAAGTGCTTTGGACTGATGAGACAAAAATGGAGTTATTTAGTCATAACAAAGAGCGCTTTGCATGGTGGAAGAACACCACATTCCAATAAAAAAACCTGCTACCTACTGTCAAATTTGGTGGAGGTTCCATCATGCTGTGGGGCTATGTGGCTAGTTCAGGGACCTTGTTAAAGTCGAGGGTTGGATGAAGTCAACCCAGTATCAACAAATTCTTCTGGATAATGTTCAAGCATCAGTCACAAAGTTGAAGTTACTCAGGGGTTGGATATTCCAACAAGACAACGACCCAAAACACAGTTCAAAATCTACAAAGGCATTCATGCAGAGGGAGAAGTACAATGTTCTGGAATGGCCATCACAGTCCCCTGACTTGAATATCATCGAAAATCTATGAGATGATTTGAAGCAGGCTGTCCATGCTCGGCAGCCATCAAATTTAACTGAACTGGAGAGATTTTTTATGAAAGAATGGTCAAAAATACCTCCAACCAGAATCCGGACACTCATCAAAGGCTATAGCAGGCGCCCAGAGGCTGATATATTTGCAAAAGGAGGTTCAACTAAGTATTGATGTCATATCTCTGTCAGGGTACCCAAATTTATGCACTTGTCTAATTTTGTTATGATGTATATTGCATATTTTCTGTTAATCCAATAAACTTAATGTCACTGCTGAAATACTACTGTTTCCATAAGGCATGTCATATTTTAAAAAGGAGTTGCTACTTTGAAAGCTCAGCCAATGATAAACAAAAATCCAAAGAATTATGAGGGGTTCCCAAACTTTTTCATATGACTGTGTGTGTGTGTGTGTATATATATATATATATATATTGTGACAGATAAAGGGTGCTGTCGTCCTCTTGAACCCTCAGACTATACGCCAGACACCAGGTAAAAGTCCAATAAGTTGACTTTTTATTAATACACAGTGCACAAAGCACCCTCCACTCCACAATACTCATATATATATATACACAATACAATTCTCAATAAACCAATCCTCCACTCCCAGACACGTTGCCACCCTTCCACCCAGCTCAGCTCGACGTCTACTATTTCCCATAGTCCTTTTATAGTCCTTGACCCGTAAGTGCTTCTGAACCCGCAGTCCATGTGACTTCCTAAGACTTCCGGTCAGATAGAAACTCCTCTTCTTCGTCAGCCCAGAAGCACTTTATTTCTTCCGTCCTTGTGACATGGAAGTACTTCTGGGCTATATGGAAAATAAACATCTCTGGGTCTCCCTGCAGTGGTCCCTGGCGACCCCGACATTATCCAGCAGAGCTGTATACTAAAACTACATAATCCATGATGCCCTGCTGGAATTCAGGGCATCTCCATGTCGCAGGAAGGGCTCCCTCTGGTGGCCTGGGGGTACTGGCCGGGATAAATATAAATATATATATATATATATATAAAAACACAGACCCCGTGATTATCAGAGGTGACTGTGTGCAGAGAGTGTAGACCTATAAATACCTGGGAGTGCAGCTGGATGATAAATTGGACTGGACTGCCAATACTGATGCTCCGTAAAAGAGAGGACAGAGCCGACTATATTTCCTCAGAAGGCTGGTGTCCTTCAACATCTGTAATAAGATGCTGCAGATGTTCTATCAGATGGTTGTGGCGAGTGGCCTCTTCTACGTGGTGGTGTGCTGGGGAGGCAGCATAAAGAAGAGGGACACCTCACACCTGGACAAACTGGTGAGGAAAGCAGGCTCTATTGTAGGCACGAAGCTGGACAGTTTGACATGTGTGGCAGAGTGACGGATGCTGACCAGGCTCCTGTCAATCATGGAGAATCCACTGCATCCACTGAACAGTATCATCTCCAGACAAAGGAGCAGCTTCAGCTACAGACTGCTGTCACTGTCCTGCTCTACTAACAGACTGAGGAGATCGTTCCTCCCCCACACTATGCAACTCTTCAATTCCACCCACGGTGGGGGGGGGTAAATGTTAACATTTTGTGGAATCCCCCACATTATGGAGAAATATTTGAGCTTAGGTTTTTAACTGATTGAGAGCAACATGTAAATTGGATTATTTTTTTTTCTTTGGTTATACAGTAATCCCTCCTAGATCGCAGGGGTTGCGTTCCAGAACCCCCCGCGATAAGTGAAAATCCGCAAAGTAGAAACCATATGTTTGTATGGTTATTTTTATATATTTTAAGCCCTTAGAAACTCTCCCACACTGTTTATAAATATTCTCCGCACAGTTATACAGTAACCCCTCGTTTATAGCGGTTAATCCGCTCCAGACAGATAAATGAATTTCCACGAAGTAGTATTCTTTATTTCTAAATCTAATATTTTCACAGTTAGAGCATAGAAAACCTGTTTAAGACCTTCTAAATACGTTTTTTTAACATTATTAGAGCCCTCTGGACATGAAATAACACCCTTTAGTCAAAAGTTTAAACTGTGCTCCATGACAAGACAGAGATGACAGTTCTTTCTCACAATTAAAAGAATGTAAACATATCTTCCTCTTCAAAGGAGTGCCGTCAGGAGCAGAGAATGTCAGAGAGAGAGAGAGAAATGTAAACAATCAAAAATCAATAGGTCTGTTGGGCTTTTAAGTATACGAAGCACCCGCAATAAAGCGGCCACAATGAACGGATCAATGTGAAGGTAGTCTTTCAGCATTTTTTACAGGAGCGTCTGTATCTTCTAAGCAAACAGCCCCTCTGCTCACACCCCCTCCATCAGGAGCAGAGAATGTCAGAGAGAGTGAGAGAGACAGAGAAAAGCAAACAATCAAAAATCAATATGGGCTATTAGAGCTTTGAAGTGTGCGAAGCACCAAGTGGGAAGCATATCATATATCATTGAGGAGTTTTATTTAATATGTAATACGTGCTCTGATTGGGTAGCTTCTCAGCCATCTGCCAATAGCGTCCCTTGTATGAAATCAACTGAGCAAACAAACTGAGGAAGCATGTACCATAAATTAAAAGACCCATTGTCCGCAGAAATCTGCGAACCAGCGAAAAATCCGTGATATATATTTAGATATGCTTACATTTAAAATCCGCAAAGGAGTGAAGCCGCGAAAGTCGAAGCGCGATATAGCGAGGGATCACCGTATTCTTGAATAAAACCGCACGTGTTTATTTGATATTTGGACTAAAGTTTTCACACATTGTACACTTCATGTTATTATTACTATAACATGGAAAAAGTTTCTGTTTTAGGTATGTGTTCAGCATTTCTTGCCTCGCATTTCCTGTCATACTACATTTACCCTGATTGTTGTAGACAAGGAACACATAAGAAATGCATGTATTCCAAATAGCAATACATTATTTACTCTATAGAACTCCAGGCACCTCACACCCAGATAAACAGACTTGAGCTAGGAGAACTTCAGGCACGTCAGTGGGTGGATGGGATAGTAGGCTGCTTGCAGGCTGTGCTGATTGACACTTCTGAAAAACAAAAGATGCTGATGGAGAGGTACGAAGGAATTTAAGGTGACCTGGGATTATTACTTTTTTCGTAGGCTTCAGGGATTCTAGTGTTAACACTAGAATTACCGAAGCCTATGAAAAAACTTGTAGATCCGGCCCACTTTAAATCCCATAGCACCTCTCAGCCGGCATCTTTTGTCCTGTAAATGTGCCGATAAAGAAAGGTAGCAAGCAGCCTACTATTCCATCCCCCCACTGCCGCAGAACAGGCACAAAGTTCTCCCAGCTCATGCCTTGATTATTTGGGAGTGAAGTGCTGGAGTTTTAGAGTGGAAAGAATAGATCGTTATTTGGAACACATGCATTTCATGTGTGTTCCGTTTCTACAATAATCTGTGTAAACACATGGTTAAAACAGAAATGTTTGTCATATTTTAGCAGTAAATGACAACATGTTGGCATAAACTATATAATGTGTGAATCCTGAAGTCCAAAGATCAAATAAACATTTTCACAAAAGGTTCAAGGATGAGACAACAGCTTCCGTGGCGTAGCAGTAAGATTTGCTAACTTGTAATCCAGAGACCCTGGTTCGATCCCGACTGCCTCCTATATTTGCTGTTTTCAGTAGTGAGCTGCTCTTATTAATATTATACAGTACACACGTACATTTGGTTTGCGTCTGGAACAGACGGTGTACATTTATAGTACTTGTAAAAGTTACCTTTTTTTTCACTTTAATTGTCTCAGTCACGATTATGATACATACTACGCTGTTAGTTTTTATTTGAAACTGGGAATAACTGTAGATGTGAGTGGTGTTTTGAGGCAATGGAACTGGACATTCTCTGATCTGGAGAGATAAAAGCTGACACACAAACGCTGGTGAACCTGCCTTATTCATATCTCACCATCACTTGATTTTTTTTTATTCAGTTTTATTGAGTGTTCCTGCTCACGCTGAATTAGTATGCACCTTATGATCCATGATGTCAAAGCCACACTGACAAAAAAAACCCCAAAGATATAGGTATATATGAAATTTTGAATTATTCATTTTATGACCTGTATAGTACATTTCGGAAAACATTGTGGCACGGATGGAACATTATTCATATTGATTCGCATAACATCTTGTGGTTGTAATTAGTGACCGCGGTTTTTTTTTTTTCCTTGATCTTGCCAGTCCCCATGTTGCTGTATGGTGTGTTTCTTTTGTACTCCAGGACATGCAGAGGAAAGAATAGTACAGAGAGGTCAGTTCCACGTTATATGCAATCATTAGATTCAAATGTTAACAGTTCAAACACACCCAAGGACCGTCCTTCCTACATTTACGACATGTGTACCTGTTGCAATGTACAAACTTCTCTCTATGCTTTGGTTCCTATTACATTTTCTGTACCCCCTCACCCCAGACTGACAAGATCAGGAAAACATCATTGCACTAATGCAATATTATTTGAAAATGGACAGCGTCAGATCGGGTGTGAATTTATGCTGGAGCTGTTACTTAGTGTCAGATCAGGAGGGGTGGGGTGGGGGGATCACAGTGTGATCATGATTAAGAGAATAAAACTGAAAAAGGCTAACTTTTACAAGTGCAATAAATTTACACCCAATGTCCCATATATTTGTCTCTTTCCTTTTTTCTCCGTGCTGCGTTGACATCATGCACCAGATGGTGCAAGCTTATTCAGTTCAGCAGGAGCACACAGGTGGGCGGTTGCTTGTGCTATAACAAGCTTGATCTGGCGGCGATCAACACATATGTACTGTGCACAGCATGCATGGGGGCCATTGAGAAAAGAAGAGTGTTCATGGCTCACCTTGCAGAGGAACTTCGTTGTCACATCTTACTAGAAAAGGCGATGGAAAAAGAAAAGGAGGATGCAACATCGACAAGCTTCTGTTCCAAGACAGCCACTTTCCCCAGGAAAGTAAACTGAGTCAGTGTCAGGTGCCCTTTCAATGTAATAGGCAGCAAAGTATAGGGAGAAGTGTGTACATTGCAACAAGTACACATGTCATAAATGTAGGAAGGGCAGTCCTTGGGTGTGTGTGAACTATTAACATTTGAATCTGATGATTGTATATAGCGTGGAACTGACCTCTCTGTACTATTCTTTACTATGCATGTCCTGGAGTAGAAAAGAAACACCACTATATAGCAACGTGGAGACTGGCAAGATCGCGGGGGGGTTGACTGGTGGGAGAAAACAAAAAAAAAAAACACACAGTCACTGATTACAATCGCAAGATGTTATGCAAATCAATATGAATAAAATGAATAATGTTGCATCCGTGCCACAATGTTTTCCAAATTGTACTATAAAGGTCATAAAATGAATAATTCCAAGTGTCATATATACCTATATCTGGTATTTTTTTGTCAGTGCGGCTTTGACATCATGGATCATAAGGTGCAGACAGTGAGATACGAAGAAGGCAGATTCACCAGAGTTTGTGTGTCAGCTTTTATCCCTCCAGATCAGAGAAGGCCCAGTTCCATTGCCTCAAAACACAACTCACATCTACAGTTATTCCCAGTTTCAAATAAAAACTAACAGCATCAGATCCCTAGAGCAGTAGTATGTATCGTAATCGTGACTGAGAGAAGTGAAAAAATAAAAAGGTAACTTTTACAAGTACTATAAATGTACACCATCTGTTACAGATACAAACCAAACGTATGTGTGTACTGTATAATATTAACAATAAGAGCAGATCACTACTGAAAACAGCAAATATAGGAGGCAGTTGGGATCAAACCAGGGACTCTTGATTACAAGTCAGCATATCTTACAGCTATGCCACGGAAGCTGTTGTCTCATCCTTGAAACTTTTGTGAAAGTGTTTATTTGATCTTTGGACTTCGGGATTCACACATTGTATAGTTTATGCCAACATGTTGTCATTTACTACTAAAATATGACAAACATTTCTGTTTTAACAATGTGTTTACACAGATTATTGTTGCAATGGAACACACATGAAATGTATGTGTTCCAAATAATGATCTATTATTTCCACTCTAAAACTCCAGCACTTCAATCCCAGATAATCAAGGCATGAGCTGGGAGAACTTTGTGCCTGTTCTGCGGTGGTGGGGGGATGGAATAGTAGGCTGCTTGTCTTTATCGGCACATTTACAGGACAAAAGATGCTGACGGAGAGGTGCAATAGGACTTAAGGTCGGCCGCATCTATGAGTTTTTTTCGTAGGCTCTGGTAATTCTAGTGTTAATGGTGGTAATAAGGAAAGATGGAAACATAAAGGGATTCAAATTCCTGGGAGTGATGGGAAAGTTGATGAGCTACAAGAATGATGCAAGGGTGATTAGCAGGGACTGAAATTCTTTATGAATAGCCTTAAAGCATGTGAGATGATACTGTAGGGGCTCTGTGTCAATCCTGAATGTTGCAAAACTGAAAATTTTCTTCAAGGAAATTGGACAAACATGGGTACAGAACACAAAAGAAAAATATAACAATTCTGTAGATCAATTTTGGAGGAAGGAAAAGTAGGCGTGAACACAGTAAGAAAATGAAAGATAAGATAAAACAAATTATAAACTTGTGGAAATTAAGAAATTTGACTTTCGAAGGGGATTTTTTAACTAAAGAAATATACTGTTTTGCCGGAACTTTACTTAGCAACAGTGCTCAAACCACCAAAGGTAGGAAGGACAGGTTTTACTGATACACAAAAAAAGTGTCAATGGGATTTACTTTTATAGCAGTTTCAATGCCACTGGAAAGAGAAGGGATTGTACAGCCACTTACCATGGAACACTTCTTGATGAGCAATTACTGAAAGGTCCTTACCTATTTAACATACTCTTTACCATCCTTAAAAGATTTAGGGAAAAGCCAGTGGCATTAATGGCAGACATTAAATTAATATTCTACCAAGTAAAAGCTCTAGATAGGGACACTGATCTTCTTTACATTCTGTGGTGGCCTCAAGGTAAAATGACAAAGATACAGCTTTTTGTGCTACTTCATCACCTAGTTTTGTTTCTTATGTCTTGCATAGAACTGCTGAAAATGCAAGAGAAGCGGTGTCTGAAGAAGCTGTAAGCGCAGTACTTCACAATTTCTATTTAGATGACTGTTTAAAGTTTGTTAAAACAGTTTCAAATTTGAGATAAAACTATAAGATAAGCCTGCCACAAGATGTGGTATTCTGTCTGTGGTCAACATTGTATAGTCCCTCTTGGACATGTACCTAACTACTTAAGCTTTAAAGGAACATCAAAGACACAAAGCTTTTCTTTTTTGTGTTTATATTATCAGCGTTCTTCTTAATTTTTTGTGTGAAGTGTTTTAATTTCACTAAAACTTTTAAAACAAAGGCACTTGGACTGTAGAGCAGGCATGTCAAACATCCGGCCCGCAACAGAAATCTGTACGGCCCGCATTACAGATCCTAGTTAGCACTGAACTTGTACAAAATGATTACTATCGTTTGTGATTGAATCATTCTGCGTCTTCGGCGTTACTTATTGACTTTTCTTACTTCTGCCTTCTGACAAAAGCATGTTTTCCCATGGCATTACAGTACCGGAAACGCCATCTGCTAGTATAGCCACAAGCCTTGACCAAAGTTAATGAGCCGCAAAGTCACAACTGAAGTGTTAGGCTGCAGCAGTGGGCAGCAGGGGCAGCCTTAGGCATGTGCAAACTGTGCACCTGCACAGGGCTGCCATGCCAATATATATTGAATATTAAACAGAAAGAGAAAATAACGACATAGCTGACGGCAATGTGGCCGAAAAACATTGCGTTTCTTGTTAATTAGTATGCTGTATTTACTAATGTCGCTAGAGTCTGAGCAGTAAGCTATATGTAGTATTATAACGTTCTGCCGTATTGAGAATATCATGGGCCGTCACTTGATTTTCAGCATATAGAAGAGTGTCATGAGCACGAGGCGGCTATGCAGTGTCCCCAACGGATGTGGCCATCCGCCGTGCATAAGATACCATATTGACATTGGCGGGCAAAGGGGCCACCAATTCTTTCTATGCCCAGGGCCACCATGAGCCTAGAGCTGCCCCTGCTAGACTATACTACTGGCTGGGCTGCTGAGACTGGCCACTGGGCAGAACTGACCATCACGAGTAGTAATAGCCTGCATATTTTCACATTTTTTTGCCCTAGTTTTATGTAATTTTTTGCTAGTATTGTAACGAACAGTTAGTGCAGACTACAGCTGAAGATCCGAAGTGGACGCAAGAAGTTGGTGAGTTGTTTATTAACATATTTTTGTGATTTTGAGTTTGTAAAATTAGTGTAGGTCAGGTGGCTTTTTGCATATTGCCTTATTTTACAATATTAACTTTGAAGTAAACTTAGTAAAGTAAAATTAGATTTTTGGACGATTTGTTTTCCAACCTAAATTACTGAGCATTGAATTCAGTGAACGTTTTCGTGATTTCAGTTCACACAAACAGGACTTTGTGCCATTCTCTTACAACGTTGAGAATGCGCCTGAGAATATCCAAACGGAATTGATTGAACTGCAGTCAGATTCTATTCTGAAGGCAAAATACAACGAAGTTGGTGTGCCAGGCTTGTATGCTTACCTGCCTCCCTCGTATATGCAGATCCGTAAGTTGGCATCGAGAGTACTGTCTATGTTCAGAAGCACTTACCTTTGTGAGAAACTGTTTTCGTTAATGAAAGCGACCAAAACCCCACATCGCTCAAGACTTACTGTCGAGCACCTTTCATCCCTCATAAAAGTTGCAGCTGCACAAGATTTCAAGCCTGATATTGATGAACTGGTTACTAACAAGAGATGCCAAGTGTCGGGACAAAAGAAATAGATCTCACACTGTAAGACTCCTATATAAGCAATGCATATAATATAATAATATAAGGACCTAGCTAAGATGCTAAGACTCTAATTGTACGCTGTTGTACTTAGAGTGTGTGGAAATAAATTGCTTTTCTTTAAAAATGTAACACTTAAAGTTTAAAAGTTTTCATCATTGCAAAGAAAGCTACAGTAACTTTTTATAATAGTACAATAGTATTTGTTACAGTCAGGCCCGCTAACGCACATATGGCATTGTCTTTGACACCAGTATGAATTTTTAAATACGAAGAATACTGAGAAATGCATTCATTTATTTACTTCTAGTAGGATTGACTACTGTAAAACATTATTCACTGGCTATTCAAACTGTGCTATATCCTGCCTTCAGTTAATTCAAAATTCTGCTGAAAGAATCATTATAAGAACTAGCAAGTACAGTGGTGTGAAAAACTATTTGCCCCCTTCCTGATTTCTTATTCTTTTGCATGTTTGTCACACAAAATGTTTCTGATCATCAAACACATTTAACCATTAGTCAAATATAACACAAGTAAACACAAAATGCAGTTTGTAAATGGTGTTTTTTATTATTTAGGGAGAAAAAAAAATCCAAACCTACATGGCCCTG
>JANRMT010062837.1:18407340-18441722 GCA_026402145.1 Polypterus bichir lapradei | reverse complement strand
CTAAATAATAAAAACCATCATTTAAAAACTGCATTTTGTGTTTACTTGTGTTATATTTGACTAATGGTTAAATGTGTTTGATGATCAGAAACATTTTGTGTGACAAACATGCAAAAGAATAAGAAATCAGGAAGGGGGCGAATAGTTTTTCACCCTACTGTATGACTACATAAACCCTCTTTTTAAGTAGTTACATTAACTTCCAGTTATTCTCAGTTAAGCTTAGAATTAATTTCAAAATCATCCTTACCTACTGTATAATAAATCACTAGGGTCTGTGTGTCCAGTCAGCAATCGGATTGGTTAGTGTGGCTTTGGCGATGTGATGAAAGAGGAAGTATGAGTGTGAGACATGCAATGAGGAGGAGGAGGAGTAAAGGAACAACCTGAGACAGATGCCTTCAGAGACAGCAAATATAAAATTGGGCAGGAGGTGGAAAAGGCGTTTTGAAAATAATGATGGATTCTGAGAAGCAGGCTTCACAGGAATGTACTTGAGCACCAGTGAAGAGATGTTCACACACATGGGTATACAGAAGTAAGATTCCGAAGGTACACATATAGCAAGAGATCTCAAATACTTTTAAATTATTCTTTTATATGTCATTTCTTACGAATTGAACACAAAATATAATTTCAAAGTGGTGTTCTTCTAAAAATTCCAAAGATTAATAAAATAACAATTGGGGTTGACCTTTTAGCTACAGGGCTTAAAAACTGTGAAACAATCTACTCATCAATTCAACCATCTTCTAAGCCTGCTTCACCTAGCTTACCCTAATTACAGCCGCTAATTATTATTATTATACTTTATTAATCCTGAAGGAAATTACTTGGTTTTTTGCATACCCCTTGGGATCAGAGCGCAGGGCCAGCCATTGTATAGCGCCCTTGGAGCAATTGAAGATTAAGGGCCTTGTTCAAGGGCCCAGCAGAGTAGGATCTCTTTTGGCAGTGACAGGGATTCGAACCGACAACCTTTGGGATACCAGCACAGATCCTTAGCTGTTCATATTGCATTTCTGTTTGTTAAAATTTTTATAAATATTATTAACCTTCATTTATTGTTTTTCTTCTCTGTGTCCTGCTTTGGCATTACTAAACGTTTTAAGCATTTAACCTCAGAGATGCACAAGAAGAAATCATCGAAAAAGGAAATATCAAATGAACTAAATAAATATTTCACTCATGAATTGTTAAAGGAAGAAATAAATGCAATGCCTCTTGCAGATGTAAAAGCAAGCTCTGAATTACAGACTTTACAGTAGAAGATATGTATTAAAACCTTTATATGTTGATGATTAATAAAACCCTTAGACCTGATAGGATTTTACCGTTTGTACTGAAATAAATGAAAGCCATTACTTATAAACTTTTATCAGGCATATTTGAGCAGTCACTTCAGAGTGGAAAAGTGACAGATGACTAGAAAATCCTGTCAAATCTATTACATTCTTCTCAGCAGGCCACTGCAGTAATGGACAAAATAAAAGCATAACACATGATTTACATAGACCTCCAAAAAAAGAATCCCACACTAGAGATGACTTCTGAAGCTAAAAGCTTCTACCAAACTGAATCTTAATCTCGTTAAGCGTCATGAGACAAAGATTACAGATGAGAAAAGAATTATACATATGGGGTGAGGTTATAAGTGTCTGTCCTTGGACTGCTACTTTTTCTAATTTATATTAATGGCATCTAAAGTAAATGGCTTTCATTTATTTCAGTACAAACGGTAAAATCCCATCAGGTCTAAGGGTGTATATTTAGTGAACCTGTGAAATCTGCATATGATACTAATTTAGGATGGACGGCAGATAAAGTAATTCCAAAAGACTTGGGTAAGTTTTAGCACTTTGCAGGAATTTAAGTGCAGTTGAATGTAGAAAAGTGCTATATATGGGTAAAAGGAAGACCAACTGTAAATGACAAGAAGGAAACACTGTCCTATAAGAAGCAGCCTCTGAAAAAGATTTGGGGGTTTACACTGACATAATGTTCTCATTGTCTAAGCAATGTGCAGATGCAATTGAAAAGGGAAATAAAATATTAGATTAATTGTAGTAATTGTTGAATGTAAATCAAGCAAAACTAAGTTTAGACTATATAATGCACCAATGAGGAATACTGTGCGTAGTTCTGGTTACAACACTACAAAAAGATCCTATTACATGAAGCTGTTTAGAGGAAAGCAACTAGGTGCATCCCAGAGCTTTAGGACATGTCTGACTGAGAATTAAACTGGCTTAGCTTTGAGCAGAGAAGACTGCACTGAAACCTAAACCAGGTCTTCAAATTTCTTTTTGACTAAATGGTGAATCACATACGCAAGGACACCAGTAGAAATTAATGGAAAGTGCACTTAAGACTGGTATAGAGATGTAGTGATCTGGAACAAACTACTAAGTCATGTAATTGGAAAAGAAACCATGAAAACCTTTAAGAAGTACCTTTCAACATTGAAAGTTGCTAGGGTGCTATTGGCAACCACTTCAAAGCAATTGGGTACCATCACAGAGATTTGGGTTGCCATACATAACAAGCACTTCAGTGATACAGTAGTTTTTCAGCAATTTGTCAATACTGGCCAAGTTTTTGTTCATTATGCCTAATCGAAAGATCAGCCTATAGTTTTCCATACAGTAATCGGTTTTATGAATAAAATAAAATATAAGCTGCACACACACACACACACACACACACATATTGCACTTCCTGGCTTTCCTTTACGGGGGGTAAAGCAAGTTAAAATATAGTCAAACAACCAGCCTGTATGCATGGGTGTTTGAGCCAGAGATGCACATGATAGGAATGTTAAAAGTCTCCTTTAGCTCTGTTGTAATGTCCCTGTCTTATAACTTGAAACGACAAGCTAATATGAAAACAGCTGTGACACAAACAAGATGATGAAAAATCTCACAGAGATTTTGTTTTTAAGACATTTAAAGCAGTGTTTTTCAACTGGAATAAAGTTCTAAGAGATGCAAAAGATGACTGAAAATAATAATAAAGCAGTAGTAAAAAATGTAATCATTAAAAAGCAAGCTATAGTAGAGGTATCAAACTTGAGGACTGCAGGCAAGATGCAGCCCTGGGATCATTTAAAAGAACCCTGCTTTACAAATTCTCAAAACATGCCACATATAGCCTGCAATGGCTACTAGTTTTCTAAAAAACCTTTTAAGTCTGATTCATATGGATTGTAGTAATATATAATTTAGCTGAATTGTATTTACACCTGTAATTAAAATGCATCGCCATTGTCCATATCATGCCCCATATACACACAGCAATTCTGGGTTTAGTGGTTGCATTTATCAGCACAGCACAGTGCAATGCAGATAAGCTGTAGTTAAAATTATAATGAGCTGCTTGTAATGACCCAAGCAGAAAAAGTGAAACATATACCATGTAACTGTCATAAAGAACTTTTAGCATGATAGCAAAGATTTAACAGTCTCATGAAGGAAATGGAAATGTTCTTAAATTCTTTTTCTGCCAATGGGAAAGATATCTGAGACACTGGAGTCTTTGTAATCAAAGGATGCAAATATTTCGTCAGCATATTTGATGGCCGAGCATACACTTATACTATACAATATTTTACAAAGCACATACTCTACTGTTGAATGCCCAGGAGGGTGTAGCCAGCCAACTAACCTAGATCTCCAGGGCAATGATTTTGCATTTTGACATTGTCTATTATATTGGACCTTGGACCTCCCTGTTACTGTATGTTTAAATATATTTGTATCTTTATATGAATTAGTGATTTTTAAAATGGTTAATGCATTTTATCTCTTAACTTGTTATAGAACTCTATATTAAAGATATCTCTCTATATATAAAAAAAATCCTGGGATAGAAAAGCAAGGCGACGATACATGATCTTCTCGGAAGTTGTCAGAAGACATTTAAAAGACCCGTGAGACAAAAAAGACTGGCCACGGAGCGTCTTGCGGGGACCATAAACATGAGACTTGGTGCCAAGAGATTGTCCCAGGGCAGTCTCGCAGGGACGTGGAACATAAGATTCTTGCAAGACATGCCCTTCTTATCAAATAACAGCACGGACAGGTAGCAAAACATTCAGTCATGTAAAGTCACGTAGCACACACAGATCCTGTGCTCTCAGCAAAGAAGAAAGAGCAGTGCGGAGAAAAGAGACCCAAGGTGCGATACACATGCAGAGAAAGGTACAGAACATGAAAGCAGTAAAATTCAAAAGTATTGTAGCGTCCCAGCCAAGCTGAAGACTTTTTTGTTTTAAGTGACTGTTAGGTCCAATCGAGGGAGGGCAGAGTACAGCACGGAAGACTGATAGCTGGGTACTGATTGATGCGGTAAACGGGAGGTGAGACCCGTTGGAGGGTGCTAGAAAGTTGTGTTTGGGGTTATGCAGTCGGCGATTGTTAAAGTAGAACTTTTGTGACACTTTATTACGTCAGTCACTACAGTATCAAAAAAAGACAGTAAAGATTGAATTGACGCAAACAAAAGGAAAGTAATCATCAGAACCAGGTGAATTTGAAAAGATAGCTGGACAAATCGAGGTCAGAAATAAAAGGCAAAGAGTGTAAAACAAAGTCTTTTCGCCTTCGGATCATTCAATGCACAAAACGTGCATGTACACAATAATGGACCATACGCTATGAGAATCTGTGGTCCCGCACAACAGCAACGATTCCAAAGAAGAAAAAAAAAAGCTTTTAAAATTGTATATCCGATTAACCAAACAAAGGGGTTGGCGCTATACATATGAAGAGCAGATTACAGATTATGAAAGCGGTGGAATTTGAAAGGCTCAAAAAAAAAAAAAAAAAAAAAAAAACATTGCCGTGATACACATGCAGAGAAAGTTAAAGAATATGAACCTAGGAAAATCAGAAAGTATACAAAAAAGAAAGTAAAGATCGCAGTATCGCAAACAAACAGAAATTACTCGAAAAAGGGAAAATAATCACCACGGACCAGGGGTAACTGAAAAAAAAAGCAGGAAAAAACGAGGTAAGAAATAAAAGACAGAGTAGAAAACAAAGTAAAACGTCATAAAGAGGTTATAAAATAAGTGGGCCAAACACATGCAGAGCAGGTTAGAGATAATGAAAACTGGAATTCAAAAGACTGAAAAAAAACATAGGCACGAAACACATGCAGAGCAAGATACAGAATATGAAAGCAGAAAAAAATGACAGTGTCAAAACAAAGAAAGTAAACATTGTATTAGCGCAAACAAAGACAAATTATTACTCTGAGAAATAACGAAAAGGAGAATAGAGAATAGAGATCGAATATATGGACATAGGTGATATGTCAGAAGTATGTAAATATTGTAAGGCTTTGAAGTTTAAGTCAGAGAATTTTAAAAACGGGGTTTAACTCACATGCATTTATTGGTTACTTTGCAAAAAAAATTATTAACTGCTGATGATGTAGATTGTTTTGTCTGTGCTGAAATTCCAAAAAGAGAAACCTATCCTAAATTATGGTACAAAGTCATTAAACACAAGTCTCATGGACCTCAATTAAATGATTCAGCATATTGGGACACGAAAGATTCCAAATATTGTTTTTACAGAAGTTCTGAAATTAAAGTGAAACTAATGAAATAGCAACAATTCAAAGAAAAAAAAAATCTTACAAGTATGTATCCAGAAAACCACACACGGGGGTTGGCGAGCGAAGTCCCCTAGTTTAATAAAATATTAAAGATAAATCTAGGTTTAACAAGGATGAGATTCAGAGGTATTTTACTCCAGTTATAGCAAAAACATGGAGCAGGAATACTGATTCATAAAGTAACCTATGTGGTAATTTCTGGTTCATAAGTGTGTTACAGTAGGATTATGGAATGAAACTAGACTAATTCTAGCTAACACATGACTAACTGGGATGAAAAAATATAAATGTAAAAAAAAACCCAGTGTCAAAATTTTTAGTCGGAACACAAGTCTACAGTCTTAACCTAATCAAATGAGGAAGGTGAGCAAATCTTAGCAGAGATTGGTGTGGATTTCTATACCTGACACTCATGCGTATATAATAATAATACCAAATATTTCATAACAATTGCTTGAAATATTTAAATATTTAGCACTATAAAGCTCTTACCTGAGTAGAGACGAGAGCAGTGTAAGGATGACGTTGTAGAGTGTATTTGTAGAATGGCAAAGGCCTCTAGAAGCATCAGTAAGAAGGATAAAGCCAGACCCTCGGGGTGCAGCAAAGCCAGAAGCAGTTGAAAGAGCACCAAAATCAAAAGCATAGGAGCAGAGTAAACTGTTCCTAAGCCAAAGGCTTCCACTGTTGGTTGGTAGTATTCATCCTTGGGTGATTCTCCCTCTTCCTTTGGTACTTGATAGGAGCGTCGCATGCACTGGTAGATATGAGGAATGAGGTGTTGCAATTCAGCTTGTGGGCTTACACATGCATTGGCTCTGTAGGAGTGGGTGATGGGGCCTTCTTCTGATAATACTTTAGGCTTTACAAAGACAGTCAAAGGGTTCCAGAACACTGCAGCCATGCCCAGACAAAAGAGAACAAAAGCCACCCTTGGGAAAATAGATGAGGCCAGTCTAATAAATTGTTGCCAATTTACAAAGCTTTCTTCAGGAGTTGAGCTCACAGCCCAATACAAACAGATGCAAACAACCAACAAAGGTAGCTCAAAGCGAGCCACAAAAACAGCAAGGCTGTGGCTATTAAAATTGCCATAATGGCATAACCATCGACGAACCAAATAGTAAGAGGTAAATAAAGAGCACACAGACAAAACATAGTGAATATTTCGCAGCTGCACATCCTGCAAGGTACACAGGGGTGCTAGGAAAAGTGAAGGAGTGCATATCACCTGTTCATCTCTGCAGCCATGGAAAACATGAGATAAACAGAGAGAAAACATTAAAAGTGCTACACAGGCCACTAGAACATGCATTGTTTTCTTATCCTTCAAAAAAGCCATTTGCTGAGAAGACATACCTGGGGTAGTATTCTTGGATCCATCAATAAATGAATGTAAAAGGTTACCATGCCAGGTATGATGCACAAGAATGAATAAGCCAAGGCTGGCCAGCAGAAAAGAAACCACTTGCTCCTCTGCAATTATATAACTGTCTGAGAAGAGTGAGGCACATCGTAAAAGAAATACCATAAACACAATAAGAGGACTTGTCACTTGCAGCTCACCCTTCAAAGCAGTGCTTGCGATGTTAAAGGTGCGATTTAAAAAATATCTATTTGAATTTTTTAGATGATTGAATTTCCACAGAAAAGCAACTTGTGCCACAATAGTAAATGTGCCAAGTATAGAAAATGCCTCAAACTCTGACCAAAGATACTGAAAAATTGCAACTGTCCCACTTGCAAAAGCACCAGTGAAAACGGCTAAGAAAAGTAGCTCCTTGTATGAAGATTCAACAATACTTGCAAATTCAGAAACAATAAAACATACTACACAGGACCCTACCAGTACAATTATGCCAACTATTATCTGCAGACTATGAAACTGGGCCCAAGAAATCTTGCACATCTCTTGCACACTGACAAGATAAACATGGAAGTCAGAAATAAGTTTTTTCAATTCCTGGGAATTCAACGGACTGTGGGTAGCAAACGCTGTATAATTCTTGGTAGCTTTTAAATACATGTCTTGAAGGTGGTCCAGTGTTTCTTGTGGAAGATGTTTTGCAACCAATGAATATGTTTCCAGGAAGCGGTTTACCTGTCAAATAAAATCAACGCCTTAAAAAATGTGCACTTGTCGAAGATAACATACAATGCTGTAAATAATTTATGTAGTCTAGAACACAAACAATAATTACAATGAAAATATTTGAAAGAAACCTTTCAGGAACAAGATTTTGATATTCATTATGAAAGTCTAGTATCAATAAGTAAAATAAAATTGACATCCCATCTGTTAGAGTATAGTGTCTCATAGTACTTGAATTAGTGTTCAGTCAACAACAACAATTTATTTTTTTCAGGAATGCTTCAATGGCTATTAACAGGTCGGGTTATTTTGACAGCCCACCAGCCTTAACTACCTAAGAAGCCAAGAAATCCCAACAAAATAAATAAATAAATAAATCCCTGTAGGGCAGAGGTTGCCCAATTATGCGCCACAGTGTCCTGGGGAGCCATGGATTCCTCACAGGGGCACCACAAAATATTACAACATTTTCATAATTTTATTTCCATTTTCAATTCAATGTGATAGTATGTGACATTTGGCGGACCTGGTGCAAACCAGAGACTCACTTAGTAATAACTGTTTACAGAAGCTTCTACAAATTGTTACTAGATGGCGCTCTACAATAATTAAATTTCTCGATTGTTTTGCTAGTTTGTCCAACTTTCTCTGTACTTTGTGTTCGTATATAAATAGCTGTCGGTTTCATGCAATCTTAGTGTTGAATTAGTTTTCGGAGATTTTTTCAACTGTATATTGTTGTGATTAAGTCAAGTGAAGTTTTTGAAGTATTTCTTCTCGTATGTATTTTTAAAAATGGATTAGTTTTTACTTATCAGTAATAAATTGTAAAAGTATCACTGCTGGTGCTAAGGCACAAGACTCGTTCGAGATCCTTGATACTTTTATATCCGAAAATGATGGTGCTCGTTTATATGTGCGGCTGTTATGGAGGATTACAAGCACTTATTCAAAGCAAAGCCTCTGATGCACTTTGTCCCTCAGATTCCTAGGGTGGACTCCTTCACGATCATACCCACTCTCCCATTCAGTGGGCACAATCCGTCCCTTCGCTCGTTCTGGCACCCCTGAACCCATTGTCTTCTCTCGTTCATGCTGGCTGGCTGGCTAGTCCTCTTTCTTTTGCCCCAATGCCTCACTCTCACTCTCTAAGCCTTTTTCCCTTCCTTTTCGTCTTTTTTTTTTTCCCCTCTCCATCTGTGCTGGGCCGTTCTTCTATGGCTCCATGGGGGCAGCATCTCAATTGCACAGCGCAGGAAGCCGATTAAGCAATTGAGAACAATCACACCCTCACGTGCAAGTGCGACTCTTCCCAATTACTCCATCAATTCCCCGCGGCTGCACAATCGTGCCCACAGAGACTCTAACAGTGAAAGGAATATTTGAAAGCCGCCAATCTTTTGTAGCCCCGGACCAGCTACACCACAATCCCACTAATTATATAATAAGTTGGATTTGTTCAATTACATTTTATTGTGATCTTAAATACATGTTTTATTTATTTTTAAAAAATGTTTGGCCGTTTTGCAAATTTTAATTTGATTGGGGGTGGGATATGCCTTGGGAAAACCTGGATTCAGCAATGGCACTGAGAATCAAAAAGGTTTGGGAACCACTGCTGTAGGGTATAAAAATGGAAAAATCTTGGAAAAGGCAATTCAGACAGAAAACCCTCCCAAGATGTACCTGGTGTTCTATCTGCAGGGACAGTATGATAAGAACCACGAGAAAAGAAGTAGTAAGAAAATGTGCCAAAATTGTAAATGGTGTGAGGGACAGCCGGCGGTTTAGTCCGGCCAGGACATCCCTGGAAAAGAAGAATGGAGGAAAGCAGTCTTTTCAGGGCACTGGATCCCCCGGGACACTAGGTGGCAGCTCCCCTGGACGGCAATGGTTCCCCGGATTCCCACAAGGCATCCTGGAACATGGAGTCCATTTCCTCAGCCCAGGTTGGGTGCCGTGGGTGCCACCAGGGGGAGCTCACAAAGAACCTGGAGACTCCTACTGTTACGACAACCCGGAAGTACTTCAGAGTTATGAGGATGGAAGCCCACAGTACTTCTGGGCTACTTGAGAACGGGTCATGCACTATTTAAAGGACTGGTGAAAACCCAGCAGAGAGAGCCGGAGTTGGGTGGTAGAGTGACGGAGATGCTGGGAGGAGTGGAGGATTGTGATTATTGAAGAATTGTGGCGTGTGTGGTGCTTTGTGCACTGTGATTGAAGAAAAATATTAAAATTCTTCTTGGTGTTTTTTACAAGTGTGTCTTGGACTGGGTTTTACGTGGGTAACAGAGACCCCTAGCGTCCACAATGGGAAGTAAAAATGATCTTACAAACGAATCCTAAACACAAATCAAAAATTTGATTTGCTCTTTGATCACCCAACTTTTTCTAACATATGCAAGAAAACCCATGTTTGTTTATAACCTCACCAATTGTTTGCTGACAGCCGTTGTGTTTTGCAAATTAGTCAATTAGCAGCAATCAACCTGCAATCATCCATCCCCCATTCAGCCAGCTGCATATGCCCTTCCTGACACTAACCATCTATTTATCATCCCCCAGCCAGAATTTTCACTTTCAGCTCTAGTCTGTGTGGAAGATTTTATCTACCAAAGAGTTGTAAGGAATTATATAGGTAACGATATATTGTTATATGAAATACACACATTTCATGTGTGTTTCATGTCTACAACTATCTGTGTAAACATACGCTGTAATAAGAAACGCTAGATCTTGTAGACGTAAATCAAATATATGTATTTATTACATCAAATATAACAGTTTGAATGTGAACTTTTACTTATGTGACAACTGAGTAATTACAACAACACACAGACATAAACAGTTGTTTAGCATTAACTTTTAAAACAAACAAATTGACACAGACTGTTACTCAAAAGATATGTATTTATTATATTAATGTGAAACACACACAAACAAATACATGCATGAAAACACCTTTATTTGAAAATAATTTTTGGACTTCAGACTGTACACATTCACAGCAACATGTCATTTGAACAAATGATTTTTATTCAGTTTTACTCTTGAATAAAAACAAAAAAAAATGTCTTGCTACAGTAATAACAATATAATGTTGATGTGAAATGTAGACTGAAGTCCAAATATCAAATACCGTCACAAAACGCATAACAAAACAAGTGCATTTATTCAAGAATAAAACTGAATAAAAAGAAATTGTTCAAATAACATGTTGCTGTGAATGTGTAAAAACTGAAGTCCAAATATCAGTTGGTGCAAAATAAGGACAATTGAATGCATGTGTGTAGTTGCATGTTTCATTTTCAACCAGTAATTAATGATATCCACGCAACTGTCACAGTGATTAACACTGCTTCCTCACTGATCCATATAGGTGGTAACCACTGAGTTCGAATCCCGAGTCCTCCCTGTGTGAAGCACTTTGTGTACTGAGCTATTATTATTATATAATACAGTAAAAAAAACATACATTTGATTTCAGTCTGTAAGTCTGTATAAATTTAGGATACTTGTAAAAGTTAGCTCTAAAAAGACAAATTGTTTATCAGTGCCTTTATAATTACAGTAATGTGACATAAACTCGATATATACAGTATAAATGTGTCACAAAATTAAGAATGAAATAATGCTAACAGTGTCAGATCATTAGGCAGTGAATCAATATCAAGTGCAGTTTTGTTTCTTGTTTCTAATGTGTCACCCCTGGAAGGGAGAGAG
This sequence comes from Polypterus bichir lapradei, assembly GCA_026402145.1. Lineage (NCBI taxonomy): Eukaryota > Metazoa > Chordata > Cladistia > Polypteriformes > Polypteridae > Polypterus > Polypterus bichir. The sequence goes on along the minus strand of JANRMT010062837.1, from coordinate 18,430,282 downwards.
AGAGAGAGAGGGAGGTTGGGAGCATGTGCTGATTACAGTGCGTTGCCACACTCCCCACATGGCAAACCACTCGGATTGAGATCATAGTGCAGCTGTGCAAAGGGTGATACCTCAGGACCACACTGAACAGTGTGAGTTTTTTTAGTGCGGCTGCAGTGCCAATCCTACCACCAACCTCCAAATTTTCCCTGCAAGTTGGAGGACCTGCTTGAGGGCTAGATGCAGATTAATATCATACAAAGGATGGAGCAATTGCAAGTTAAGGGCCTTGCTCAGAGGCCCAATGGAGTAGAGTCACTTCTGGCATTTATGGTATTCGAACTGGCAACCTTTTGATTGCTGGCACAGATCCCTAGCCTCAAAGCCACCATACCACCCAGGGGGAGAGGAAAAATTTCATATGCTACAAGAGGAAGAGATTCCATCATTATGAGTATGCAAATGACTGAATATATCTTTGGGTGTGGGTGGATAAAAGCACACACACAAATGTGGGTGAATCATTTCTTCTTGGTATCTTGTTAAGTAAACACACACACCTCAATCTCTATGGAGTTAGTGTTACTCGCACAGACTTTTTGACAGTAATGTAACTGTAGAAATGATTCATCCACATTTGTGTGTCTGCTTTAATCCCTTCAGAGCTTATTTTCATATGTTTTTCATCATAAATTTACATAGACTCAAATTAAATATATGTTTTAATTATATACTACTACTACTAACTTCTTTTTAGATAGATACAAAACTGTCACGGAAAAAAAAGAGGTAAGGTAAGCTGACAGACAGACAGATAGGAAAGGCACTATATAATAGGCAGACTGGGAGGCCACTACATAATAATAATATTATATTATTAATATACTATTAATAAAAATAATATTACGATAGATAACAGTATTAGCAATATACTATTATATATTTATCTCTGAGATTTATGTCAAAAAATAAATGAAAAATGCTACAGCCTGTTAATTAATCAACAAATGCTGCAGAAAGGCAAGTAGGAAGTGAGAATACATATAGATGTGAAAGGCACTAGACAGACAGCTAGATAGGGAAGGCACTATATAATAGGGAGACAGGGAACCCACAACATAGATATTGTGGCTAGGCAGGGAATTCACTGTATAATAGGCAGACAGAGAAGGCACTTAACTGATAACTACTGTTATATTTTATATTATGTATACCAGGGGGTTTCCAACCTTTTTTCCCCTGAGAGCTACTTTTACAAAATGAAAATGGCTGAAAGCTACTCATGTTTTCTAACGTTTATTCTCATAGCATATTTCAACCCACACAAACTGAATAAGCTTGTTTTGCCTCAACACTTACAAAATGTTGGTGTCCACAACTCCCATTTTACATTAAAACATCACAAAACATATTTAGTTCACCTGCAAGTACATTTTGTATGTCTGTATGCATTTTCTAGTGTATCTCACACCACTGAATTAAAACATGAATGCTGTCAAAACAAAACAATGCAATTACAAATACACAGATATTACTTATTCATTTGTCATTTTGTTACATGTCACTGTTTCACTTCACAAGAGTATTCAATGCCCAGGTGGATGTATGATGTGTTTTTTAGTTAGTGAGATGACTGGCACTGAATGGAGTCAACAAGAGAGGTGTATGGTGGAGTGTAGCCACATAGGTTCACTTTTATGGAGTCATTTAAATGTTCATCTGTCAGTCTTGTTCTGAACTTTGATTTCATGACATTCATGTCAGAAAAGTCAGACTCACAGAGGTATGTAGAACCAAACAAAGCAGACATTTTCAGAGGTGCTTGGTGAAGATTCTTATAGTTAGGCATCTGGTTCTACTAAGCTCCAGAAATGCTGAGAATGCTGTTAAGACTTTAACTGCATATTATTTTGAAGCTTTACTAATATATCTATACTAATAAAAGGCAAAGCCCTCACTCACTCACTCACTCACTCACTCACTCATCACTAATTCTCCAACTTCCCGTGTAGGTAGAAGGCTGAAATTTGGTAGGCTCATTCCTTACAGCTTACTTACAAAAGTTAAGCAGGTTTCATTTCGAAATTCTACACGTAACGGTCATAACGGTCGATAAAGGTCGACAACGTCCGCCATGTTGAACTTTCTTATTTATGGCCCCATCTTCACGAAATTTGGTAGGCGGCTTCCCTGTGCTAACCGAAACCGATGTACTTACTTATTTCGATGGTATGACGCCACTGTCGGCCGCCATATTGAACTTTCCAACGTCACCAATTTTCCAACTTCCCGTGTAGGTAGAAGAATGACCCCGTCTTCACGAAATTTGGTAGGTGGCTTCCCTGCGCTAACCAAAACCGATGTACGTACTTATTTCGGTGGTATGACGCCACTGTTGGCCGCCATATTGAATTTTACAAACGTCACAAATTCTCCAACTTCCCGTGTAGGTAGAAGGCTGAAATTTGGCAGGCCCATTCCTTACAGCTTACTTACAAAAGTTAAGCAGGTTTCATTTCGAAATTCTACGCGTAATGGTCATAACGGTCAACAACGTCCGCCATATTGAACTTTCTTATTCATGGCCCCATCTTCACGAAATTTGGTAGGCGGCTTCTCTTCGCTAACCGAAACCAATGTACATACTTATTTCGGTGGTATGACGCCACTGTCAGCCGCCATATTGAACTTTCCAACGTCACTAATTCTCCAACTTCCCGTGTAGGTAGAAGGCTGAAATTTGGTACTTATTTTGGTGGTATGATGCCACTGTCGGCCGCCATATTAAACTTTTAATGGAAACTGATGTACGTACTTATTTCGTTGGTATGACACCACTGTTGGCCGCCATATTGAACTTTCCAACGTCACTAATTCTCAAACTTCCCGTGCAGGTAGAAGGCTGAAATTTGGCAGGCTCATTCCTTACAGCTTACTTACAAAAGTTTAGCAGGTTTCATTTCGAAATTCTACGCGTAATGGTCATAATGGTCAACAACATCCACCATGTTGAACTTTCTTATTTATGGCCCGATCTTCTCGAAATTTTATAGGCGGCTTTCCTGCACTAACCGAAACCAATGTACGTACTTATTTCGGTGGTATAATGCCACTGTCGGCCACCATATTGAACTTTTCAACAGTCTTTGTTACTTATGGGCCCATCTTCAAGAAATTTGGTACATGGGTTCCCAACGCTAACTGAATCCTACTTACGTACATATATACGTCCATAGCCTGCAGCTCAGTCACTGTGTGAGGTGGCGTTGGGTCCTCCAATCCCAACGCCTCCCACGTTGTTGGCTGCCTGCCTATATAAGACCGTCCGCCACTCCGGTCGCTACATTCCCTTCCTTGCTTCGCCACGGGATTCACGTCTCCCTACTGATAACTACAGCCTTTTTGTTTAATCCACGGCTTCTCCGCTGTTTTATTGTTTGTTTATTACAATTATAGTTATTGTATAGGTATTTTAGACTTACTTTACATTGCTCAGGTACCCATTACCTTTATCATTCCAACCCCCATTACCATGTCTATCGAGGTGATCACTATCAATCAAAGAACTGTCACTTACTGAGTGGCTTCCATGCCCGGAGATGGACCTACCTTTTCCATTCTCTTTGTTACATATTGCACGGCCATATCAGGCTCACTCTTGATATCCGGAGAAACATTGTGTCTTATGTATTGAATGACTGGGACAGATTCAAGGTGTGGACTGATGACAGTACAGGAGATAATTATACTACACAGGAGCACTAGAACAGTGAAATGCTTAAGCCCTTCACCTATGGTTCTGCATGTGAGTTGATGGCTGCCGCTGAATTGTTCGGTTGTCGCTTTCTAGTGTACCGAAATGGCCAAATATTTTACACCTTTCGACAACCGCCAATGCCTCTTAAACATCTTAGATTCACAGGTGACGATTTCAGTAGTGGACACTTTGATGTTTATGAGTGTCTAAACTCTCAAAAGCTGGATGTGATTTTATCGATGAAACCGGTTGTGTGCTTACAATGCTTGACAGATGCCGAATGTCACTTCAACACAACAAATCCTGCAAATACTATCGTAATTGAAACAAACCATGAAACTCAAACCGATTATGACAGCAGCAATCCAAGCTGTGAGATTTGAGACAAGATTACTGTTCACATGGCCAACTGTAAGTTACATGCTCAAGAGTAAGCTCAGCACACAGCTTGGTCATATTACAACCGGAGGGCCGAACTGACAACATGGTATACAAACAGATCCTTAACAAATAATTATTGGCATATTTTCCCTCAGTTTAAAAAGGTTAAATTTTCTTCTTAATAAAAATTTTAAGGCAGTACTTCGCCGCTGCGAAGCGCGGGTATTTTGCTAGTACTATATAAAATCCAATTGCTCTCTGCTTTTCATGAGAGAACTACTTAACAGATTTAGATTGGGTTTTTTTCTATAATTTGCTGGAACATTCCGTTTGATTTTGCGACTTCTCTCATTTCGCTATGTATCATAGTTCGCTTGCAGTACTGATTTATTTCCACGAATCCGAGATCCACGCAACGGGCCAGTGGGAGGGGCCTTCCTCACTCACTACCTTCTGGGCGTATTCTATAACTCTGCTTAGCTAGCGAACGAGAGAATAATTGAATTCAACTTTGTTTGATATTTAAAATAAAGTGTTACTTAGGTCTTGATGAGTTTGGATGTTTTGTTAAGTGTATGCCACATTGAAAAGACAGATTGCAATTCAGATTGTTGATTGTGATTTTGTGTTAAAAGGATCGTGATATGATTTTTTGGAAAGATCGCCCACTCCTAATTTGACTAGTCAAGTTTTCAAATTTATGTAGGATTCATTAACCCTTTGGCGAGCTACCAGTAGCTCGCGAGCGACGTGTTGGAGGCTCCTACTGTATACTGTATATATAATTTTATATATAATGCAGTGTATATAATAGTAAAGTAACCCAGCCATAGGGAATGCACAAACCAGTGTGTTTCTTCATGCTGGTCCCGAGACCAGATAAATGGGGAGGGTTACGTTAGAAAGGGCATTCGGTGTAAAATTTTGCTAGATCAATATGCGGACAACATTGATTTCCATACCGGTTTAGTTGACGTCTGAGTTAACAACAGCCACCACCAGTAATGTGAGCCAACAGGGTGCTGGCGGAAATTGGGCTACTGTTGGCTGAACAAGGTGAAGAAGAGGGGAAAATGTGTCCAGAGGCAGGAGGAGAGGAGGAAAGTAAAGAGAATAGAAGTGAGGGTAGGAACTTTGAATGTTGGCAGTATGACTGGTAAGGGGAGGGAGTTAGCTGATGTGATGGAGAAAAGGAAGGTTGATATATTGTGCATGCAAGAGACTAAATGGAAGTGAAGTAAGGCCAGGTGGATCGGAGGTGGGTTCAAATGGTTCTATCATGGTGTGGATGGAAGAAGAAATGAGGTAAGGGTTATTCTGAAGGAACAGTATGTCAATAGTGTTTTGGAGGTGAAAAGAGTGTTAGACAGAGTGATGATTATGAAGCTGGAAATTTAAGGTGTGATGATGAATGTTGTTAGTGCTTATGCCCTCCAAGTTGGGTGTGCAATGGATGAAAAGAAATTCTGCAGTGAGTTGGATGAAGTGATGGAGAGTGTACCCAAGGGAAAGAGAGTGGTGATTGGAGAAGATTTCAGTGGACGTGTTGGTAAAGGGAACAGAGGAGATGAGGAGGTGATGAGTAGGTATGGTGTCAAGGAGAGAAATGCAGAAGGTCAGATGGTAGTGGATTTTGCAAAAATGATGGGCATAGCTGTGGTGAATACTTATTTTAAGATGAGGGAAGAACATAAAAGAGTGGAGAAAGATGAACACAGGTAGATTATATCCTATGCAAGAGGGTCATTCTAAAGGTGATTGAAGACTGCAAAGTTATGGCAGGGAAAGCGTAGTTAGGCAGCATAGGATGATAGTCTGTAGGATGACACTGGAGATTAAGAGGAGGAGGACAGTGAGGGCTAAGGCAAAGATCAAATGATAGAAGATGAAAGAGAAAGACTGCAAGGTTAAGTTCAGATAGGAGGTAAGACAGGCACTGGGTGGCAGTGAAGAGTTACCAGACAGCTAGGTAACTACAGCAGAAGTAGTAAGGGTGACAGCAAGAAGAGAGCTTAGCATAACATCTGGACAGATGGAGGAGGAGGGAGGAAAAGGAAACCTGGTGATGGAATGGGTAAGTATAGGAGGGTATACAGAGGAAGAGGTTGCCACAGCGTAAAGTTATGGGAAAGAGTAGTGGAAGCTAGATTGAAAATGGAGGTGATTATTAGTGAGCAGCAGTATAGTTTCATGCCAGGAAAGAGAAACACAGATGCAATGTTTGCTTTGAGGGTGTTGATAGAGAAGTAAAGAGAAGGCCAGAAGGAGCTGCATTGCATCTTTGTGGACCTGGAAAAAGCATATAACAAGGTACCTTAAAAGAAGCTGTGGTATTGTATGAGAAAGTCGGGAGTGGCAGAGAAGTATGTAACAGTGGTACAGGATATGTATGAGGGAAATGTGACTGTGGTGAGGTCTGTGGTAGGAGTGATAGATGCATTCAACATGGAGGTGAGATTACCTCAGGGTTTGTCTCTGAACCCTTTCTTATTTGCAATGGTAATGGACAGGTTGACAGAAGAGAGAAGACAGGAGTCCCCATGGACTATGATATTTGCTGATGACATTGTGCTCTGTAGTGAGAGTAGGGAGCAGGTTGAGGAGACACTGGAGAGGTGGAGATATGCTCTAGAGAGGAGAGGAATGAAGGTCAGTAGGAACAAGACAGAACAGATATGTGTAAATGAGAGGGAGGTCAGTGGAATGATAAGGATGCAGTGAGCAGAGTTGACAAATGTGGATAAGTTTAAATACTTGGGATCAACAATACAGAGTAAACGGGACTGTGGAAAAGAGGTGAAAAAGAAAGTGCAGGCAGGGTGGGATGGGTGGAGAAGAGTGTCAGTAGTGATTTGTGACAGACTGATATCAGCAAGAGTGAAAGGGAAGGTATACAGGACGGTAGTGAGACCAGCTATGTTATATGGGTTGGAGACGGTGACACTGATCAAAAAACAGGAGACAGAGGTGGAGGTGGCAGAGTTAAAGATGCTAAGATTTGCACTGGGTGTGATGAAGATGGACAAGATTAGAAATGACAGCATTAGAGGGTCAGCTCAGGTTTGACAATTTGGAGACAAAGTCAGAGAGGTGAGATTGCGTTGGTTTGGACATGCAGAGAAGAGATGTTGGGTATATTGGGAAAAGGATGCTAAGGATAGAGTTGCCAGGCAAGAGGAGAAGAGGAATGCTTAAGAGGAGGTTTATGGATATGGTGAGAGAGGACATGCAGGTGATCGGTGTAACAGAGCATGATGCAGAAGACAGGAAGTTATGGAAAAAGATGATCCACTGTGGCAACCCCTAACGGGAGCAGCAAAGAAGATTCCATACTAAAAGTGTTGTGTACTCTTCTAAGTAAAGTTTGATACACAAGGCCCTTGGTGACTTTAATTAACTTATCCATCTAGTCAGCCTGTTATGGAATCAATTTAAATTTAATGCAGAGCACTTTCACTTTACAAACACTGTACAGTTGCTTACAAATAATAAAAAAATGACATAAAACCACAAAGCAATGCCATACAAACTATAAAAATACAATGTCTTATATGCAGAGAAATATGCAGCTGGATTAACAGAGAGAGAGTGTCACAACATTTCAAATGTATCTTGTTATGATATTCCAAAACCTCATTACCTCTGAAGATTGTAAGCATTTCACTGTAGAAACTCTGACAACTGCCATATCAAAATGTGCTTTCTGTACGAAAAATACAGTATTTTTCAATGGATTTTTGCACATATTAAAAAAAAAACAAACAAACAAAAAAAAACCTTCTAGGATGACATCACTTTCTGTCCAGACCTTTAAAGCCGCCATCTTTGCCACATGTCATTAGTTCTGTTTTGGACTTTAAACCAGACAACTCTACAAAATCTAACCCTTTTGCAGCCAGGGCATAATATACGGGTGGCTGCCCCAAACCTTTTTTTACGCCTCTTGCCCATTCTTGTGACAACATGTAAAACCTGCTTTCAAAAGTAGATATCTGTAAATTCAAAATAAAAATTTCATAAATTGTAATCATACTGAATTACTCTTATCTTTACATGGTTACATTGGAGATAAAGCAAAATACTTTCTTTTTAAAGTATTGATCTACAAAAACCAATACACATGGCATTGTGTAATTCCTGACCAATGAATGAGAGGGAAGGTGGGCCTTAAATTCAAAAGTTCTGTGATGAGAGAAGTCCGTGGTGATATGCATTTTTAGATAAATAAAAAAAAATTGTGCAGTGCTACCTCCATCAGTGTGTATGCTCAGCCGACCCCGGGATGTTTAGTGGGGTGATTAGGGGTTGATCATGCTAGCACGAGTGTGTGATTCTTCCCTCTTGAGATCCCAGTAGGTACCAAAAGGGCATTAGGAGGATGGAAGGTCAGGCTTGGAGCATCATGGCAGACACTGAAGGAGGCAGTCAAGGCAAATGCCGGAGTTGGTGACTGTGGCTGTTGGTGTCTCAACGTGCTGCAAGACCTAAACAGGGTGAGCTGGGCACATGGATAGTAGAACCCAATGAATGCATGGCTTTATTCTGGTTTTTACTCATGGACTTTTGTTATTGTTTGACTTTAAACTTTTACAGAAGAGCACCAGTTATTATGTATTATTTATTCACTTTATTTATTGACCACAATGCAGTTTTTGCACTGATTGAGAATAAAATCACAAATGCACTTTGTCTTCATCCCTATTTGTTGTGCCCTCATTTGCCCGGCTCGGTTATAACTATCAACTGCTCTGGGTTCAAGCTACCAAGAAGCATGGAGCAAACCTGGACCAATGCAATCTAAGAGATTTATTTAATATTATTTTAACCAAAATGTGTGTGTTTGGGTCACTGAGAGCATACAGCTGATACCTGAGTTGAATTATACAACACAAATAGTTACCAATTTTTTCATGGACATTTTGATATTTTTTTCCTTGTTGTTCAGTGTGGGTTCTCATTGACCCCCATTGTATGATTATATTTTAATGGTAAATTACAAAATTAAAAGTTTTTCTTGGCCATCGCAACAAACAATAGGGAGTAAGCAACAGATTAAAACAAATACATATACAAAATATTAAGTTGGAATATTCCTTTAACACTCTTTTATTGGTATTTGGCACTTCCTGTTTTAGTTTCATTGTCCTATTTTTACAGTTAACTTTGATTTCTTGATAATGCATTTTGATGTCATTGTTTTTATTTTGGCACTAATTTAATATTAATTTGTCAAATTTCTGCAATTTCTCCATCTTAGAAAATAATGTACAACTACATACTGTGGCACCTTATTATTTGAGTATATTAGTGAAACATGAGCTCTTTCATCTAAATCAAAGTTCAATGTTTGCTAACAAAATCAAACTGGACATATAATCTTCTTAAATTTGTTTAATTAAATTTTATTAAAGGATAAGTTTAGTATATTTCTAGGAACTAAAAACTAAAGTTCTGTATATTTCAACTTAAAGTTATTTCTTCACAATCATGGTATTTATTCATTTGCCATAAAAAATTGTGTTCTAAAGTGAAGGATTTTTATTTTATTTTTTATACATTTTAAAAAATACCGTGTGTCCTTCTACAATGTACACTTTAAAACAGCAAATATTTTGATTTAAGAAAATGTGGCTTCCACAATTATGAGACATACTTGTGATAACGAAAGGAAATCATTATTTTATCACTGATTTAATCTTTACTCATAATTCATCCCCTGTAACCCTGGAATCAAGCTAGTAGCTCTTCTCTGGACTTCTTCCAGCTATGTTCTTTTGGTAGCCTGGAGACCAAAACTATGCAAAGTACTCCTGGTGAGACCTGAACAGTTCGTTATAAAGCTCCAGCATAACCGCCTTGGACTTGTATTCTACACATTGTGTTAGATAAACTAACATTCTGTTAGCCTTCTTAATATCTTCTGAAACATATTCGAGAATATAAAAAAAATTTAAAAATCATTCAATTCACAAGATGCTGTCAATGACTTAAAAACCCAAGCTCAAATGTCAGAAAGTTGACATGTATTCTTGGATGGTCAAATCAAACGTATGTTTTTATTATATTAAAGTAATAATAATAGCAGCTCACTACTCAAAATGTGGAATGCCCAGTCTCAAACCCGGAACCTTTTAGTTGTAAGGCAGCAGTTCTTACTTCTGCACCATCCAAGAACACATATCTGTTGACTGACATTTGAGCTTGGGTTTTAAACTCATTGACAGCAACATTTAAATGTAATGATTTTTCTTTTTCTTTTACATTGGTTATATTATTGAATAAGAACACCTGTTTCAGCCATGTAGGCAGGGGTTTAAGGCTAGATCACATCACATCTCCACCTAGAACTGGTTCGACCCTCTTCTCTCCCCCACTGTGCTGGCAACCATGGGTGATGTATTTGTGATTAGAGATTCTATTGTATGAGGCTTAAACATCTCTTGCCCTAAACTGAAATCTTTTGTTTCTTGTTTTCCCGGTGTTCGTGATGTTATGAGAAAAGCACCGAAAGTCTTTGAGATGCACAAGAACAGGGCAGTGGGATCTATCGTAATACATGCTGGGGTAAAAGATGAGAGATACCAACAGTCAGAGATTTTTAAGGCGGACTTCGCAGCACTTATTAAAGCCAAGAAGGAGAGGACCCCGGCTGTGAGAATCTTCATCTCGGGTCCTTTACCTCTGGTTAGAAGATTAAATGAGTACTACAGACATCTGCTGGCATTTACCATCTGGCTGAAAGACTTCTGCAAGGGACTAAACATTGGGATCTCTTCTGGGATAGGCCGCATTTCTTCCAGCGGGATGGTCTACATCCTAATAGATTAGGTGCCCGGGTCCTTTCTGAAAACATCTCTAAGGTAATTCATCTCTCTTAACTATGTACTTTTAATTCTAATTCTTACCATAATGCTTTGCATGACATACTTTAATAACCAACCTCAGTTCATGTAAAAAATACAGAGAGAGTGGCATAAATGCGAGTAATTTAATTACTATTTCACCTCTAGATGTGCACTTTATTAAAACTATAGAAACAGTGGGGCTAATACGAATAACTTAATTACCATTCTGAACAGCCGTAACACTCCGACAATTCAGTTCTGCTCTTCTGAGACTTTAAATATGGCCTTATTAAATGTTAGAGCATTAACCAACAAGACATTTTCCATCAACGATCTTATTAGTGATAGGAAAATAGATTTTATTGCATCAAGTAAAAAGCGGCTTAGCTCTGATGGTGTGGATGGTTTAATCGAATCTGTGCCTCCGTATTACAGTTTTACTCATGCAGATCACCAAGGTAAGAAAGGTGACGGTTCAGCGAATATTTACTTGAGCCTGTTAAAGTGTGAAGATGTCGGCTTTGGTACATTCAAGTCTATTGAGTATCTTGCCATTGTTATTCATGGAGTTTCTCAGTCTCTAGTATTTTCCGTGTTTAGACATCCTAAATATAATGTGTCTTTCTTTGAGGAATTCTCAGATTTAGTGTCAATTATACTTACCAGCTATGACAGGTTTGCAATACTTGGTGACTTTAACTTTCATATCTATAATCATTGTGACCCGAAAGCAAAAGAATTCATGAATCTCCTGCACTGTTTTGATCTTAGCCAGCACGTTAGTCAGCCAACACACAAAAGACAGTACATGTTGGATTTAGTGATTACTAAATGACTAAAAGTTGATGTGAGGCAGATCATGGATATCAGTTTATTAGACCATTTTCTCTTTCTATTTAGTACTGTTAAAAAACGCTTCTTTAATTAATTTGCAGCTTCAAAGTTTATAAACATTTTAAGCAATCATTCCGTTTGTAATGCTTACTACAATAGTGATAATAATGTAAATAGTAAAGTGAAAAATTGTAATACTAAAGTGAGAGCTGCCACTGACATAGTCGCTCTTGAAAAGATAGTCACAAAATCCTCCAGCACTGTTACACCATGGAAGACACAAAGAGTGTCTGATTTAAGGAAAGTATGCCGGAGAGTTGAGTGTAAATGGAGGAAAAACTAAATTTATGATCCACTATAAGATACTTAACGGTAAAATAACAGAATAAAACAATATAGTCCATCTTGAGAGGCGGTGCTATTTCTCTAAACTTATAAATAACAATGCTACAATTTATCATTTGCTAAACCCAGGTCACTCAATGGAATACCTCCGTAAAAACTTCCAGTGAAACTTGTGAGACATTTGCAATATTTTTTAATCACAAAACTAATGATATTAGAAATAATATAGTACAACCACCCCCCCAACCAAAGACTGATCCCTGTCAACCCCAGTATTCCATTGTAAGCAAATTAAATTCTTTCTCCAGGATAGATTTACCCGATTTATATAAAATAATTTCTCAACTGAGACCCTCCACCTGCGTCCTTCACCCAATAACAAGTTTTTTCAAAGAAGTATCTGATATGCTAACTGAGAGTGTTTTTGACATAGTAAGTTCATCATTAGATATGGGGGTCTTCCCAGGCTGCTTTAAGACTTTGTTAAACCCCTGCTCAAGAAAAATAAACTCGACTGCTATGTTTTTAAAAATTTTAGACATGACTTTAAGTAAAAATCCTAGAAAAGGCAGTCATTATGCATCTAAATGATCACTTGAATAAACATTCTTGACAAGTTTCAGTCAGGTTTTAGAACAAATCACAGTACAGAAACTGCACTCGTTAAAGTGCTAAATGACTTGCGGGTAAATGCAGACAGAGGCTGTTTATCTGTTCTCATCCACTTATATCTGAATGCCACATTTGATACCATTGATCACGATATTCTTATAAATTGCATTACTCAGTGGGTGGGCCTCTCTGGCAGTGTCTTAAATTGGTTTGAGTCTTACTTGACAGGTAGAAAATTCTTTGTTATTTGTGGTAATTATACTTCAAAGACACATGATATTCTATATGGTGTTCCACAAGGATCTATTGTGGGTCCACCGCTCTTTTTGATCTATATGCTTCCATTAGGTCAGATTATCTCAAGGCACACAGCTATGTCAATGACACACAACTGTATTAATTAATAGCGCCTGATGACCCAGACTCTCTCGTCTCACTGACACAAACTAAATAAGGAGAAAATCTTAGTGATTGGCAAAAATGGATATAATGAGGGTATTAGAAATAAACCTGATCCATTAGGCTTAAATGTTAAGACAGAGGTAAAGATTTAGGGGTAATTATTGACACTGACCAAAATTTTAAATCACATATTAATCAGATTACTAAGAAGGCATTTTTTCCACTTAAAAAATATTGCAAAAAGTAGACCCTTTATAACTTTGCAAGACACTGAAAAATTAGTTCATGCTTTTGTTTTTAGTCGCCAAGATTACTGCAACACACTCCTCTCAGGACTACCCAAACAGACATCAATCGATTGCAACTAGTGCAGAATGCAGCTGCCAGAATCTTAAGTAAGAAAAGCAAATCTGAGCACATCTCTCCAGGTTTGATATTACTACATTGGTTACCCGTGCCATTTAGAATTGACTTCAATACTGCTTATGATTTACAAAGCCTTAAATAATCTCGCTCCATCCGATATCTTGGAATGCCTTTTACCTTACACTCCAAATCGGAACCTTAGATCTTCAGTTGAGTGTCTGCTTATAATTCCAAGAGCTAAACTTAAAAGAAGTGGTGAGGCAGCCTTCTGCTGTTATGCACCTAAAATCTGGAATAGCTTACCGATAGAAATTTACCAGGCTAATATGGTAGAGCATTTTAAAAAACTTCTAAAAACCCATTGCTTCATTTTAGTGTAACCCTGATATTCTGTATATGCATTTAATTATTATTATTTTTTTTTTTAAATGGCTCCAAAATCCGTAATAACCCCTACTTTCTCTGCTGTTTTTTCCCATTTTTCTGTGGTGGCGACCACCACCTGATGAAAGCACCATGCATTTTTTTTGTTTGTTCGTTTTATCTGTCCGCCCTGGCTATTGGACCTTACTTTATTCTTTGTTAATTAGTATTGCCTAATTTTTATATTTTTTCATCTTGTATAGAACTTTGAGCTACATAATTTGTATGAAAATGTGCTATATAAATAAATGTTATTGTTGTTGTGTTTATGTGATATTTGGACTAAAGTCTTCGATCGATCGATAGATCGATACATAGATACTTTATTAATCCCAAGGGTAAATTCACATACTCCAGCAGCAGCATACTGATACAAAAACAATATTAAATTAAACAGTAATAAAAATGCAGGTAAAAACAGACAATAACTTTGAATAATGTTAACGTTTACTCCCCCAGGTGTGATTGAAGAGTAGTGTGGGGGAGGAACAATCTCCTCAGTCTGTCAGTGGAGGACAGTGACAGCAGTCTGTCACTGAAGCTGCTCCTCTGTCTGGAGATGATCCTGTTCAGTGGATGCAGTGGGTTCTCCATAATTGATAGGAGCCTGCTGAGTGTCCGTTGCTCTGCCATGGATGTCAAACTGTCCAGCTCCATGCCTACAATAGAGCCTGCCTTCCTCACCAGTTTGTCCAGGCGTGAGGCATCCCTCTTCTTTATGCTGCCTCCCCAGCACACCACCGCGTAGAAGAGGGCACTCGCCACAACCGTCTGATAGAACATCTGCAGCATCTTACTGCAGATGTTGAAGGACGCCAGCCTTCTAAGGAAGTATATTTGTCTCTGTCCTCTTTTGCCCAGAGCATCAGTATTGGCAGTCCAGTCCAATTTATCATCCAGCTGCACTCCCAGGTATTTATAGGTCTGTACCCTGTGCACACAGTCTCCTCTGATAATCACGGGGTCTAGGAGGGGTCTGGGTCTCCTAAAATCCACCACCAGTTCCTTGGTTTTGCTGGTGTTCAGGTGTAAGTGGTTTGAGTCTCACCATTTAACAAAGTCCTTGATCAGGTTCCTATACTCTTCCTCCTGCCCACTCCTGATGCAGCCCAGGATAGCAGTGTCATCAGTGAACTTTTGCACGTGGCAAGACTCTGAGTTGTACTGGAAGTCCGATGTATATAGACTGAACAGAACCGGAGAAAGTACTGTCCCCTGCGGCACTCCTGTGTTGCTGACCACAATGTCAGACCTGAAGTTCCCGAGACGCAGATACTGAGGTCTGCCTGTATGATAGTCCACGATCCATGCCACCAGGTATGAATCTACTCCCATTTCTATCAGCTTGTCCCTAAGGAGCAGAGGTTGGATGGTGTTGAAGGCACTAGAGATTATTATACATTATACACTTCACATTATTATTAGTATAACGGAAAAAGTTTTTGCTTTAGGTATGTGTTCAGCATTTCTTGCCTCGCATTTCCTTTCATCCTACATTTACACAGATTGTTGTAGACTCTGAACACACATGAAATGCATGTATTTCAAATAACAGTATAATTATTTACCCTATAAAACTCCAGGCACTTCACACGCAGATAAAGAGACTTGAGCTGGAAGAACTTTTTGCCCATGTTGAGCTCTGTCGGGGGCAAGGATGAGATAGCAGGCTACCTGGTGCCAGGAGATGATCAACACATTTGCAAAACAAAAGACGCTGATGAGGATAGGCTTCAGGGATTCTAGTGATAAAAATATACCCCTCTACTCTACCCTATGATCCATAGTCACTCCTACCTTTAACACATCAATACTAAGTTAATAACATCTGATGAAGAAGACAACACAATGAAGAGCACAGCTCGGCAGCCATATTAAACAGGCTTATGGCCTGTTCTGAAGAAAGCTGAGCACCAATGATACCTTAACTAGAGACATTTTAAGTAACAAATAAGTCTGTGTGCCGTCTGAACTACACATCACCATTTAATCAGGTTGTATGGTTGCCAATATTCAAATGTAATTTGCATATTGTTATTATTTATGAATATTATCAAAAATACATTATTTTATGTGTAACTTAACTCCTGCTTGTCTTTTTACTATACCTAACTTGCCTGAGGTTACAGATATAGAAGGGAAGGTGGGGAGAAGTTATCTCTATATATAATCTTCTTTTGGATCTTGATCTTTGTTTGTCCGTGAATGAATTAGAAGAAGAAGCACTAGATGGCAGTAGAAAGACAGCTAAAACATTAGGAATCTCCTCCAGGCTTATACTACTGAAGACTGTAGTATGCCAGTCACACCTCAAAACACAGACATTCAAACTAAACAAATTGTTGTGCTTTAAATTAACTAAAGAGATCTTCATTTAGATCTTAATCTTTGTTTGTCTGCGAATTCCACGCATGCGTAGACCACCTTCCAGTTTAGTACGTTGTTGTTACTCACGGATGTCAACAATGTGCCGGAATAACAAAAGGGGTGGTGGACAGTGTTACGCTGGTTAGCTCCTGAGGCCTGGTTAGAGAATGAGATTGCCGAAGATAAAAGGTACGTGCCTACATAACATATGAATGAAAGAAAGACAGTGGGTAAAATGAATGACAACGTAACAGCACGTTCCGGAAATTATTATTGTTACGTTGCAGCCGGCGAGTGCTGCGCGTCTCACAGTTGTACCGTGGCTTGCTCACATGTCAGTGAAGTGATTCCTATTTATGCTTTAAACAGCCTGGATACCTATGTGTCCCCCTTTTATAACCATTGCTCTGTGTATATTGCCTTACTCTTTGGATTGCCACAAAGCAACCTGCGAGATTAGAGAAAGGTTGAGAAAAGATCGTGAGAGAAAACGACAGCGTCGTGAAAACGAGACAGACTGTGAACGGACAGAAGCAGAAATGCTCCTACACCACAACATAATTACGATTCGGACAGTGATTCCGAGTAGCCGTTCCTATCGAGTCAATATCCAAGGGTTTTCTTTTGTAATTTTGTTTCCCTTATAAAATATCATAATGCTGTGCGACGAAGGTTCCAGTTCACGACTGGCAGCCGCGTTTAAACAGGGAGCGCTTCACAGGCAACTTTAACATGCGCAACGTAGTTGGGCGCACATGGCTAGTATACTATAATACCTTATAAACAGTGATAAGTCTGTGAGATTAGGCATTCTGAAAAAGGCTACATATTAATAATACAATAGGGGAAAGTAGAGCAATATATTACTCTACCAAGACAAAACAACAGCTAGAAAGTAATAACTGAAAATGGCATGCTTAAGATAATTTTTATTCTTTTACTATATGGAACCTTATTTCTCTACGTCACAAACATTGCCTACTATTGCTACACTGATAATTCATTAGTAAGCTTCAGGGAGAGAAAATATTAAGCAGGTACATGGTATGTAATAAAAATCCATTCATCCAGGGCAGGGTTGTACAGCAGCTGGAGCCTATTCCAACATGCACTGAATGCAAGGCAGGAACAATCCCTGGACAGGGCACCAGTTCATTGCAGGGCAAACACACAGACACACAATATTCACTTCTGCAGCGCTAACCAACCTAACATGCATGTTTTTAGACTGTGGGAGGAAACCTGAACATTTGGTAAGAACATACATATTCCCCATACACTCAAACCCCCAGTCTCCTTCATTGTGAGAAAGAAGAACTACTACACCACTGCCTTGCTGCTCAATATTATTATTATTATTATTATTATTATTAACTGTGGTCCTCAATATGGAACAGTCACTTGATCTGCAATGATGAGCAGTCATGGCAAAGACAGCCTTACACTTCAGCCCACAGAGAATGTGTCCATGTGGGCATCAAATGAAACAAGGGTTCAACTAGTTGAGGGATAATATGAGCAAAGCCAACCCCACCCCTGAAGATGTTCTGGATCAGAACAAGTGGAAAGCAACATGGGACAAATGCCAGGAAGAAGATTAACCCTCCACTATAGTCACAATATTAATGATAATAATACTCCATCCATTTCTCTAACCCATTAATCCAGCGCAGGGTAGCTTGGAGCCTATACCAGAAGCATCAAGCATGGTGCTAGAATAACACCCGTACAGAGGCTCAAGTTCATTGCAGGTCAAAAACACATACACTTGGGCCATTTTAGCAGTGTTACAATTGTTTAGTAATTCTCTATTACATTATTTGAGCTCATATCTGTACTAATGTAATTAGTAATGTAAATTTGTAACAGTAAACAAATCCATAATTAAAGTTGTACAGAAAGTTTCTCTGTTAAAATATTAGTAATGAGTGAACCTCATTAAATTTACTTCAGCCTGATTTTGGTGAAATGCATTAAAGTTTAAGGGCAAGGAAAAACCAACTACTTTTGATTGGATTATAATGGTGCCGTGGCCTTTTAAATGCCCCAGAAGGCTAGGGAAGCATCTGCCAGCTATACTGGACCATTAACTGTGCCAAAATTATGATCTGAGCTGTGAGGCAGCAGTGCCTCTCCAAGATAAAATTATACTAAGAGTAAACAATATTCAGAGTTCTTTACTTCTCATTACATCTACTAAGATCTTATCACTACGAATAAACACACACCTACAGAGACTGCGATGCAAGTGATCAGTATCATATACTTGGGGGGGGAGGAATCCCTGTCACTACCCAGTCTGTGCTATATAACACACTTAATTCAGAAGTGAACACACAACATAAAATGAATGCATGCAGAACAACAAAGTATTTTCTTAAAATTCTCATTATAGCCAGCTAATATAACCACTAATGTAACCCCGCATGTGTGAAGCTGATCAGGTAGCACCATCAAGTGTGAAGAGGAGTATGCTTACAGTGCACATAGAGCAGGAATAGAAAATAATCACCCCATTTGAAATATTACCATTTTTTTGCTTTATAGCTTTAAATGAAAACACCCACAAAAATATTTCTTCCAAGCTTTACTTACTCAATGCAACCTATAACATGCAAGTGAAAGATATCACAACTACAGTTCAGAAAAATTATAAAAAATTAAAGACAAGACATACTGAGATTAATAAAGGACCACCCCCAATGTCAATATTTTGTTGAACCATCTTTTGCTTTAATGACAGTCTGTTGGGATGCTTCTCTGTCAGCTTTGCACATCTAGACTGAACAATATTTGCCCATCAAGATTGAGCAATATTTGCCTACTCTTCTTTACAGAATTGTTCAAGTTCAGTCAAATTGGATGGTGAGCGTTGGTGGACTGCGATTTTCAAATCTTTCTACAGATTTTCAATGGGATTTAGGTCTGGGCTCTGACTGGGCCACATGAGGACATTCACTTTTTTCTCCTTCAGCCACTGTGTGGTCAATTTTACTGTGTGCTTCGGGTTGTTGTCGTGTTGAAAGATGAACATTCTGCCCATCTTCAACTTTCTGGCAGAGGGTAGCAGGTTTTCCTCAAGAATTTGATGGTATTTTGCCCCATCCATTTTTCCTTCTACCCTAATGAGAGCCCCAGGCCCTGCAGCAGAGAAACATCACCACACCAGGATGCTGCCATTCTTTAATGTAAGTATGGTGTGTTGTGGATAGTGAGCTGTATTGGATTTCCGCCAGGTGTACTGTTTGGTATTGAGGCCAAACACTTTGATTTTGGTCTCATTTGACCATAAGACCTTTTTCCACTTGGCATCAGAATGTTCAAGGTGCATTCTGGCAAAGCTCAAACAAGCCCTGATTTGGCCTTTCTTTAGAAGTGGCTATTTCCTTGTGACCCTCCCGAAAAGCCACAATTGGTGGAGCGCTTGTGAAATTTTTGTCACATGCACACAATGACCACTCTTTGCCATAAAATGCTGTAACTCCTTCAAAGTGGCCATTGGCCTCTTGGTAGCCTCTCTTAACAGTTTCTTTCTTGCTCTTCCATCCAGTTTGGAGGGACGGCCAGATCCAGGGAGGGTCCTAGTATTACCAAACACTTGCCACTTCTTTATTATGGACTTTACTGTGCTCTTTGGGATTGATAAAGCCTTTGAGATTTTTTTTGCATCCATCTCCTGCCTTATGTCTATCCACAACTCTTATCCCTAAGATCTTTTGAAAGTGGCTTACCACCCATAGTCAGTTGTTTGCTGTCAGTTGCACTACCAAGCAAGGGAATGCTCCAGGAACAGCTGTTTTTATGCTTCACTAATCACACTGATCCACAATTGCTCACAGATGGAAGCCAGTAATCATGGTCTGCAATGGAAATTGTGGTTATTTACACCTGATTGAGTTTACAAATCTTGTTTAGGAGGTGGTGATCATTTATTAATCTCAGTATTTCTTGTTTTTTTATTTTTGTAAATTCTTCTGGACTGTAGTTGTGATATCTTTCACTTGGATGTTATAGATTGCAGTAATTAAAGCTAGGAAAAACATTGGTTTGTGTGTTTTCACTTAAGGCTGTAAAGCAAACAAAAATGGGAATATTTTGAAGGGGGTGATTCTTTTCTATACCCACTGTATGTGAAAGACATACCCCATCCAATATTGGCTTCTACAGTTCTGTGCTGTTACTCTGGCCTCACAAAGCATTTTAGGGTGCTGAGGAGAAAAAAAAGGTCACCTAAGCCGACTACAAGGCAAATTGTCTGGGAAGAATTCACCAAATAAGGTCATTAGCAAACCAGGCAAATCTGCTATGAGAAAACAGTGGGTGAATTTCACCAATCAACACTATTAAAGACAGACCAGTTTACAGTTTCGCCAAAGCTTTTCAATGAGAGATTGTACAGCATGCTTTATTCAAGATATCTCACCTAAATGTATTGTCCCAAAAATTTACTTGAAGCAAAACTGTGACAAATTAAAAAAAAAAAAAAAAATTCCAACGGGAGATAAGTTGTTTCAGGTGGACAGAAAGACAGACAGAAACACATGGCTATCGAGGTTGGTTTTCTACACATTTAGCAAATGCATCAAAAAAGGATATTAGGTAAGCTAAAAGGCAACTAGAGAAAAATATTATAAAAAAAAGCAAAACATTACCTAAAGAGAGTCTTTCAATGTTTTATTAGTAAAAGAATGTTCAAGGAGGAGGTAAAGAGTACTAGGAATGGTTAAAGAGTGATCAAATTGATCCAATTAACTATAGGCCAGTAAGCTTGACGTGCATCACAGATAAATTAATAGAAGCAATTATGAAGGAGAAGATCAAGTAGCACATGTCTAGAGCATTGAGTCAGTATGGGTTCATACCGGGAAGGCTGTGTTGAACTAATCCGCTAGAGTACTATGAAGAAGTAATAAAAGTATACAGTAAGAGAGGAGCATTTCATATTATTTAACTTGATTGTAAAAGGCTTTTTATAAGGTACTGCATGGAAGGTAAGTGATCAAACTAAAATAAGTGGGAATTCAAAGATGTGGTATGTAAGTGGGTGATATAATTGGCTCAAAGAAAGGAAGCAAAGGGTTATACTGAGGGGACTGTTTATAGAGCTAGGCCACTGCTCTTTTTAAAATACATAAATGACATAGGCAAGAATATAACCAATAAGCTGGTTAAGTTTGCAGATGATACCAGTCCGGGTGGAAGGGCATATAATGTTGTACTTCATAGCCTGAGCTATACTGGAGTCAGCTCCACATCCTTAATCAGGAGTTCCAACTCCGGGCTGTTTCTTCAGAGCCATTTTGTATCCAAGGTCTTTGTTTGTGCTCAAACCAAAAATAATGTTCTCTCTCTCTCTCTCCCTGACTAATCTATCCCACCAAACTGAAATGAGACACAGCATTATTAACCTTAGAAGTGAAGGCCTTTCATTTAGTGAAACTACACCAAAAAAAAAAATCAAAGTGTCAGTAAGTATGGCATCCTACACAATCCAAAGGCAATTGGAAACTGGAAAAAACTCTGACAAGAAGATGTGGCAGACACAAAGTCTGGATTACCAGCCTGCGTGATACAAAAATAATAACAACAATAGATAAAAAATAAAAACTATATGAATCCAGATATCTTTAGAGATTCTGCTAGTACATTTAGGGCTGTAGGCACAGAAGATTGTGGATCTGATATATTCATTCATACAGTACCATATCATCTGCACATAATATTTTCTTTTCAAGTACTTCTCTGAAAATCCCCTTTATCTCTAATGCATTTTGAAAGTGAACAGCCAATGGCTCAAAGGTGATTGCAAACAGCAGTGATGACAAGGGGCATCCTTGTCTAGTACTGCATTCTAGTTTGAAGTAGTCTGAAATAATGTTGTTAATACAAACTGAAGCTTCTGGACTGGTATATAGTAATTTGATCCATGCACATATGTTCGGACCTAACCCAAATTTCTGCAAAGTGATAAACAGGTAAC
Source organism: Polypterus bichir lapradei (assembly GCA_026402145.1). Lineage (NCBI taxonomy): Eukaryota > Metazoa > Chordata > Cladistia > Polypteriformes > Polypteridae > Polypterus > Polypterus bichir. Next base: position 18,407,991 of record JANRMT010062837.1, on the reverse strand, counting down.
TCCATTCAAGCATATCAAATGCTTTTTCGGCATCGAAAGATAATATAATCTCCGGAGTCTTAGACTTTATCGGTGAATACAGTATATTACATTGTAGCAACCGCAAGATACGGGCACGCGATTCCTACACTTCACAACCCAAAGGGAGTGGACGATAATAGAAGGTTAAAGTAGCATTACGATATTCGGTCCTCGGCCCCTCTTGTCCCCTGTGTACGTCCTTATATAACTGGCAAAAAAAATCTCACGCAAAGGAAAGTGGGACTGAAAAAAAATATATTAACATTTACTATTTACATTTACGTGCCGGTGCCTGAGTGCTCATTAGTGAATCCCTTTCCCAGATGCCCTTCCCAACGCCCAAATCCGAATCCCCGGTTCGACGTAGACAATAAACAAAAGAAGATAATAATAAAATAAACTAAAAAAAATGTTCTCCAAAAACGCCAAAAAAAGAAAAATTTACCTAATCCACATATAAGGAAAAATAAATACTGGAGTTCAGTTCCTTCCGTAGAGCAGGAGGAAAACACAACAGTCATCCGGTGGAAACGACTTCTCCGCGGACTATCACGAGGAAATGCGAATTCAGTTATCTGACTCACCAGACGGGAGCACCCGGAGAACACCAGAATCTGGCCTCTTCTCGGG
>JANRMT010062837.1:18299806-18320210 GCA_026402145.1 Polypterus bichir lapradei | reverse complement strand
AGGTAAAGGCTGTCACTTGCCCGGGCTTGTCTTTCGGGAGAGGGGGGTTGGTGGGGAGTTCAAGGAGGGGACAGACATCCATCAAACTGCCCTTGACAGTTTCCTGAACCAATCAGGGGCCGGGGGAGGGTTCAAGGCGGAGTCTGGGCGGGGACTGGGGGCCCTTCACCCTACAGCCACCAGGGGGCGGTGCCAAAGGGGCGGAGATAGGTCACGTGAGGGGCCGGGACTTCCGGAGTGACGTCATCAGGGAGCGACGGGCGGGACTTCCGGTCTTGCGTCATCGGTGGCGGGACTTCCGGTATGACGTCATAGGGGCGGGGCTTAAAGGTCATTAATCATTATGATTGACAGTTTGACAGAAGCCGTCTGCCTATAACTACTACTGTGGCAAGGCTGATCACTAACTGAAGAATAATATTTAGTCAGAGCTATTAGAAATGTCAAGAATATACCAATACAATTCTACTTGTGGGAGTTTTAGGAACCTCCCATAGATTATGCATTGTCATCTAATAAAATATTCATGAACCTTATATAACTAGGAAAATGGCTCTTACAATGACAGCTTGTAATAATGAGAAGCATTTTATTTTCTTTTTTGCTACAAGTATAATGCATAAATATTTTTCTATATATTTTATTAGTTAAAGTATATATTTTAAGGAAATTTTATTTTAGTATTTTACAGGCACTGAACAATAAGCTTGCAGAATTTTCATTTTGTTAATAATAAATGCACAGTTAAACCTGTGGTCAATAATTATAAAAATTAACTTTAATGTAGGACATAAGTTTTGTTTGTCTGGTTATGCAGGAGATTAATGTAAAGTTTTTTTAGGTATAAAGTAAAAAAAATTGGAATGGGTATAGCAGCTGATCAAGTAACATGAAATTAGTGATTGGATTCAGCCTTAAAAAACATGAACAGAGCATCCCTTCCATTCCTACAGTGAAGTGCCTTGATAGCTGAATTTTAAACCGACAGCTCATCTTCCTTTTAGTAGCCTAGACAGCCTGCGTGTCAGATACAGACAAAGAAAGAGCCTCTTTAGACTTTTTGTACTGATGTGTAGGATGAGGTTTTGTCCACTATGGTATGTTCCATATGTGCTTGAATTTACTATATTTAAATTTGTGTTATTGGCTGATAAGTGAGACTCGACAGGTTTGTTTTATTGGTCTACTCTTGCATGTTAAGGTTAACACCCAGAAACAGATTCAATTACACAGTTATCTATGAGTGACCACCCTTTGATATAAAGGGTTTTCTGAACATATTAATAAACAACATTAAGAGCTTTATCATTACTTGCAGAAAAATTATTGTATTTCTAATACAATTAACAGCAAAGCATATAACTTACATCAAACAGACGCACACAAAGTCAACAAACGATTGAATAAATGCGGCTATGTGCAGACTTCTGGAAGTACAGTGTTTTCTGTGTATTAGATACCGAAATAACACGTGCACATGCTCACGCATAACCTGTGAGCGTGATGATGCAACAGACAGCGTGCTCAGACTGTAATATTTATGTGTCAACAAAATATTAATACATATATGTGCAGTTTTGTTTTAAGATACATCATTGAAATGTATTATTATTATCAGTCATTGTTTAGGCACCTATGTCATAAGGAAAGCACCAGAAAAAGGGACCTCGATTGTTGTTTCGTTTTTAGAGTTAATATAGAGCACAGATGCCGTGTAGTTGTGATAAATAAAGTTCCCCTGCATATTTAAAAAGAAAGTCTCGACATCATTTCATTTTGTACAATTTGTGAAAACAAGACCCCGACTTTTGTACAATAGCACTGGTATTCATTTTCTTGATTTATACATACTGAAATAGGTGCAGCAGAATGAAAGGAAAGGGGGTGGAAAGGTAGGGGCTTTATGGCAGTCTTGGTGCAATGCTAGTTGCAAAGGTAAAAATTACTTTCTCTGTCTTGTTTTTTTCATTTGATGTTTCAATTGAGGAAAGTATTTGCCGAGTTTTAACACAGGTTTTAAATTATGGCCATGTAAGAGATGTGTATTCTTTCAATTAAAGTTTTGATCGTTTTTTTACTTTGACATGTCTATATTTCATATGCTATGCCAATTTTATAATTAATACATTTTCTTATTGCCTTCTTTTCAACTTGCCTTTTAGGAAGGCATTCAAATTCAGGTAGTAATTGGTCAAGTAGTATTTTGTTTAAAGTTCAGGTTTAAGGTCATTGTTTAAGTTTAAACCATGCCATTATTTTATTTAAATTTCTTTGTATTGATTCTACATTACTTTTGTGATTCATTATGTATTTACTTTATGATTTACGTATTAATTTTATAATTGCATGTTTTAATGATAGATGCAATTAATCACGATTAATTACATACATTTATGCGATTAATTAGTTCATTTTTATATAATTTTAATATATACAGTATATAGTCACACGCATTTGCATGGGAGGCATTTAAAGGACTCAAATGGTTGTAATTACATGCCATACCAGCGGGAGGCAGTGTGCACTGATCATTTCTCTCTTTCTTCTACAGGCCAGCCAAAGGACATCCTGCCTGAGTCAAAGGATGTCACTTCCAGTTCCACCTTCACTGACCTCACTTCTGGAATTTTTGACATCACTTGCAACAGTTCGCCTATATAACTGCCATTTTCAGTACTATTGCTCAGTACTGTTTTGGATTCCAGGCTGTAAAGTCTGTTTTTTTATATATTGGCTGGCTACCTCAAACTTCTTTTTGTTTCTTGTGTTCTTTATTTGCAGAGTTGGCATGGTTGGCAGGATTTGCTCCAAAGATGAGCCAGGAGCAGGACCTCAACACGATTCTAACTAATATGGCCACAAAGCTCCTGATCCTGAAACTCCAGATGGGAGAGTAATGAATGCAGCATGCCGAGTCTGTGGCGTGAGCACAAACACATGTCACTGTCCAACAGGACAAGGTGTGGACTCCTTCCCAGGTATTGCTACTCCTCCAGGATAATGACAATATTGATTCCTATTTTTTTAATCTTTGAATGTACAGCAAAGGCATCGCTGGCTAATAATAGCACTGTTGCTAAAGGGGGAACCGCAGAAGACTTACTATAACCTCTTGGAGGAGAAAGTTGCCAATTATGATGCTCTGAAGACTGAAGTCCTCAAAAAGTATGTTGTTTTCCCAGACCAGCAGGCAAGGATTTGTTGTGAATAGCAATTTGACATGGAGAGGCCAACGCGTTCACAGGCCTTTGATTTTGGGGCAAGGCAGGACACTGGCTACGCCCTGACGTAAATGACTTGCGACAAGTCCTTCAGCAAATCACTTGTGATCTCCTAATAAATGCCCTCTTCGATTACCTTGCTCAGACACTCCAGCAGCAGTGTTTTAAAAAAATTTGGAAGCTTTCATTGATTCCATAGAACATCACTGGGCGGCAGTCTGAGATGGTCTAGTAGGACCACAATAGCCCTCGGCTACAGGGCATACAGTAAATATAATTTAGTACTTGTTGATTATGCTACCTGATATCCTGAAGCTGTCTTTACGAGAGTTGTCATCCCTAAAGAAGTCCTAACAGACCAAGGGATGCCTTTTACTAGGGAGACGTTCAGGGAAACAGTTAAGTTACTCCGGTGAAGCATTTAAAAACTTCAAACTGAAGGTTTTCTATAGAGGTACTAGACCCTAAAACAAATGCTATGCAAGGTGGTCAGTGAGATTGGAAGGAACTGGGATCAGTTACTTCCACTTGTACTATTTGCCTATCAGAAATTCCCCCTAGCCTCCATTTTTTTCTTACTTTTTTTTAAATGTAATTAATTTTATTATAATCATTCCATACAAATAGATCAATTTTTACAAGAAATAGGATTGAAAACAAATCAACCCCCACCCCTGAGAAAGAGAGTATGTCCAACAGAGTAAAACTTAAAGCTTGTAAAAATCCATAAATTAATTAATTTAATAGGTGGATAAAGATAACTGGAGAAGAAAAAGAAATGGGAAGGGAATCTACTTCCTCAGTGCTTTAAGAGCTTATTCTAAAATATTATTGATTAGATCCTGCCAGGTTTTGAAAAAGTTCTGCACAAATCCTCTAACTGAGAATTTGATTTTTTCCAAATTCAAATAGTATAAAACATCAGTTACCCACTGACTTTAAAAAGGAGAGTTAGGATTCTTCCAGTTTAGCAAAATAAGTCTGCATGCCAATAGTGAAGTGAAGGCAATCACAGTTTTTTTGTCCTTCTTCGCTTTAAGCTCATCTGGAAGAACACCAAACACAGCTGTTAATGGGTTAGGAGGGGTTTTCTTACCTTTTGAATTATTATATGGGAGACAACCCTGTGGCATATTGGACATTCTAAAAAAAGGTTTGGAGGAAAAGGCATTCCCTTCAACAAATATATTAGAATATATTGTGCAATTATATGACAGATTTGGAAAAATCCAGCCCATCCATAAAGAACACCCAGAAAAGGCACAAGTAGCTAAGGCCCGTAATTACAACCGTGGCATGTTTCTTCAGGAGTTCTGCCCTGGAGATTGTGTCATGGTCCTGATACCCACCTCCCATTCCAAATTATTGGCTAATTGCCAAAGCCCATACAAAGTTAAGGACAGGAAAGGGCTCGTTGATTATTTGGTGAAACAGCCAAATCATTGAACGAACAGACAAATGCATCATGTGAACTTGTTGAAACATGCTTCTTTGCTCGGAAAACAGTACTTAACTTCAGACCCGATTTTATGGCCAATTAACAAGAGGAGCTGGAATCAGTTATCCTGTCTGTCTTAGGTGAGATAGAGAAGAGTCATAGTTGCTGGTCCAGTCATATTGCCTTGGTTCCTAAGCCTGAAGGAAGATGGGGGTTTTGCAATGACTTCTCTCGACTTAATTAGGTTTCATAATTTGATGCTTACTCAATGACATGAGTGGACAACCTCCATGAGTGACTCGGCAAGGAGGAATTCTTGACCACGCTTGACATGAAGAAAGGTTGCTGGCAGGTTCCTGTGACAGACTCCACCAAGGTGAAGACTGCATTTAGCACCCCTAGTGGATGCTGGCAGTACTGTTTCCTTCCATTTGAGTTACATAGGGTGCCACCAACCTTTCAGCTTCTGGAGAGAGACTCATCCCCATAATTCCTATAGTGCTACCTACCTGAATGACATCATCATCTATTGCAGCACAAGGAAGGAACAAGGTCCAAGCCATGCTCCATACACTAGGTAAGGTAGGTCTTTGTATCACCTCAAAGAAGTGTTTCTTTTGGTTGACCAAAGCCAAATATTTGGGTTGCCTGGTGGACAGAGGTACAGTGAAACCACAGTGTTCTTAAACTGATGCCATATTAAAGTGGCCCTGTTCAAAGACCAAGAGGCATCTGTGTCAAAGTGTCATCAATGTGAACACTGGTAAATCTCACCCTTAGAGAAACATAATCATGGAGCTGGTAACACTGGAGCTTGGATTCATGAATCAATTAAAGGCCACAGTCAGTCAATTCACTGTGGACAGCTCCCTCCAGACCTGACACAACTTACAGTACTAGAGTTCACTCCTTCCGTCCACTTCCCAGAAGTCCTAATTTATGGGCTGCTATAACATTGAGCACAGCCTTGATGGCTCAGTGATAGCAAATTATTTTTTACATAGTTCTCGAATATTTGCATTCCTGTTTATAGGATCTTAACTGTTTGTTTTTCAGTACAAATTCCTGTGTAAACTGCTGTACAGTGTTGCCCCAGTACAGTAATGGGGTACACTGCTGCAAAAATGGCACCAACCCCTGTCTCTAACTGGCTAACTATCTCTCACCTCTTCACCCCCTAATAGCTTACTGACGCAAAAATGGCTAGTGGATGTTGCACATTGGTGAAGGTTGAAGTGACTCCCCACTCTCTGTAAAGCAGGCATGTCAAACTCACTACCATTGGTGGGCCGCTTCGACTGCCATACGTGCGTCAGCGGGCCGCACTGTAACAAATACTATTACACTATTATACAAAGTTATTGTAGCTTTCTTTCCAATACTGAAAACTTAAAAAAATGTAACACTTAAAGTTTAAAGAAAAGCAATTTATTTCAATACAATCTCCGTACAACAGCATACAATTAGAGTCTTAGCCTCTTAGTTAGGTCTTACAGTCTGAGATCTATTTCTTTTGTCCCGACACTTGGCATCTCTTGTTAGTAACCAGTTCGTCAATATCAGGCTTGAAATCTTGTTCAGTTCCAACTTTTATGAGGGATGAACGGTGCTAGACAGTAAGTCTTGAGCAATGTGAGGTTTTGGTAGCTTTCATTAACAAAAACAATTGCTCACAAAAGTAAGGGCTTCCGAACATAGACAGTACTCTTGATGCCAACTTACGGATCTGCACATACGAGGGTGGCAGGTTTCATACAAGCCTGGCACACCAACTTCGTTGTATTTTGCCTTCAGAATAGAATCTGACTGCAGTTCATTCAATTCCATGTGGATATTTTCAGGCGCATTCTCAACATTGTAAGAGTATGGTGACGTAAACAGCGCAAAGTCCTGTTCGTGTGAACTGAAATCACAAAAACGCTCACTGAATTCATTGCTCAGTAATTCAAGTTGGAATGCAAATTCTCCAAAAATCAAATTTTACTTTACTAAGTTTACTTCAAAGTTTATATTGTAAAATAAGCTGATATGCAACAAGCCCCCTGACCTACACTAATTTTACAAACTCAAAATCACAAAAAATTTGTTAATAAACAACTCACCAACTTCTCGCATCCACTTCAGATCTTCAGCTGTAGTCTGCACTAACTGTTCGTTACAATACTAGCACAAAATTAAATGTGAAAATATGCGAGCTGTTACTACTCATGATGGTCAGTTCTCTCAGCAGCCCAGCCATTAGTGTAGCCTGCCAGGCTGCTGCAGCCTAGCACTTCAGTTGCAACGTCGCGGCTCATTAACTTTGGTCAAGGCTCATTTGGGTGTTCCATGCCTAGGGTATCAAGGAGCTGACGCAGCAGGTGCAACTATACTAGCAGATGATGTTTCCGGTACCGTAATGCCATGGGAAAACGCGCTTTTGGGCTGCATGTTTGACATGCCTGATGTAAAGCACTTTAAGAATCCTGAAAAGTTCTACATACAGTACCATAAATGTAATGTCTTCTTTTTCGAAAGAGAAGGAAAAAGCAACTTAAAAGTCTAAGGCAGTCTCAGGTTTGGTTCACGATATGGCCTACCACAAACAGAGCTTGAGGAGACATGGGAAGGAATAAATCATCCAGGACCTTACGACACATCATCTACTCCAACTGACAGCAAATGTGAGAGTGAAAAAGGAAATGAGGTGGGCAGTAAAAATTCAGTGCTATTGAGTGGCACATCTGAACCGGGAAGGGCCTCAACAACAACACCTCCTGTCCTGTATGAAAAGTGCCATATGAAAAAAAATGCAGAAAGTAAGAAAGAAATGAGTAATGGGAAATGGTAATGACAAAGAACAGAAGGCAAAGTTCACATCTTGTCGCTCTCTTGTGGTTGAAATACAAAGATGCAATACATAAACACTGTAAAAAGATGCACCTATGGTCAAAAAAGTCTAAAAAACTGCTATACAATAGTGCCTATTTTGAAAGGGACTATATGAAAGAGAAAGAAAGTAAAAAAGAATGATAAAAAGGTCATTTAGTGCTATATGATAGTATCCAGTATAAAAGACACTGTATGAAGGAAAGAAATATTAATTCATTAAAAGTTAATAATATGAAAGGCACAATATGAAGAAAGAAAGAAAGAAAGAAAGAAAGAGTAGTGCAAAAGGAGATTATAAATAACAAAAGGTAACGTTGACATCTCATCATACTGTAACACTGGACACTAAGGTATTCTTAACTCTCTCGCTCTGTTAAAAACTAAATCTTTTTCTTTCTCTTTTTCTGCTCCCTGGTTCACGCTTGAACTTTTGAAAGCCAAAGGCCGGCAACTTGAACAGTTGTATAAAAAACTGGACTCTTTTATACTCTTTTATAAGTATTATACTCATAATTTCTTCTAATAAAGGTAACACCAAGTTATTGTTTTCACTGCTTAATAATATCACACAACCCCCAGATTCTTTACCTTCTCATCATTATTCAACTTATTTTTGCAATTCCCTTATGTCCTTTTTTAATGAAAAAATCCAGAGGATACACCAATCTCTTAGTATGGATATCTCCAGTACTTCATTTGAATTTCACCCACCTACTCACATATTGTCCTCTTTTCAGCTTTCTCAAAAATCTCAGATCTTGTCTGTAAGTCTAAGCCACCTATCAACTGGATCCCCTCCCCACAGTTCTGGTTAAAACCTGCCTCCCCTCTCTGGTTCCCCTTATTTCTGCTATAATTTCACTCCTCTCTCACCACTGGAGCTGTTCTTTCATCTTTTAAAACTGCTGCAATAACCCCAATTCTGAAAAAACCTGGTACAGATCCTACTAATTTCAGTAATTTTCGTCCGATTTCTAACCTACCTTTTATTTCCAAAATTCCTGAAAAAATAATGGCTATTCAAATTCATTCTCATTTATCTCAAAATAATCTGTATGAACAGTTCCAGTCTGGTTTCCATCCATAGTACAGAAACGGCATTTATCAAAATTACTAACAACCTCCTTATGGCAGCTGATTCTGGTTTAATCACTATTCTCATCCTTCTTGATCTGAGGACTACATTTGACAATATTTGTCACACTACTCTTCTTAATAGATTATCTTCGATTGGTATTACCCACCCTCCACTAGATCAGTTTAGAACATATCTCTAAGGCCGCACTCAGTTTGTTCAGCTTAAAACTTTCACATCCCAATCCACCGCTGTTACTGGGGCCCCTCTTTTTCATTATTTCCCACCTTCCCCTCTACAATATCTGTTACACTAATGACACCCAGCTCTATCTCACTAGCAGACCTGCTTTTTCCTTTACACCTTTCTTGTTTATTGATTGCATAGCAGAAATTAAATCCTGGTTTTCTTCAAATTTTCTTAAATTAAATAGTGACAAAACTGAGGTTTTCCTCATTGGTACAAAAATGACATTGATAATTTTTCATTTTTTATTGATAATTCCTTTGTCTCCCCTTCCCCACAGTTTAGGAGTCTGGGTGTCATCCTTGATAGTACTTTATCTTTTCAGTCCCATATCAATAACATCTCCCGGTGTGCATATGGAGACCTGTGTAACATTAATCGTATTCGCTCCTCCCTCACTCCCCACACCACTGCTATCCTTGTTCATAGTCTTGTCACTTCTCATCTGGATTATTGTAATTCCCTTTTCTTTGGTCTTTCTCGCAAATCTCTTTATAAACTTCAACTGGTCCAGAATTCAGCTCCCTGCATCATTACTAGAACCCCCTCTATTAGATAGATAGATAGATAGATACTTTATTATTCATCATATAACTCCCGTCTTGCAGCAGCTTCAGTGGTTTCCAGTTAAGTTCCGCATTAAATTCAAAAGTCTTCTGTTAACTTTTAAGGCTATCCACAACCTTGCCCCTCCATATCTATCCGACATCCTCCATGTTGCCATTCCTGCCCGCACCCTTAAATCCTCTTCCTCCATCCACTTGACAGTCCCCTTCGTCCGTCTTACCACCATGAGGAGCAGAGCACTAAGTTGGAACTCATTACTTTCTGCGCTTAGAAACATTGATTCATTTTTTTTCAAATCTAAACTTAAAACTCATTTCTTTAAGACTGCTTTTTCTCTTTGACTACAATTGCTCTGTCTGATTTTAAGTTTTGTATTTTTAGTTTTGTTTATAACTAGGGGGCTTCGCCACCTACTCACTTCGCTTGCCAGCCCCTTTCCGTCCCTGCCAGCAGTACCTGCCATTGTGAAGAAGGGGACTGAACGTACCTGAAGGAGACGCGGATGCTCCTCCAAAACCCCTCTTAAATGGTGATACAATGGGAAACAATTACAGTTTTTTTTTACCTCCTCTTTGCTCGATCAGCTGCTGGATTGCTGCTGTTGCCATGCCACAAGATCTGCACTTCACTCACCTACCCCTTCCCCCTGCCAGTGCTATGCACTGTTGTGAACAGGGGGGTTGAACGCACCCTAAGGAGACGTAGCCGCTCCTTCCGAAACCCTCTTAAACAGTGATACAATGGGAAACAAATACAGTTTTTTTTTACCTCCTCTTTGCTTGATCAGCTTCTAGCTTGCTGCTGTTGCCATGCTGTGTGATCTGAAATTCACTTGCATACCCCTCCCTCACCCTACCAGTGCTACGCACCGTTGTGAAAAGGGGAGCTGAACGCACCCCAAGGAGACGCAGCCGCTACTCCAAAACCCTTCTTAAACAGTGATACAATGGGAAACATATACAGTTTTTTTTTTTACCTCCTCAGCTTGCTGCTGCTGTCGTGCCATGTAATCTGCATTTCAGGTGGCGCTTCAAATAGTTAAAAGCCTGTACAGCACCTGAAAATTCGATCTCTTTTTGCTGTTCCGTTACTTCACCGTGTAATATTTTTAGTTTGTTTGCGCTAATACGATCTTTACTCTCATTTTTTGAGACTTTCAAATTATCCTACTTATATTATCTCTAATCTGCTTGTGTATCACGGGGCTTGCTTCCAAAGGTTGTAAGTATGATGTGACTTGTCCATCTCGTGGGAGGTGAAGTGTCTCTCTGTCTCTCTTCAAATGATCTCTCTTCAAAAGATCCTGTCTCGTCGCAGGAAAAAAAGTCTTGTCATGTGTATGAAATTCGCAAAGTGACTTGGCTGACTGGGCCCAAAGAACAACAAGCAGGCTGAGGACTGACTGGAGATGAAACCAAAAGTTCTGATATCAAACGAACATCCAGATTGTGAAAAGCAAACACGTCCTATGAAGCTGATGTTCAGAAACTAGAAATGCCAACAGGAGATGTGCCCCTATTCAGCACCACAGTTACAATGACAGGCACCTGTCTTATTGTACTGCAGACACCCAAATTTACACCAGCAGCAGTCATTTATGTGTTTTGGTGGGCACATGAACATTGTCAGAAATCTCACTGGTAGAACATCCACTCATAATAAACATAAATAATTCTGTTCCATCTTCATCAGACATCACACAGATACAAAGCCAATGGGCTGTAGGCTGTTAATTCTGGAAATCCATTTTAAGTCTTTGCTTGGCACCCCGGCTATTTTCATGTCTGTTGTTCTGCTGCCTATTAAGAAGGGGTCTTTATGAAGGGAAATTTAACAGAAGATGAAGAAGAAAATGAAAGTAAATTAAATTTTATCAGATATGGCTGATAAGTTAATTGTGACCTTATTAAATTATCATTTTCTGTGTCAGTAGTCTTTGTGTCTTCATGTTAGACATGTCACCTTCATGACCATGAGAAGCAGATCCTTATGAGCTCTGTGACTGTCCTCCATGTCTGAGTAAACGGTTGAGGTCAATCTGTGTAGTTGACACAGTGGCACAGTGGTAGTGCTGCTGCCTTGCAGTAAGGACACTGGGGTTCACATTCTGGGTGCTCCTTGCATGGAATTTGCATGTTCTGCCAATGACTGTGTGGGTTTCCTCCTGGTGCTCCAAAGCCATGCAGTTTAGATGGACTGGTGATGCTCAGTTAGCCCTAATGTGTCTGTGTGTTCACACTGTGATCCTGTCCATGGATTGTTCCTGCCTTAAGCTTGATGCTTCCTGGGGTTTGCTCCATCTGCCCCACAACTCTGCCTTGGAGTAGCAGGTTAAGAAAATGGATGGATGATTGTTCTGTGTATTTAAAGGCAGATGAGCTGGTAGTTAAGGAAAAGAAGACTCTCAGCCTCTACTACCCACTGGTGGTCTCTTTGAAAATTGTCAGTTAAGTCATTTCCATTAAGTTCCCTAAATAATTCCAATAAACTCTAGCTGTGGACCTTCAGAGCTTCACTCCATTGAGTAGGTTGTCACTTTATATAATACATCAGTGATAACACTTAGTTCCACTATGGTTAAGATTAGGGTTGAGGGAGGGGGTCTATCTGACTCAGGTCAAGTAAACCAGATGACAAAAACCTGCAATCCAATTGACTGTCCAGTGGAGCTGCAGGGGTCAGCAATGGGACCCATCTTAATAATCCACTGTCATTAATGGCTGGATTGTTCTTGGCAGGCAGATATTTTTTGTGTTTCAGGAACGTCTGACATGTCTTGAAAGATGGAACTAAAGACAGGACCCTCCTTCTGCAGAACTCCTCAGTACAAAGGATGCTTGTTTGTCTTGTAGGCTTTTTTCTTAGCAGTTCATTCTGATTCTGTAGTCTCATACCGATTAACACTACACGCCATTGTCACCAATACTGTCCCTTAAATACTCCATGACCCTGTTGGGTTTCAGTGCACACCATTTCTCAGGCCCACCATGAATTTGCTACATATCCAGTATGTTGATGTACTTGTATATTTGAGTTCATTCTCATCCCTGTTGGGCAACCATCTTATATTGTTATATTCTGTGTCATAAATTCAGTGCCCCCTGTTGTCATTTCTGACAAGGAACTAAGAAAAATAAAATGGAGGGTGTGATAAATAAAAGGCCACAAACACAGTGTAAGGACAGGAAAAGTGACAGAATCATCGACAGAGTAGAATAGCACAAAATGAATCAAAGTGGACAGGAATAAAAGAAACAGGTGGACAACAGACCAGAGGGGACATGAGACCCTCAGGTTAATCATGACAAATGTGAGAGCTGCTAGTGAGTTTGTGAAAGAGTGCCAGGCCTCATTGTTTGACTTCTTCATTGTGTCTTTAACAAATCCTTGCTCTGTGGATTTGGCTTTTATTAAAATGTTGCAGTTCTTGTGTTGTGGAGTTCACAGCGTGGCGAGCAGGCTTTTATTTGTGTTTTCTTGCCTTCAGCTGATGTTCCTTTTGACCCTGAGACTGCACATCAGTGGCTCATTGTGTCTAATGATGGGAAAGAAGTGAGACTTGGAGACACACGACAGAGAGTGACAGACAATCCAAAGAGGTTTGAGCACTGTTTTAATGTCCTTGACACAGAAGAATTTGCCTCAGGGAGACACTATTGGAAGGTAGAAGTCAGGGAGAAGACTGTGTGGAATTTAGGAGTCACCAGGGAGTCTGTTAACAGGAAGGGGAAGATTATATTGAGCCCATATTATGGATTCTGGACTGTGTGACTGAGAAATGAGAACATTGGGCATCCTTTACCCCTGCCCCTGAGGGTGAATCCACAGACAGTGGGGTGTTTCTCGACTGTTACAATGAACAGTCCCACACACACCTGTACACCTTCACAGACTCCTTTACTGTGCCCCTCTATCCATTGTTCATTCCTGAACTTAATGAAGGTGGTAAAAACACAGCCCCTCTGGTCATCCGCCCCCTGTGCACACACTGAACCCTCAGCACACTGATCTCTTTGTAATAATGTCATCTGTCTATCTCTGTGTCAGGTCAGAGTAGCACAAAGCGGATAGAGACTTTCTTTAACATTCAGACCATCAAACTAAAGCCCACCTGAGGTGTCCTACTGTTCGCTGCTCATCTGATTTTCATTTTTTGGATTTAATGGAGACATTGGGATTTTTAAATGGCATTGGATGAAAGCTTTGGCTCCATAAACAAATGTGAATAATGAATAATATAATTTTATATGAGAAAATTAATATTTTATATGAGAATGAACAGAAAGACTGAGTGCACGACTTTTATTTGACATTCAAAGATAAATTTAACAAAGATGGTTATGTTCTACACAGCACTGGATTTGGTTTCTTTTTCTTTATCTTTTATTGAATTTATTAAAAACATGTAACGTTCCAGACAATCAAGTCAAACTTAACAAAACTAAATTCAATTCAACCCCCACCCAAGAGAAACAAAGGAAGGCCTACAGCCAGAGTAAAACTTTTTTTTTTTATTAATTTTATTGCAATCCATACAAAGCAATCAAGTTTTTACAAAAAGAAAAATTGAGTTAAGAACAGATCGATCCCCAACCTTGAGAGAGAGAGCAAGCCAAACGGCGTAAAAATTTTACAGCTTTTAAACATACCTAAATTAATAAATTCTCTATGCTTCATGAACTTATTTTAAAATATTACTAATTAGATCCTGCCATGTTTTGAAAAAAGTCTGTACGGATCCTCTAACTGAGTATTTGATTTTTTCCAACTTCAAATAATATAACACATCGGTTTCCCTCTGACTTAAAAGAGGAGAGTTTGGGTTCTTCCAGTTTATGAGAATAAGTCTACGTGCCAAAAGTGTAGTGAATGCAATCACAATTTGTTTGTCTTTCTCCACTTTAAGCCCCTCTGGAAGAACCCCAAACACAGCTGTTAATGGGTTAGGAGGGATTATGAGTCCAAGGCTATCTGAAAGGTAATTAAAAATGTTTGTCCAGAATAATGTTAATTTGGTGCAGGACCAGAACATGTGACCTAGTGAGGCTGGGACTTGGTTGCAACGTTCGCAGGTTGGATCATGCCCTGGAAACATTTTGGAGAGTTTTAGTCGAGACAGATGTGCTCGATATATAATTTTGAGTTGTATGATTGTATGCTTTGCGCATATGGAGCTCGAGTGAATTCTCTGCATTGCTACTTTCCACTCCTTTTCTGATATATTAATTGAAAGATCTTTTTCCCAGTGTCTTCTTGGATCTTTGAAATGGAGGGATTGTAAAATGATTTTATATATTGTAGAGATGGAGTCTAAGTCCTTGAGATTGAGCAATATTTTTTCCAGCATGGATGAGGGTGCAAGATGAGGAAAATCTGGAAGGTTTTGTTTAAAAAAGTTTCTGATTTGAAGATAGTGAAAGAAATGTGTAGCTGGAATGTTAAATTTGGAATGTAATTGCTCATAGGATGCAAAGACGTTGTCTACATAAAGATCTCTAAGCAAGTTAATTCCAAATTTTTTCCAAATATTAAAAACTGCATATGTTTGTGAAGGTTGAAAGAGGTGGTTCTCTTGCAGGGGTGCCACAGATAGAAGCTTCTCCGTCTTAAAATGCTTTCTACATTGGTTCCAGATTCTAAGTGAGTGGAGCACAATTGGGTTATTAGTGTATTGCCGATAACGTGTGTTTATTGGAGCACAGAGCAAGGAATACAAAGAAGTACTGCAGGAATTTAATTCTATTGCGGACCAAGCCTGTGTATGTTCTTCTATTTGTGTCCAGGTTCTTATCGCCTGTATATTTGCTGCCCAGTAATAAAACTGGAAGTTAGGTAGAGCCATGCCGCCTTCTGCCTTTTATCTTTGTAAGGTCGCTCTTTTGATGCGTGGATGTTTTGAATTCCAAATAAATGAGGTTATTGTCGAATCTAATTGCCTAAAAAATGATTTATTAATATATATTGGGATGTTTTGAAATAAAAAAAGGAGTTTAGGAAGAATATTCATCTTAACAGTGTTAATTCTTCCAGCTAGTGTGAGATGAAGGGTTGACCATCTATGCAAGTCTTGTTTAATTTTTTCCATGCAAACGGCGAAATTTTGTTGATATAGAGCTTTATGTTTACTTGTGATGTTTACCCCTAGGTATTTAAACTGTTATGCAATGATAAAAGGTAGGGTATCTAATCTAATATTATATGCTTGAGAGGTCACTGGAAAGAGTACACTTTTATTCAGATTAATTCTGAGACCAGAGATCTTTTGAAATTCTGTGAGTGCTGCTAAGACTGCAGGCACAGAATTTTCTGGGTCTGATATATACAGTACCATGTCATCTGCATATAATGAGATTTTCTGTTCCAGTCCTTCTCTGCTAATCCCCTTTATCTGATCAGTATTTCGACAATGTATTGCCAGTGGTTCAATGGCAATTGCAAACAGCAGCGGTGACAAGGGGCATCCTTGTCTAGTGCCATGTTCTAGTTTAAAGTAGTCTGAGCAAATGTTGTTGATGCAAACTGAAGCTTCTGGGTTAGTATACAGTAATTTAATCCATGCACAGATGTTTGGGCCAAACCCAAACTTCTCCAATATAGTAAAAAGGTATTTCCATTCAATCATGTCGAATGCTTTTTCTGCATCCAATGATAATAATATTTCTGGGGTGTTTGATTTAGTTGGTGAGTATATTACATTAAACAGGCGTCGAAGATTGGAAGAGAAGTGCCGGCCCCTAATAAATCTAGTTTGGTCTTGTGATATTACCGAGGGGAGCACTTTCTCCATCTTTCTGGCTAAGATTTTAGAGAGTATTTTAACGTCATTATTCAGAAGTGAAATAGGTCTGTATGATGCACATTGTAATAAGTCCTTATTTTGTTTTGGAAAGACAGTGATTAGTGCTTGGCGAAAGGTTTGTGGAAGAGATTGGTTATCTCTGGCTTCTGTAAATGTTGCTAATAAGAGGGGAGCTAGCTGAGCGGAGAATTTCTTGTAAAATTCTGCAGGGTAACCATCAGGGTCTGCTGCTTTCCCACCTTGGAGTGATTTTATAGCATCTAGTAATTCTGATAACGTCAGAGGTTTATCAAGTTCCTCCGCACTAAAAGCGTCTATTTGTGGTATCTGTAATGTATCCAGAAATGCATTAGATTGTGTATTGTCTTCCTTAAACTCAGTAGTATATAGGGATTTATAGTAGTCTCTGAAAGTGTGCATTATATTTTGGTGTTCGACGATTTTATCTCCGTTCGTGCTAGTGATTACCGAGATTGCGTTGCGCACTTCTTGCTTGTGAATTTGTTGAGCTAAAAGCTTATTAGCTTTCTCCCCATGTTCATAGTAATGATGTCTGGATTTGTAAATTAATTGTTCAGTTTCTTTAGTTGTCAAGAGGTTTAATTCCGAATGTAGGGCCTGCCTTCTCCTATGTAGAGTCTCGCTTGGTAGTCTGGCATGTTCTTCATCTATTTTAGTAATTTCGCTTTTTATCTCTGCTGTTTTCTTGGCCTCAGATTTATTTCTGTGGGAAAGATATGAGATAATCTGTCCTCTTAAGAAGGCCTTAAGAGTTTCCCAGAGTATTCCTGCAGAGATCTCGGGGGATGTATTTGTCTCTAGAAAGAATTTGATTTGTTTGGATATAAATTCAGTACAATTCTCGTCAGCTAATAGAAGCGGGTTGAGGCGCCATCTGTGGGGTGAGTGCATGGGGCTTAGTAATTTTAGCTCCAAGATCATAGGTGCATGGTCAGAAATAAAAATAGCATCGTATTTGCAAGATTTAATCTTAGGCAAGAAGTTATTGTCTATAAAGAAGTAATCGATCCTTGAGTAACAATGATGTACTGGTGAGTAGAAATAATATGTTCTTGAATTTGGGTTTAAAAACCTCCAGGGGTCTGATAAGTTGTGGTCAGTTATAAACTTTGTAATTATTTTTGCAGTATTAGATGCCGTTCCCCCTGTGGAGGAAGTCCTATCTAAAAGTGGATTTAGAATACAATTAAAGTCCCCAGCCATTATAACTTTATGAGTGTTCAGATTGGGAATGGATTCAAATAAATTTTGTATAAATTCCTTATCATCAACATTAGGTGCATAAACATTTATCAAGATCATTTTACTGTTAGATAAGTCTCCCATAACCATTACATATCTCCCTTCAGGATCCAATACTACATCTGATGCTACAAATGGAACAGTTCTATGTATGAGAATTCCCACACCTCTAGTTTTCTTCGTAAAGCTAGAATGGAACATTTGGCCAGTCCTGTCTTTTTGCAGCCGGAACTGATCATTGCTTATTAAGTGAGTTTCCTGTAAAAATACTATTTTAGCATTTAGACCTGTTAGGTGAGAGAGTACTTTCTTTCTCTTTAATTCGTGATTCAGGTCTATAACATTCCAGCTTACGAAGTTAACTGTCCCATCATGGAGACACTGATTCTGAGTTTTTGATGTCATTTTAAGTCTTATTATAATTACTAGCAGAATACCCGCGCTTCGCAGCGGAGAAGTACTGTGTTAAAGAAGTTTTGAAAAAGAAAAGGAAAAATTTTAAAAATAACGTAACTTGATTGTTAATGTAATTGTTTTGTCATTGATATGAGTGTTGTTGTCATATCTATCTATATCTATACTAATAAACGGCAAAGCCCTCACTCACTGACTCACTGACTGACTGACTGACTGACTGACTCATCACTAATTCTCCAACTTCCCGTGTAGGTAGAAGGCTGAAATTTGGCAGGCTTATTCCTTACAGCTTCCTTACAAAAGTTGGGCAGGTTTCATTTCGAAATTCTACGCGTAATGGTCATAACTGGAAGCTGTTTTTCTCCATTTACTGTAATGGAGATGAGCTTGAAACCCGTGGGGGCGGAGTTTCCTGTGACATCATCACGCCTCCCACGTAATCACGCAGTAGGTAGAAAACCAGGAAGAGGCCCAAAAAGCGCTGAAGAAAACATGCATTATAT
Source organism: Polypterus bichir lapradei (assembly GCA_026402145.1). Classification (NCBI taxonomy): domain Eukaryota; kingdom Metazoa; phylum Chordata; class Cladistia; order Polypteriformes; family Polypteridae; genus Polypterus; species Polypterus bichir. The sequence continues at coordinate 18,301,810 of JANRMT010062837.1, read as the reverse complement.
AATTGAGAAGGCAGCGAAACAATAAGAAGCGAGCGAGTGACATATACAACCATATTCATGAGTTCTGCTACTTCGGAAACAAAGCATGATGTAAACCTAAACTTTAAATTAAGTTCATAGACAGGCTTCCGCTAGCGTTTGTAATTTAGTGCCTGCCCATATAAGGCCGTCCGTCAGCGGCAATCCAATAGAAACACTGCCACGGGTAAATATTCACGGGTGAAGGACTGTGCTCATGCAGAGGAAGATGAGATGGTCAGGGTGGTGTTTGGCACAAACTCAGCGAAACTGCGAGAGAAAGTTTTAAGTGCCTGGTCTAAGGTAACATTAAATACAGCCATGGACATAGCACGAGATGGCAGCAGCACAGCTGGGAAACTTCGATGCATGTACACCGAGCGGCTTACGTGAACTGACGCAGTGCACAGACAAAAAGCAACAGTTCCAAAGAGCGCTGAACAAAAACTGAATTACACAATTGAAAAGGCAATTGAAATATGAAGCGTCTCATACATACAAGCATATTATTCATAACTGCAGCTACTGCAGAAACAAAGCACACGGTGGAAAAAGTGAATGTCCCGCTAAAGAAAGACAGTGTTAAAAAAAAAACCCGTGCATGCGGTGTGTCAGGTCTCAGATAAAGAAGAAGACGAGCTCTTTATTGATGCAGTAAGAAACGAATCTTTTTCATAGCTTCTTTAACACACTATGTCTCCGCTGCGATACGCGGGTATATATATATGTATATATATACCCCGATCTACATACTCGAATAATGAATACTTTATTCGCAATCAATGATTGTTTTGGTAAAGCCATACTCAGTGTATTCATTAGATGAACGGTAAAAAAGTAAGAGCGAGGGGAGGATGACTTATTGAGGCATGTAGGCTGTAGTGCGTGTCAACTCTATCTGAATTGCACGATCACATTTGAAAAAATATATCTTTTCAAGTTCTATTTAGTCCATATGTGTCAAACTCAAGGGCAACCACATCCGGCCCGGCGTGTAATTATATCCGGCCCGCGAGATCATTTTATATACTGTATTATTGTTATTAATGGCCCGGGTATATGAAGCGCTGGTAACACAATAGACTACAGATCCCATAATGCAGCGCTTCAGCTGCCTTGCCGAACACTTACCGCGTGAATCAAGTCTAGCTTATGATTTTGCAAGTTATTGCGAAGCTAGCCCACACGATGCTGAAGAGAAAAGTTGATTCTGAAAATAGAGCCTTTAAAAACCGATGGGAGGCTGAGTATATGTTTACTGACATTGCCGTTAAACCCGTGTGTCTCATTTGTGGAGCTAATGTGGCTGTAATTACAGAATTTAATCTAAGACGGCACTATGAGACAAAACATCAGGGTAACCTGAAAGACCTGAATGCAATGCAGAAGATACAGAAAGCAGAAGAATTAAATAAGAATCTGACACTTCAGCGGACGTTTTTACCCGTGCACAATCACAAAGTGATTTCAAGTGAAGCTGCTTTTATGGGAGACACAAATGCACCAGTGCAACTTGCCCCACTTTCCCTGTTTCCAAGTAATGTTGAACCAAGTCGTCACTACAGTGTTCCCAAATACGCACTTTGCTGATAAACTGAGCGCACTGAGTTTGCACGGCGCTTTGGTGACTTTGAAGAACAAAAAAAGTCCCTCTACATGCGGCTCGAACCTTGTGCATGTTTGGTAGCACATATCTGTGTGAGAAGCTCTTCTCAGTGATAAAGACTAACAAAACAGCACACAGGAGTCGCCTCACTAATGAGCACCTGCAGTCCATCCTGAGAATCTCCACAACACAGAACCTCACACCAAACATAAACGAACTTGTGGCCAAAAAAAGATGCCAGGCGTCCAGCTCTAAAATGACATAAGAGCAAAGACAACTGAATGATTTCATTTGTTATTGCTGAAAGGAACACATTTTATTTATATTTCCAGGTTTTGTTATGCAGCATGTTCATATTTGAATTTGTATAATTTTGACAG
>JANRMT010062837.1:18284925-18296997 GCA_026402145.1 Polypterus bichir lapradei | reverse complement strand
GCATAAACTGACCGCGTAAATGGACTGGCAGATGGGCAAACCTGTGACTATAAATGACCGTTCAAACTTGAAAAAAAGTGCCCCACAGGGGTATATAATACCACCTAAACTAGATCCATTTATCACCCTTTTGGAAACCACTAAGAAAAAGACGAGATGGACATGAATAACGGTTTGTCTGTATTTTAACGTTACTGTGATATTTTGTAATGGATAAAATCCGATATTAACAGACTTCATACTGACTATCTTTGCAGAAGCTGTTGTCCCGCAAGATCACGGTAAGATTTATTTTGATGATTATGATTCCCTATGCATAACTTTTATACGCGCTAAAGGCTCGTGTATTAAAAATTTAAAGTCTGATTCCTTATGTTTTTTTTCCGTTTAGATGTCTATATCGAGACTGATTCAAGAAATGGTAAATTATTTTTTACAATTTTGATTAAAATGTGCATGGTTTGATTATCTTCCAAGGGTTTGATTATCTGTGCATGGGCCAGTTTGACTCGTGCATGCGCTTACAGGATAGCGCGCGCAGGCCGCGGCGCATGGCCGATTTTCACTCCGGATGGGCGCGCGCTTCAAGATAGCGTGCACAGTCCCAAGACCATCTCACCTAATCCAGCTCCGAGTGAAATGTAGTTTATTTTAATGCAAGCTATTTATCAGTCTTTAAATGTATTGGTCTTAAATAACCGTTTAAGGTGCTCATGTCAGCGCCTATCGAGAATACTTTATGCCGGTCTTCATGAATCTCAGCTATCACCGAGGTATAAAAATGGCCCCTGCCGAGGTGAACAGTTCCAATTCTTGGAAAGTCTTTAAAAACTTATACGGTCTAACAAAACCCAAAACAAGTGTTAAATATAAATTCAAAGTTGGAGATACGGTGAGAGTGTCGAAAGCCCGGAATCCTTTTACCAAGGGCTACGAACAAACCTTTTCAGACGAGGTATTTACCGTTTCTGAACTAGTCCCTAGGGATCCGCCCATCTACAAGCTCAAAGATTACGACGGCGAGGACGTTATAGGTTCCTTTTACGACGCCGAGTTACAAAAGATTCCAGGGCCGGACATCTTCAGGATCGAAAAGATTTTGGCGAAAAAAAAATATCCGTAGAAAAAAGCATATTTTGGTGAAATGGCTCGGCTGGCCCGAAAAGTTTAACAGCTGGATCCCTGAAAGCTATGCGCAAGACGTTAAATACTGAGAATGAAAAATAATATTTCATTCACCGGCTGTTCACAATGGAGAGAAAAAGCTTTTACGTCGTTCTTCCCAGCAATTCTTCCCGTGATGTTTTCCCTAATAATACCATCGCCGAATTTACCGTCAAATTAGCCGCCCCCATCGAGCTACAGGGTCCCTGGGAAGTGGCATTGGCCGAAATTCAGTATCTGCACACCTGGAATACCCTAGATAAACCGGATAATAACTTTATCGTGGTGTCCCCGAGATTAGTTAAATTTTATACTATTCCGGCGGGTTATTACTCCAGCCTGGAGAAAGTAACCTCCAAGATGAATGAAGCGTTGTCGAAAGATCCCAAAGCCGTCGATGGCGCCTCACCCAACACTCCAATACCTGAAAACACTATGAGATTCCGCTACAGCGCTATCGAGCGACGATTCTACGTCGTAAGCACCGTCAAGGATGAATCTTTGCATGTCAAGGGACAGTTGGCTAGGCTTTTAGGAGCTCATGGGGACGTGAACATAGGTCTGGTGAATGAAGCTCCTTACCCCGCGGATATCAGAGCGGGGTTTTATACCTTGTACGTCTACAGCGACATTGTGTCTCACCAAAGAGTCGGAGACAGTTACGTCCCTCTCTTGAGATGCGTACATATTGAGGATGAGATGAATAAGATTACCACAATCACCTACGACAGGCCGCACTACGCTCCAGTCAGCAAGAGTCAGTTTGATACTTTGACCGTTGAAATAAAGACGAATCAGAACAAACCGGTTCCATTTCAGTTTGGTAAAGTCATCGTCAAGTTACATTTCAGACCCTGTAAAAGTTGTATACATGACTAATACAGAGATGAGATCTTACCTGGACCCTACCCCTTACGTGCGGTATTATGAAGCCCAAGCGGGCAACGGTCTCCCCGGGTTTTTTGAGGCCCCGGTGATGTACGGTTCCGGGATTGGCGGAATATTTTGCGGTTTGTTTAGGCGGGCCTTGCCTCTCTTGAAAAGAGGATTTGAAATTGTCAAACCCCATATTAAATCAGCTGCTAAGAATATTGTCAAAGACGTGGTGGCAGGGGCCATGTCGGGAGCGATGACTCGAGGAAGCGAAGAAAATCAATCAGGGTCGGGTTTGATGGTGATGAGGAAAACTAAGCGTAAGAGACCGCCCGCTTTTACATCATTTTCTTCTCTCCGACACAAGGATAAGTCCTGCGTCCGCAGGAAAAAGAAATCGAAAAACATTTTTTAACTCAAGATGTCTTTCGTTCATCGAATGTCTCAAGAGTGTGTGAAATCCGAACTGGACTTGTTTACGGTACCCTATACTCAGACTAGCGTGGAGAAAAGCATCTACGTCGAGGTCCCCCCTCTCTCAGCTCTATCGGAAGTCGCACCGTTGGAGTTTCTGATTACCGGGAATGGGGAAGACTACTTGGACCTGAATAACACGCTTCTACACGTCCGATGCAAAATCGTCAATGCTGACGGAACTAATCCGGGCCAAGGGGCCCGGGTAGCCTTTGTTAATTATCCGATAGCCGCCTTATTTTCACAAGTGGATGTCACCTTGGGAGATCGTTTAATATCCCAAAGTTCCAGCCTTTACCCGTACAGGGCCCTTTTTGAGGAATTGCTAAATTACAGCAACGAAACTCTCAACTTCCAATTTGCTTCGGGTCTTTTTTACAAAGACACGGCCAACGAACATGAAAACACCGCCTTGGACGGACCGAATCAGGGGTTCAAAAAAAGAAGCGGATATACGGCCCAAGGTAAAACGGTAGAACTCCTCGGGCCTATTCATTCCGACTTATTTTTTCAAGAAAAATTCATTCTAATCGGGGTGGACGTCAGAATAAAAATGGTCCGGTGCAAAAATGAATTCTGTCTGATGTCCGGAGATGCCGAGCGTTACAAAGTAAACATTTTATCCGCCGCTCTTTTTGTCAAGAAAGTTAAAGTTTCGCCGGCGGTGAAAATAGGGCATGCCCACGCTCTCACCACTGCCAATGCCAAGTACCCCGTGGAAAGAGTGAATATGAAAGTTCTCAGTATGCTGGCCGGGATACGCGTGAGCAATCAGGAGAACCTGTTCTTGGGACAAATACCCAAGTACATGGTCCTAGGCCTTGTGGATAATGATGCCTTTTCAGGGGATTACGCCAGAAACCCCTTCAATTTCAAGCACAACCAGGTGGAATTCCTGGCCTTGTATTTGGACGGAGAGCAGATTCCTGCCAAACCAGTTCAACCCGATTTTGCTAATGACATCACCGCTCGAGAATATTACAACCTTGTGTTGGCCTCCGGAAAGCATTTGAAAGACCAGCCTTTAGCCATCAACCGTTCTGAATTCTCCCAGGGATACACCCTCTTTGCCTTTGATTTGACGCCCGATCAAGAATGCGGAGACCATTTCTCCTTGATGAAAACCGGGAACATGAGATTTGAAATCTGCTTTCGACAACCCCTACCCCATACTGTGAATCTAATAGTGTATGCCGTCTTTGACAACATCATTGAAATAAACCAGAGAAGAAACATACTTTATGATTACTAAAAAAGCATGAACACCCTGCAGATCGACGAAATCCTGTCCGGTAACCCGTACACAGAAAATCTGTTTTACGGTGTGCTGGCATGCGACCAACTGCCGGAAAAGATACTCACGGATCTCCCGACCATGATCGTCGTCAATACTCACCGTCAAAATCAACCCAGAGAACACTGGTTGGCGATACATCTCAGAGAAGATGGAACTGGAGAATTTTTTGATTCCTACAGTGCCCCACCAGACTTTATCTATTTTCCTGAGGAAATATACAGCTTTTTAAACAGAAACTGTAAAGACATTATTTACCATACCCGGCAACTTCAAAGCTGGTTTTCTAACGTCTGCGAACAACATTGTATTTTCTTCCTGCATCACAGAGGGAAAGGACGTTCTTATCAAGAGATTATGAACCTGTATTTTAATGAAGCCACCAAGAACGATGATATGGTTCAAAAGTTTGCCAACACTTTGTCTAAGAATGCTTCCAAAGGTTTTCAGGATCATCACTGCCTGCAAAGTTCTTTGCCCTGTCATCATCTTAATAAAGAATAGACCGCCTGTGTAATCCGATGTAATATTTTATTAAAAACAAAAATATAATTACATTTCAATAAGGAATCCATTCATTCTTTCTGCGAGATCTGGTTTTCTTGCCCACAGGTGTATCGGGAGCAATGGCAGCAGGGGCCGAGGCAGAGACAGCAGAGGCAGAGACCCCATCCGGGGCATAAGTTTTGAAACTCTCTAGAAGCTCTCTCGTGTCGATGTTCGGCACCGCAAAGGTCGGAATGTTCAATCCGGCCAGGGCCTTAATAAATTCTTTCCAACCCCTGGGTCTCCGATAGGATGATATGTTGTGACGGGCGGTTTCGCATTAGATCGACCATATTCGTACCGGGTAAAGGTTCTCCGCGAAACACAAACTCTCCCAATTCATTCCAGTAGGTTGTATTAGGGTGATGCGACATTTTCTGTAAAATAATTTTGGTATATTTCTTTGATTTATCCGGAGCACTTTTCAAAATCTCGTCGTACACCCTTTCTTCCGGGGTACTAGGATCCTGTTTGAGAGCTCCCGACGGTTCCTCCTGGCTCTCGTCAGGCAGCAATAATGTCAGAGATCCGGTTTGTTTATCCGCTTTTTTCACAAAGGTCAGGTATCTTTGTAAGGAGGTCATATAAAGTTTTACTTTTGCATTGGCGCTCAAGTCATCGCGTTGCAGTATGAGTTTCATTTATTTATCCAGTTCACTTTCCGTAGTGCTTAAAAGGTCGCTGGAAGTTGCGGCTTTCTGATGCCATTGAGCCATTTGTTGTTGAGGGACTAGGTACATCTTGCGCGTGTATTCCATATTTATAATCTCGAGCCTATTAAACTAGTAATGAAAGGAATGGCGGCGCTTAATAGGGCCCCAAGAAACCCTCCTTTCTGATTTAAAAGGGCTTTTTTCTTTTTAACGGTGAGTTTTTTATTGCCGAGTTTTTTAACGGAGCAACGATGCTTCTTCAGCAACTTGAACTGTCTGGAAGTCAGGGGTACGTGGCCTTTTAAAGTATTGAGAGCTATTTCGGCCAGAGCGTAAATGAAATCGTCCGGAGCCTCGCTCAACAGCGCTTTTCTTCGGCGACAAGAGACCCTGTGCAGAGTCTTGAGCAGAGGGAGATTTTTTTTTATTCTGATCGACATGCCGGCTCTTTTTCAAATACTCGGGAAATCGCTCATCTTTATCTTTTAACGACGTAGGCCACAGGCCAGTCGGGAGGAAACAATCCGGTACGTAAACGAAATTCATCAGGTGTTTGGGCTTTCAGATCCACCAACAGATAACTGTAAGGGGTTCGCGTAGCGTCCTCAAAGGTCTCCAAGAAAAATTTCACCCTACCGGGGTACATTTGACGCGCTAAATTCGTAATTTGGAGCTTATCTCTCGGATTTTTAAACAGGGTGATGTAATTGGCGTTCAGATTTATCGTTCTACTTTTCTTGCCTTGAAAAAATAAATTTTGGACCAAGTAAATGATGGACAAATTCCGGTGATGAGTATATTTTGTGAAGGCCCTTTCTATCTCTTGGCTATGGCTCGCCTGTTCCATCAAATCGTCGACGATCGCCAAGTTCACTCGGTCAGACGGTAGTAGTTCATCGTCGCTTAAGGAGACGGGTAACCCCTCGAAAAATCTGATATTGGGAAACTGGGCTAACAGTTTGTCGTACAGAGTCTGCCAGCAGCTATAAAACCAGACTATATTGTCAGGGCGGCGAGAAAGCACACGGTCCGCGTGCTCCAAAAGCTTTTTCACATAATGCGATTTACCCGAACACGAGGGTCCCGAGACTATTTTTGAGAAAGGATGCTGAAGTCTAACGTCAAAACCCTCTTTAGTATCCATAGGGGAGAGATGTGAAATCGGGCAAAAGAACCCTTTTGTTGTACACCACTCTGAATCTTTTTCTGAGTGGACGATTTTGCAACGTCAGGTTCTTTTTGTTCCTATGAATCTGCGTGCCGTGAACCGTTATTTCTTTCGTGACGTCTTGTTCTACAAAACTATGCACTAGATCCATTAATGAGTATAGGTTTACCATTTGAACCGTTTTGTGATTGAGAGTAATGCCCTTGACTTTCATGCAGACCTTGCCTTTGAACGTTTTGTACGCGTACGTTTTCGGTCCCCCGGAAACAAATTCTTCTATGAAGTCGTCAGGATCTAGTTCGCTGGTGAGTTCACCTAAGTAGTCCCCAAGGGGCGGAGTGTACTGGCCAGGCGAAGCTGTGAAGATAACGGAATCTGTATCATGATACAGAATCCTCGGTCCTAAACGATCCAACAATTCGTACAATTCTAACTGGGCATAGGCCGTGGTGAAAGCGGCGATCACCACATTGAAGGGTCTGGGTACAACGTATCTATCATCGGCATACCTCCACTGCACTTGAGTGATTTCGTCGCTGATAAAGCCAAAATAGGAGACCCGATACACGTCCGAGAACAGGTAATCGAAGAATTCTTGGGTGTGTGTAACAAACGTCGTGGTCAGCTGATTAGGCTTATGACCGAATTTTCCCCAAAGAGAATTCAGAAATAGCTTGGAAATTTGTCTCTTAGCGGGGTTGGAGGCTATGTTTTCACTCTCCAATAATACGCCTTCTTTTAAGAAATAGTCTTTCACATAGCTCCGGCGGGAGGCTTCATCCCGGGCCCAGGAGGGCCATCCCGAGGCCTCCTGTTTGCCTTTCAGATGAATTTTGATGTACTCAGAAAATAAATCGGCGGTACTCTGTTCGTAATGCCATATCTCATGAATCTTTAAAACTCTGTACCCTTTATCTAATGCCTTGAGTATCTCGACGCTGCACCAGGTTCCCGTTAAAGACCTTTCCCGATCGTTGTGACGGCAAAGGCTGGTGGACGTCTGGGTTTCTGCGCACGTACGACACAGAACGAACATCAATTTATCACAAATTCTTAAAGGGAGGACCGGAAAGTACAATTTGCGAGGGGCTAACACAGTGATTTTAATGAGCCCAAAGTATTTCTTAAGATCGCCAAACTCTTGGAAAACAAGGTTTGGATGGCCGATCGGGTAGGTTTTTGTTTTGTTGACGTAAGGGTACAGACTCGTAAAATCGTAATAATGCATTTGTTCGTCGCCTTGAACCTTATGATATAATTTGATCGCGTTGGTGCGCCCTCCATACAGGGCGTCACGGGGATTGATAGGTTCAGGAAACTCAAAGCGTCTTAAGAAATCCTGAAGCTCTGAGTCCTCTTTTTTCATGCGTACCCATTGATGTTCCCAAAGGACTCTCACCGTCAGATTAAATGTTTCACGCAAATTATTGAGTTTCTCATCAAACGTTTGAAACAATTCAGCATAAGGAGCCCCGGTGAGAGGATGTTTGGCTTGGGCCTCGTAGCACTCTGGACATCCGTGATAAAAGCATCCAGCGAACTCAAACGCCGTCGGAACTCCCTGAACTTCGGCGTAACCATCTAAATAAAAGGATCCCATCTTGACTTCGCCGTGATTCAGGGTGTGCCGAATGTTTGTTTTTTCCTTTTTGGAAAGAAACATCAGCCATTGAATAGAAGCATTAGAATAAGCTTTGTGAGTGCTTTTGTAATGGTCACTCGGAATGATTCCGATTGCATTATCGGGCATGCAGTTTTGTCTGTACATGGACAGGCAGAGAGAAGCTAGGGTCATACACTGAAAAGGATCGATATTGCCGATCCTCAGCACTTCCTCTCTAAATTTCATGCACGCCGTTCTCAAAATAACCACGTCGTTTCGACAATAGTAGGCCATTTCTTGTTTAAAGTTGAAGGTACCGCTTTTAATCGATTCGTACCAAGACAAAAACTCCTGTCTTTCCTGGCTCATCATGTGCTCAAAACCATAATATTTAGGCTCGGGGTACGGTCCGATGTAATTTTGATTTTCAGCGGTGTTAAAGAAATGGGGAAAGTACCCTTTTTGAGCCTGGAATCCCAGGGCTTTGGGCATACTGCTCAATTTCATAGGCAAGAAGTTCAATGAATCGATAAATCTCAAGTTATAATCTTCTTCTATAAAGCACATTAGTTTACACCCCTGAGATGTAACAGATGGAGTTTGTCCATTCTCGACGAGATATTTCAAAAGGAAATAGCCGTCATACCCCTTGAATTGTGAGCTATGAACGTGTAATCTTCGTATTTCGGACATCGATATCTGTCGAAGAACTTTGCTACGCAGTCCTCACCGGCCTGACTCCAAGATTGACCATTCCAATGCATGCAATGGATGTAATTGGGGATGTGGATTCCGTCATCTTGACGGCACTCAAAATCGTAGAACACATAGTTTTCTTGGTGCGGTCTTTCCGGTAAACTTTGAATAAAACACTGATGATTTTCATCCGACTCTTCCACGACCGCTCTACAAACGTGGCAGTGTTTGGGTCGACACTTGTGAGGTTTTGACTCGGCATTCACCACGTATTTCTGTTTGCAGAGGATGCAGACTTTCTGGGTATCGCAGAGACTTTCAGACCGACGCGTCTTTTCGTTAAATGTCCGTGTTTTGTGGCATTTGAAGCAAAACCTCGATCGACAGAATCGATGGCAATCGGAACATCGAATAGCTTCCCCGTCAACCGAGCGACAGTCTGTAGATAAACAGACGTTGCAGTGCTGCTCGCAGCGATGTCGTGCCGGATCAGAATAGCCTGTGTAGCAGAAATCGCAGATGTAGTCAAATCCCAGAAAGCCTTTTAGATTCAAAATACGGTAATAATGCTCACGGTGCAAAAACAAGAAAGCCGTCTTTGGATTTTGGCCCTGGGACGTTTCAAATTTTAATATAGCGCTAGCGTTCGGTTCCCGGTACCAAACGATAATTTTAATACCCATGAGCCTCTCAAATTTTTCTACATCTGAAAACGTTACTTTCTGATCCATAGATAATCCGACCCTAACGTGCAGTCGACGACCTTCTTGTTCACACAATTTCTGATTGCTTCTGAATCTGTCGTTTAATACAGCCAGCAATCCCCTGGCAAAACAGCACTGATCATCCGGGCTGAAGGAGATCCATAGGTGCTTCCGTTTCTTTTGAACGATTATTTCGTTGAAAAGGGTGCAGGCTTTATGCCTAGTACCCCCTCCGCCAGCCGGAACCCTGACTACCTGAACGATTAACGTCAAACTAGAATCGGCTAAAATAGTGGCGTGACTCTGGAGAAGTAACTCAATTTGATGAAAAAAGTCCTCGACAGAAAGCGTACCCGCCGGGGTTAGGGTAAAAACACCCGGGTTGAGAGAATCGGCATGTAATTCTAGCTGCACTACAAAGTGCTTGTAAAACTGTTTAAAAGGTGCTCAAGGGTCTCGTGCATATGATGAAATACTTCGGCAAATGAATCCAGTGCGTAGGCCTCAGAAAAATTGAAGCGGTGCCTAATCTCGATATTGTTAAATTTTGGACGCTCTGTGATAGACAAATTATTTAATCGAGAGGTAGACGGTTGTGGAGAGCTTACCGACGGCTCTGGAGACGTAAGATTCTCCGTATGCGAGGTAGACGGTTGTGGAGAGCTTACTGACGGCTCTGGAGACGTAAGATTCTCCGTATGCGAGGTAGAAGGTTGTGGAGAGCTTACTGGCGACTCTGGAGACGAAAGATTCTCCGTATGCAAGGTAGATGGATGTGGAGAGTTTACGGACGGCTCTGGAGACGGAGGATTTTCTGTATGTGAGGTAGAGGGCTGTGGAGAGTTGGTTTCGAGACTCGAGTTTACCCGGGACAAATTAGGCACACCCGTTCCTGTCCGAGGATGCGGGGGTGAATTACCCAACTCTGTTAAGGCCTTAACAGGTGAGTGTTGAAGAAGGGCGTTACTGGGCCCTGAGGTAGAAGGTTGTGGGGATATTACATTCGTGTCTAGGGTATGAGGCGGTGGTGAAGGGGCTGAAGACGTTCTGGCCTCAGAAGAGGTATTCTTCAAAAGCTGCAGCAGAGCGTTAACTACGGCTATTTCATCAGAATTTAGAAACCGAAGCGCGTTGTCAATCAGGTCAAAATTGTCGATCGGATGTGTCACGGGGAATGGTGATTGAACAATTTCAGGAGATCGTGGAGGTGTGGGTATTTTAGGGGGCTTTATAGAATATTCGAGGTTATCAGACATCTCTTTTAATAGTCTTAGGTTTTCACTGGACGGTCTTTTCCTACCTTTACGCCTGACAGGATATTCACGCTCACTGTCTGGGGAATCCCTTTGAGAAACTGTTTCGTTCTGTAAAGGATTTTCGTCTAAAAAAAAAAAAGAAAATGTATACGCTCTTTAAAATAACAGGCCAGACACATACACACACCCACCCACCCAGAGGCGCGCATTCAAAAATTTGTGCGCTCTTTAAAATAACATTCCCCGCGCCCATGCCCTGGCGTAGCTCAAACAAAATGCCTATACTCTTTAAATTAACAGGTCACACACAGTCACACACAGAGACAGACAGGCAGGCAGCTGATAAACCGAGGAGGTTTTATTACGCGACAGCCGAATTCCCAGTTGAGACCTATAGAAGCACGGCAATATAAAAAAATTCTATTTTATGGTAGCTAGACAGACTCTCGCAGATGCTAGGCTAATTGTAACAATCCGATACATTTTAACAAAGCGAACGTGCATTCCATACAGTAAAATGGACACAAACTTTTTCAGATTAGACAACCGGCCCTGATAAATACAGGCACGTGTTATAATATTCATTTACCCTAGGATTCCACAAATAGACGAGGCTTGTAAAAACCCTGGGGACTTTGGGTTCGACAATACTGAATGAAAATAATGACATTTTAATTTACAATGAAAGCGAGAACAAGCTGCACACTTTGGAACTTTGTAAACACTAGGCATGACCGCGGACATACACGCAAAGTTAGGAACATTGTAAACACCAGGTATGAATGCGCAGACAACCGCCGGTAGGAAATTTGTAAACAGTTTATCGATTTAAAAAATATATTCTTACCTGTATCATCATCATCATAATGGTTCGATGAATCTATTTGAACATAATTTTCTAGAAAAATAAATAAAGGATTCATCTGTAAGTTATTTTTGAAATAAAACATGATTCATGTAGACCGGCATAAAGTATTCTCGATAGGCGCTGACACGAGCACCTTAAACGGTTATTTAAGACCTATACATTTAAAGACTGATAAATAACGTATTGAGCTAATAGCTTGCATTAAAATAAACTACATTTCACTCGGAGCTGGATTAGGCGAGATGGTCTTGGGACTGTGCGCGCTATCCTGTAAACGCGTGCATGAGTCAAACTGGCCCATGCACAGATAATCAAACCCTTGGAAGATAATCAAACCATGCACATTTTAATCAAAATTGTAAAAAATAATTTACCATTTCTTGAATCAGTCTCAATATAGACATCTAAACGGAAAAAAAACATAAGGAATTAAATTTTTAATACACGAGCCTTTAGCGCGTATAAAAGTTATGCATAGGGAATCATAATCACCGTGATCTTGCGGGACAAGAGCTTCTGCAAAGATAGTCAGTATGAAGTCTGTTAATATCGGATTTTATCCATTACAAAATATCACAGTAACGTTAAAATACAGACAAACCGTTATTCATGTCCATCTCGTCTTTTTCTAAGCGGTTTCCAAAAGGGTGATAATGGGATCTAGTTTAGGTGGTATTATATACCCCTGTGGGGCACTTTTTTTCAAGTTTGAACGGTCATTTATAATCACAGGTTTGCCCATCTGCCAGTCCATTTACGCGGTCAGTTTATGC
>JANRMT010062837.1:18263706-18277746 GCA_026402145.1 Polypterus bichir lapradei | reverse complement strand
AAAACTATTTGCCCCCTTCCTAATTTCTTATTCTTTTGCATGTTTGTCACACAAAATGTTTCTGATCATCAAACACATGTAACCATTAGTCAAATATAACACAAGTAAACACAAAATGCAGTTTTTAAATGATGGTTTTTATTATTTAGGGAGAAAAAAAATCCAAACCTACATGGCCCTGTGTGAAAAAGTAATTGCCCCCTTGTTAAAAAATAACCTAACTGTGGTGTATCACACCTGAGTTCAATTTCCGTAGCCACCCCCAGGCCTGATTACTGCCACACCTGTTTCAATCAAGAAATCACTTAAATAGGAGCTGCCTGACACAGAGAAGTAGACCAAAAGCACCTCAAAAGCTAGACATCATGCCAAGATCCAAAGAAATTCAGGAACAAATGAGAACAGAAGTAATTGAGATCTATCAGTCTGGTAAAGGTTATAAAGCCATTTCTAAAGCTTTGGGACTCCCGCAAACCACAATGAGAGCCATTATCCACAAATGGCAAAAACATGGAACAGTGGTGAACCTTCCCAGGAGTGGCCGGCCGACCAAAATTACCCCAAGAGCGCAGAGACGACTCATCCGAGAGGTCACAAAAGACCCCAGGACAACGTCTAAAGAACTGCAGGCCTCACTTGCCTCAATTAAGGTCAGTGTTCACGACTCCACCATAAGAAAGAGACTGGGCAAAAACGGCCTGCATGGCAGATTTCCAAGACGCAAACCACTGTTAAGCAAAAAGAACATTAGGGCTCGTCTCAATTTTGCTAAGAAACATCTCAATGATTGCCAAGACTTTTGGGAAAATACCTTGTGGACTGATGAGACAAAAGTTGAACTTTTTGGAAGGCAAATGTCCCATTACATCTGGCGTAAAAGGAACACAGCATTTCAGAAAAAGAACATCATACCAACAGTAAAATATGGTGGTGGTAGTGTGATGGTCTGGGGTTGTTTTGCTGCTTCAGGACCTGGAAGGCTCGCTGTGATAGATGGAACCATGAATTCTACTGTCTACCAAAAAAATCCTGAAGGAGAATGTCCGGCCATCTGTTCGTCAACTCAAGCTGAAGCGATCTTGGGTGCTGCAACAGGACAATGACCCAAAACACACCAGCAAATCCACCTCTGAATGGCTGAAGAAAAACAAAATGAAGACTTTGAAGTGGCCTAGTCAAAGTCCTGACCTGAATCCAATTGAGATGCTATGGCATGACCTTAAAAAGGCGGTTCATGCTAGAAAACCCTCACATAAAGCTGAATTACAACAATTCTGCAAAGATGAGTGGGCCAAAATTCCTCCAGAGTGCTGTAAAAGACTCATTGCAAGTTATTGCAAACGCTTGATTGCAGTTATTGCTGCTAAGGGTGGCCCAACCAGTTATTAGGTTCAGGGGGCAATTACTTTTTCACACAGGGCCATGTAGGTTTGGATTTTTTTTCTCCCTAAATAATAAAAACCATCATTTAAAAACTGCATTTTGTGTTTACTTGTGTTATATTTGACTAATGGTTAAATGTGTTCGATGATCACAAACATTTTGTGTGACAAACATGCAAAAGAATAAGAAATCAGGAAGGGGGCAAATAGTTTTTCACACCACTGTAAGTGTGTGCCAATAATGTAGTAAAGGCAATCACAATTTGTTTGTCCTTCTCCACTTTAAGCCCATCTGGAAGTACACCAAACACAGCTGTTAATGGGTTAGGAGGGATTATGACACCAAGGCTGTCTGAAAGGCATTTAAAAATTTTGGTCCAGAATGATGTTAATTTGGTGCAGGCCCAAAACATGTGACCTAGTGAAGCTGGAACTTGATTGCAGTGTTCACAGGTTGGATCTTGCCCTGGAAACATTTTGGACAATTTTAAGTGAGATAGATGTATTCGATATATGATTTTGAGTTGAATAATTATATGCTTTGCGCATATGGAGCTTGAATTAATTCTCTGCATTGCTTCCTTCCACTCCTTTTCTGATATGTTGAGGGAGAGAACCTTTTCTCTGTAAAATGGTTTTATATATTGCAGAAATGCTGTCTAAGTCCTTGAAACTGATCAATATTTTTTCCAGCATAGAGGGAGGTGGGAGGTGTGGAAAATTGGGCAGTTTCTGTATAACAAAGTTTCTAATTTGAAGTTAGTGAAATAAATATGTAGCTGGAAAGTTAAATTTAGAATATAATTGTCTGTAGGGTGCAAAGACGTTGTCTATGTACAGATCTCTAAGTATTTAATCCCAAATGTTTTCCAGATATTAAAAACTGCATACAGTTAGGTCCATAAATATTTGGACAGAGACAACCTTTTTCTAATTTTGATTCTGTACATTACCATAATGAATTTTAAATGAAACAACTCAGATGCAGTTGAAGTGCAGACTTTCAGCTTTAATTCAGTGGGTTGAACAAAAAGATTGCATAAAAATGTAAGGGAACTAAAGTATTTTTTTTAACACAATCCCTTTATTTCAGGGGCTCAAAAGTAATTGGATGAATTAAATAACTGGAAATAAAATGTTCATTTCTAATACTTGGTTGAAAACCCTTTGCTGACAATGACAGCCTGAAGTCCTGAACTCATGGACATCATCAGATGCTGGGTTTCCTCCTTTTTAATGCTCTGCCAGGCCTTTACTGCAGTGGCTTTCAGTTGTTGTTTGTTTGTGGGCCTTTCTGTCCAAAGTTTAGTCTTCAACAAGTGAAATGCATGCTCAGTTGGGTTAAGATCAGGTGACTGACTTGGCCATTCAAGAATTTTCCACTTCTTTGCTTTAATAAACTCCTGGGTTGCTTTGGCTGTATGTTTTGTCTATCTGTATCATGAAACGCTGCCCAATCAATTTGACTGCATTTAGCTGGATTTGAGCAGACAGTATGTCTCTGAACACCTCAGAATTCATTTGGCTGCTTCTGTCCTGTGTCACATCATCAATAAACACTAGTGTCCCAGTGCCACTGGCAGCCATGCACGCCCAAGCCATCACACTGCCTCCACCGTGTTTTACAGATGATGTGGTACGCTTTGGACAATGAACTGTTCCACGCCTTCTCCATACTTTTTTCTTGCCATCATTCTGGTAGAGGTTAATCTTGGTTTCATCTGTCCAAAGAATGTTTTTCCAGAATTGTGCTGGCTTTTTTAGATGTTCTTTAGCAAAGTCCAATCTAACCTTTCTATTCTTGAGGCTTATGAGTGGCTTGCACCTTGCAGTGCACCCTCTGTATTTACTTTCATGCAGTCTTCACTTTATGGTAGACTTGGATATCGATACGCCTACACCCTGGAGAGTGTTGTTCACTTGGTTGGCTGTTGTGAAGGGGATTCTCTTCACCATGGAAATGATTCTACGATCATCCACCACTGTTGTCTTCCATGGACGTCCAGGTCTTTTTGTATTGCTGAGTTCACCAGTGCTTTCTTTCTCAGGATGTACCAAACTGTAGATTTTTCCACTTGTAATATTTTAGCAATTTCTCAGATGGGTTTTTTCTGTTTTCGCAGCTTAAAGATGGCTTTTTTCACCTGCATGGAGAGCTCCTTTGACCGCATATTGTCTGTTCACGGCAAAATCTTCCACATGCAAGCGTTACACCTCAAATCAACTCCAGGCCTTTTATCTGCTTAATTGATAATGACATAACGACGGACTTGCCCACACCTGCTCATGAAATAGCCTTTGAGTCAATTGTCCAATTAGTTTTGAGCCCCTGAAATGAAGGGATTGTGTTAAAAAAATGCTTTAGTTTCCTCACATTTTTATGCAATCGTTTTGTTCACCCAACTGAATTACAGCTGAAAGTCTGCACTACAACTGCATCTGAGTTGTTTCATTGTGGTAAGGTACAGAATCAAAATTAGAAAAAAGTTGTCTCTGTCCAAATGTTTATGGACCTAACTGTATGTTTACGAGGGTTGAAAAAGGTGGGTCTTGTGCAGAGGTGCCACAGATAAAAAATTCTCTATCTTAAAATGCTTCCTACACTGGTTCTGTATTCTGAGTGAGTGAAGCACAATTGGGTTATTAGTATATTGGCGATAATTTGCATTTATTGGGGCGCAAAGCAAGG
Source organism: Polypterus bichir lapradei (assembly GCA_026402145.1). NCBI lineage: Eukaryota > Metazoa > Chordata > Cladistia > Polypteriformes > Polypteridae > Polypterus > Polypterus bichir. Next base: position 18,273,675 of record JANRMT010062837.1, on the reverse strand, counting down.
AATATAAAGAGAAGTGCAGGATTTTATTTCTATTGCAGACCAAGCCTGTATATGTTCATCTATTTGTGTCAATGTCCAGGTTTTTATATGTTGTATGTTTGCTGCCCAGTAGTAAAATTGAAAGTTAGGTAGGGCCATGCCACCTTCTGCCTTTGGCCTTTGTAGGGTCGCTCTTTGGGTATGTGGATGTTTTGAATTCCAAATAAATGTGGTTATGGTTGAATCTAATCTCTTAAAGAAGAATTTATTGATGTATATTGGAATATTTTGAAATACAAATAGAAGCTTGGGGAGGATATTCATCTTAACAATGTTAATTCTTCCAGCTAAAGTGAGATGAAGGGTTGACCATCTATGCAAGTCTTGCTTGATTTTTTCCATAAAGACAGCAAAACTTTATTGATAAAGAGCTTTATGTTTACTTGTGATGTTTACCCCTAGATATTTAAACTGATCTGCAATGATTAAGGGGAAGGTGTCCAATCTAATAGTGTGTGCTTGTGAATTCACTGGAAAGAACTGTAATTGTCTTTACAGTGTTAGATGTCATCGACCCTGTGACAGGAGACCTATCTAAGAGTGGATTTAAAACACAATTAAAATCCCCAGCCATTTTAATTTTACTGTTGACATTGGGAATGGATGCAAATACATTCTGGATGAATTCCCTATCATCCACATTGGGTGCATAAACATTTATCAAAATCACTTTACAATTAAATAAATTACCCATAACAATCATGTATCTCCCCTCAGGATCAGATACAACATCTGATACTACAAATGAGACTGTTCTATGTATAAGAATTCCCACACCTCTAGTTTTTTTTGTAAAGCTGAATGGAACATTTGGCTGGTCCAGTCTTTTTGTAACTGGAACTGATCTTTTCTTAATAAGTGGATCTCCTGTAAAAATACTATTTTAGCATTTAGACTTGTTAGGTGAGAGAGTACTTTCTTTTGTTTTAATTTTTGATTCAGGCCTTTAACATTCCAGTTCACAAAATTAATTGTCCCATCTTGGAAACATTGATTCTGAATTTTTGATATCATTTTGTAGTTTTTGCAATTTTCCCAGCGGTTATTGCAATGCAGTCCATCGTTACGTTGGTAATTATAATTATAAGGATTAAAAGGATAGATTAGAGATAGCTTGCTCTCTTTCTTCCCCTCCCTAAAACAACCCACCCCCCCACTTTGCCTCCCTATGTGAGGCTGAACCCCACTTCACAAAGTCCCAGTCCTCTGACATACCTGACAGAGCACATCCAAAACAAAACAAGCCCCCGGCAGCTGTGTATGTGAATTAAAATTGAGATATCTATTGCCAATACAGTCTAAATACTACAAGCATAACAAAAAAAAAAAAGAGAAAAAAAAAAAAGAAAATCTTCAACATTCTTGAAATGTTAAGATAGTAAACCCAGGGAATGGTGTTAAATAATGGTCCTGGATAAGCATAGTAAACCCTAGTGAAATAATAACAGCAACAATAAACTAAGGATATGATGTTTAACAGTCTCCTTTAGAATAATAAGAAAAAAAAGGGTTACTAATTTAATTTCTTCCACACATACATACATAAACGTGTAAAACTGTAATTAAAACAAAAACAGATAGTGACCAAGAAGGGAAAAGGATGTATAATTACAGTACCAGTTGTCATTGCAAGCAGATCAGACAGCCGGTGATATCTTCTTTAAGATGCCATGACAGGGTGCGACTCACAGTTGTATTTCAGGAAAGTGTTGGGATCAGCTTTCTTAACTCTTTATCTGCTTCCTCCCTACTGGTATATATGTAATGTTTGCCTTGACTCTGCACTTTCAGTTCGGCAGGATACAAGAGGCTGTATCTGATATCGGCATTTCATAAGCGCTGTTTAATATTATAAAAGGAGGCACGATTAGCAGCTATTGAGGGTGAGAAGTCAGGGAAAATACGAATGAGGTTATTTTCAAATATAATCAATTGTTTCTCTCTGAGAAGTGACATTACATTTAATTTAAATTGTAACTTATCAAAGCACACAATAAAAGTCCTAGGTTTAGAGTTGTTCAATCCCCGTATGCGATAAGCTGCAGCTATCTCGTGGGTCTGATTTAAAGTCCTCTCCAATTATTTTGGAGAATAGTTCAGCTACGACTTTCACTGGGTTTGGACTTTCGCTATTCTCCTGTAAACTTTCAATTCTAATATTATTCCTTCTGTATCCATCTTCCAGAGCAGCAAGTCTGTCTCTGAGTTTTTTGCATTTGGAATTGGCAGCTGTTGCTTTTCCATCAGCGGTGGATGCTAGATTTTTGGCTGCTTCGATTCAAGTTGTGAATGTCTGCTTAACAACCTCCAGCTGATCAGCAAGTGTGCTCAGTTTAAACGCATTTTCCTGAATGTGCTCCTCAATTTTTTCCAGCATACATTTAAAGGCCGCCTCAAAGCGATTATATACGCGTTTCTCTGAGTCTTTATTATCCTGCCCCAGCTTCTCACTTGCCTTCTTACTTATCTTGAGCATACTATTTATTTCTTTCTTTATGTCATTCTTTATGTCTTACTTGAGCTCAGCGATCCTCACCTTCAGTTCGGACAGATCATTTCTGCTTTCGTGCACCGTAGGCGAAGCGGCAGACTCTATTACAGCCGATGTTCCCGGCTCGCAAGGAGTAGGTGAAAGCACGAACTGCAAGTCCTTTTCCAGTTTCAAATGATCTTCTCTAATCGGCGAGCTATCGTGACCTGCGTCACTTGCACATTCACTCCCCATTTCGCTCTCAACTGGAGACGATGCAGCAGACCGTGTTCCCAAGGAGTCTGGGCTTTCGCCCGTCTGTTCCAGGTCAGTCTCTGACAGGCCGTACCTTGAGCTTGAACTTGGACTTGCCGGTCTAGGCTTGGATGTAGTTTTAGTTTTCTTTTCCATTTCTTTCTGAGCCCCTTTCTTGCCGACCATGTTTATATATGCTTTCATATACTGTAGTAGAACCCTCGGTTTGGATAAATACAGGATACCTCGGGATAATAAAGAAATAATAGAAAAAATAACACCGCTGCTAACGGAGCTCCTCTTCAGACGTCCATCTCCTGCAACGGATGAGAACAACTTCTGAAAAAAAAAAAAGATAACTTAACAATTTTGAGATGGGGTGGCACGGTGGCACAGTGGTAGTGCTACTGCCTCGCAGTAAGGAGACCTGGGTTCGCTTCCCAGTCCTCCCTGCGTGAAGTTTGCATGTTCTCCCTGTGTCTGCATGGGTTTCCTCTGGGTGCTCCAGTTTCCTCCCACACTCCAAAGACATGCAGGTTAGGTGCTTTGGCGATCCTAAATTGTCCCTTGTGTGGGTGTGTGCGCCCTGCGCTAGGCTGGCACCCTGCCTGGGATTTGTTCCTACCTTGCACCCTGTGCTGGCTGGGATTGGCTCCAGTAGACCCCTGTGACCCTGTGTTAGGATATAGTGGGTTGGATACTGACTGACTGAATTTTGAGGTGCACTATTTAATCAGGGAGATAATCAAGAACTATGAAACCAGCATATCACATTAGACCCATACACTTGGCCTCTACTCATAGAATCCATAGTGAGATTTGTTCCTGGCTGATGTTTCTGATGCGGGAGAGGAACACAAACCCGTTTATTGCTGATTATGCAAACTACAAATATGACAGGGTCGAACTATATTGAATATTTATGGCTATGTTATTTCTTTTACAAAATGTTCAAACCCTTTTGTATAATAGCAAATAAACAATAAAGTACTTCCGTATTCTGTATGTTTTGGTGTTTCATCCAGGGCACGCTGTAGATCTACCTACTGGTTTTACTATAGGTTACCAGTAGCTACCTTAAAGTACAAACCAATTAAGGTGATAGGTGGCCAAGCATGGTATTTGTGCTGCTTTTGTTATTTTAAGGCACCAATGTACTGTAAGTGCATGTTTTAAAATTTAATATATAAAGCACAAGGAAATCACAAAGCAAAATAATTCACCACTTCCAAACACATTCAACTCAGATGCAAAGAACTGTGGGTTACCCCTGCCTTTATAAGACTGTGGCCAGCCCCTTTCAGTGATAGGCAGGTGACACCAGCAGGAGGAACCCTAGCTGAAATATAATATCACCCTTGGTTTTTGTGATTGTTATTGAAGCACTAGCTATCCAGCTCTGTCAGCAGTCACAGATAAAATTAAAAATAAGGGAAGGGCTTTGATAGAAATATCTATATATCCCAATAGTATTGCACTTCATATCTCAGACTCATACTTATATTTCCCAATAGTGTTAAGTTTGCTTAACACTAAGTTTCATAAGATCCATGGATGCAAAATTAGTTTGAAAAGACTGTGGCTTCTCCCCTGAATTATTCTGTATGCCAGACCATGCTGGATCACATGTCACTGATTTTATCGCAAGAATTTAAATACATGGAACTTATTATCACAAGCAAACAAAATATCTCTTTGAACATAACTTTAGTAATATGATGGAAACAATTAAATACAATTATCAATTCTTACTTTAGCTGAGAATTAATATTTTCAAAATGATTATCCTTACAAAGCTAATACATACAGTATCTTTTAGAGCTCCCATATATGCACAACACATCCTTTGTTAAGAATTTAGCCTCAATTGTAATCCCAATTTATCTGGAATTCAAAGTGGTCAAAAATTAAAAAGGCAACTCTAGAAAGGGCTATAATTGAAAGTCAGTATGGTACTACCAAACTTTCAGTACTGTTACTGGGAAGCAAATATTGATATAAATATTTAAAATTTCAAGAAGTCCCAAAACCACACCGACTTCTTGGCTATGGAAAAGAAATCTTGCTCAATATCCAATCTGTATGCTTTGCTCTGAGAACAGGGAGCCAAGAGGGGTATTTAGTTAACAATCAATATTATTAAGAGACAGCACTAGTGGCTGTATTCATATTATGAAGCTGATTCAAAGATGATTCATTCAAATCACAAAGCTGTATTGGGATCATAGTTCAAAATTATTATTTTTAAAATTACCTCATCATACAATGGACTTCATTAAATGTCTACCATCAAGAAACAGTAAATGTTTCTAATGCCATAAGCAACCAGACATGCACTAAAAAATCTTGTTTAATTCCATTTCATCATAGCTTATCTCTATTGTACTTACTAATTGTATGCAGATGTATGATAACACTAGTGTGTTTCAAAAATGGAAGGTTTTCCTGTGATAAAAAATGTTATGTCATCAGGTCATTTCAGAGTGTTACATGTACACTGTGCAATGAGATTCCTATCTGCACATTTGACCAGCATGGAGCAGGCTGCCACTGTCCTTTGAAACACTGTACTCCCCTATTGGGCCCATATATTTATCAAGCAAAATGGTCTTGTGAAATGATGAAAAACTGTCTTTTGGAAATTCAGCATGGCTAAACACAAACCACAGCTGGATAATGTGGGCAGTGCACTTTTTGCTAGGCTTTTAGTGGCACACAGGGTTTGTTAAAACAGAAGAATTAACAGGGGTGCAGAAATCCAGCTTTATCCCCAACCTGCATTCCTGAGAAAATGGCTTAACTGTAGCTGTTAACATTCCTGGTCAGCCCTGTACTTTATCTGATAACAAACTGTAAGTCAGAGTTGAACTGCCATCTCTGCAGACTCATTCAGACATGAAGGTACCCAAATGGGCACCCAAGTTCAAACAAAGACTCATAATTCAACGAGTGGCAACTTTGATGAAAAAAAATACACCTATGATCAAGCAATGGTTCTTAAACTGGAACTGACCTTGATCTATTCACTAGAGGTAACACCTTTCTTTGAATCTAGTTACATTCATCTCTTCTCTCTCTTGTGCTCTATTTCTCAGTTGGAATTTGAACCATCCACTCTCTGTGGAGGAAAGAGCTCACAGCTTTCTTTGGCCTCAAAGATATTCTCCATAGAGCCTTGGAGCTGGATGGCCTGAACTATTTTTTTTTTGTATCAGTATGCTGCTGCTGGATTATGTGAATTTCCCCTTGGGATTAATAAAGTATCTATCTATCTATCTATCTATCTTTCTTCAAGGTCCACTCTGTTAAACCAAGCTCTGGGCCACTGACTCAGCCATGACAGAAAAGACAGAGAAGTAGCATGAAACTACACCACAGATAAAGGACCACACAGTAAAGAGAAAGTGTGCACTCCCATGCACAAATTCTTTTCTTAAGCAACAACACTCAACTTCATACAATATCAGACATAATCGTAAAAGACTTGGCATCATAAAAATAATTATTATAGAATTTTAATCAAATATTTTTGATGAAAACATGGTAATTTTTACAATTAAATACAAGCATATACTTAAATTAAGTTGTAACAATGGATTATTAAAAGCATAAGGAAAAGGACTGAAGGTAACTAAAGGGTTAACTAAATACACATTAAAGCTTGGGCACATGAGGCTTTTGTCTCATTTAGAGGAGCCACCAAGATAGTTGCTAAGGATAAAATGATGTTGATGTGTAATGAACACCCCCTTAAAATTGAAGAACAAACTAGTGAGAAAGCCCAATCACCCCTATTATGAAGCGGTGATAAGTCCAATGGGAAAACCCACAGGAGCCCCTATTAATGAAGCAATGTTTTGAATAATTGAAGAATTGATATGTACACAAAGTCACTGGTGGCTGTAGTCAATTGGCTAAGATGATAGAATTCTGCATATTAAGAGTCAGATGATGTGATTTATTAGATAAGGTAATCGTAATATAGAAGTATAAAAGGGAATGAATTGTATTATTGATTGTTCACTCCATGGACTGAGGCATTTGTGCTGATCTATGTGCAAATAAAGGATCGTTCTGCATTTTCATCTGTTCTCCAAGAATGACATCTTTGAAAATAGAGGAAAGTTTTTTCCACAACATAATTTGGCGAGTGAGTAGGAGAAAAAGAGGCTCGAGTCTCCAGAAAGCAGGGCAATGATCTGAGAACTGACACAAACATGCTATCCCTTTAAGGTAAACATTTTCGCTATTAAATTGTGTCAGTTTCACGGGAATTTCAACCTGCCAATGGAGATGTGTTAAGAAGATTCTCTTTTTGAACTAAAAATTGTAGAAAGAACAGAGAAGGAGCAAAACAGATGGATTAATTGAGGAATTATAGTGAATAAGTTTGTAAGTGAGGGAAAGCCTATAGAGTACTTATAGGTCGCTACATTACTGCCCAATATAGTAGAAGTGGAATATTGGGGGACCCAGTAGGTAGGCGAAAGTCCTCTAAGTACCGCCTCAATATAGGCTTATTCTTCCAGTAAACCTAGTGAGGGACAGAGTTAGAAACAAAAAAAATCCTGTTTAATCCTTTTCCAGTGGGTTATTTGGGTCATCGGTTCATATTTATAAGGTGGAATAGATTCACACTTGGCCTAGGTGAAAGGCCACATTACTGAGTTATACTGCGGAATTCACTTAAGAGTGAGTGGAGAGTACCGATCTGATGTGAAAGTCTAGGGTTGTGCAGGTATTTTTGGTAACAGCTATTGTAATAATAGATTACTTAGGACATGCTCTGAAAAGCAGAAACCAGCTTTATGAATATTTAGTACAAGACGAGCCAGCACATTTTGGTGAGGTTATCTCGGGATAGCGGATGCTGGCCTAGGGATTGAATTGTTACTACAGAAAGAACCAGCTCCAGGAAGAGTGTCAAATGGCCTTAGCTGAAAAACGCTTTGTCAGAGATGCAAAGGAAGCATTCAATTAAGGAGGAAAGAATTAATAGGTCACTCAGAGGAGAGTAGATTTAGTAAAAAAAAAAAACACTGAAAAGGTTCTATGTACGGTATTTATGCGCGTGTTTCTAAGAAAAAGAATATGGCTTGTACTAAAAAGTAAGATTTTAGTCATTGGTATAGATCGTATGGTTTAAGTTCTCTGTGTATTGGTTATTTTCCCTCTTTGTGGCAGAGTGGGCAGTGTGGAGCTGCTCTTCGCTGGAATTCACAGCAGCGATCGAGGTAATCAGAGGTTGTTGTATGTTTGCTCATTTGTCCAGATTGGTGAAGTTAGTGAGAGAGGGCAGTTAACTCGATCTTCTTCATTAAAGCCTGCTTCTGTCTGTTTCTTTTTGTACATTGATTTGTAAATACATAGATATACTGTATTAACATGCAGCAAATTGAAAGAAAGTAAATGTGTGACTATTGCAACTGATATATTGTATTGTGTAAATTGAGGTCATAGGTCTGGAAAAAATAGTAAAAAGTCTAAGACTGATAATAAATACTGTATGTAGAGCAAAAGACAAGTCTTAAATTTGAGAATGAATGTATTTAAGCGGGGCAGCACCGTGACGCAGTGGTAGCACTGCTGCCTCACAGTAAGTGAGACCCGGGTTTGCTTCCCAGGTCCTCCCTGCGTGGAGCTTGCATGTTCTCCCCATGTCTGTGTGGGTTTCCCCCGGGTGCTCTGGTTTCCTTCCACAGTGCAAAGACATGCAGGTTAGGTGCATTGGCGATCCTAAATTGTCCCTAGTGTGTGCTTGGTGTATGTGTGTGTGTGTGTGTGTGTGTATGCCCTGCGGTGGGCTGGCTCCATGCCCGGGGATTTGTTTCTGTCTTGCGCCCTGTGTTGGCTGGGATTGGGGCTGGAAAATGGCTGACTGACTGTATTTAAGTGGTATAAATAGAGAACAATACAATGCAATATAGTTTATTTTTGTATAGCCCAAAATCACACAGGAAGTGATGCAATGGGCTTTAACAGGCCCTGCTTCTTGACAGCCCCCCAGCCTTGACTCTTTAGGAAGACAAGGAAAAACTCCCAAAAAACCTTGTAGGGAAAAATGGAAGAAACCTTAGGAAAGGCAGTTCAAAGAGAGGCCCCTTTCCAGGTAGGTTGAGCGTGCAGTGGGTGTCAAAAGAAGGGGGTCAATACAATACAATACAATACACAGAACAGAAGAAATCCTTAATATAGTATAAAAATAAAAATTTTGGAAGTACGGAGCAGAATTTAACAGTAGATGATATCACATAATAAGATTTGGATATTTTTAGAGTCCAGGAGACCTCATCCATCAAGCTGCCTCCCCCATTTGGCCATTCCACGGCTGAAACAGTCCTGGGTCAGTCAATCCGATGAAAGGACTCCTCTTTCCCATGATTCCTGTGATCCTCCATCAGGGATGACTTTACCATAGGCAGGCAAAACAACTTGGCAGGTGGGCCGTGGCACCAAGTGCCACATTTGAGTACCGAGAAGAGAAACAGAATAGGTGAAGGTTAGTATCCAATTATAACTATAATGTTCCTTATGTTTTAGTGCTAATGACTGATAACAGAGATGCAGTATGTACAGTTAATCAGCAGCTCTAGTCAGGATATGCTAAACTGAAATAGTGAGTCTTCAGCTGGGATTTAAAAGCTGAGACCGAAGGGGCATCTCTTATAGAAGCAGGCAGACTATTCCACAGTTTAGGGGCCCTGTAACTAAAAGCTTGACCTCCCACTGTTATTTTATTAATCCTTGGAATCATAAGCAGACCGGCATCTTTGAGATCTTAATGTGCGCTCAAGTTTGTAAGTCATGATAAGTTCAGACAAGTAAGCCGGACCTTGGCCATTTAATCTATACTAATAAACGGCAAAGCCCTCACTCACTCACTCACTCACTCACTCACTCACTCACTCACTCACTCACTCACTCACTGACTGACTGACTGACTGACTGACTGACTGACTCATCACTAATTCTCCAACTTCCCGTGTAGGTAGAAGGCTGAAATTTGGCAGGCTCATTCCTTACAGCTTCCTTACAAAAGTTGGGCAGGTTTCATTTCGAAATTCTACGCGTAATGGTCATAACTGGAAGTTGTTTTTCTCCATTTACTGTAATGGAGTTCAGCTGGAGGGGCGGAGTTTCGTATGACATCATCACGCCTCTCACGTAATCACGCATTACGTAGAAAGCCAGGAAGAGCTACAAAA